>OX438660.1:19655772-20017180 GCA_949316385.1 Globia sparganii | reverse complement strand
AAGTCATTGACTCAAGATGTAGTCCCCAAAGTATGGAAATCTGCTTTTATTACACCCGTACATAAAAAAGGGTCTAAAACCGAGATTACCAGCACGGATTTTTGAAAGGACGGTCTACCACTTCATCATCATCTGCCTAGCCTTTACCCAACTATGTTGAGGTCGACTTCTAGTCTAACCGGATGCAGCTGAGTACCAGTATTTTACATGGAGCAACTGCCTATCTGACCTCCACAACCCAGTACTGGGTAATATGAAACCCCTTGGTAAAACTAGTTGTCAGACTTTCGGGATTCTGACGTCCCGTAACGACTGTTAAAGATCCAGGAATGACAGCCGGGACCAACGTGCTTTCCGAGGCATACAGGAGTCTTGGTATGTAAAGATGGTCACCCATCCACGGACCGACCGCGGCAAGCATAGCTTAACCTGATCGATCGCCCCGTGCACCTTTTATTACTTAGCCACAATTTAACCTGATTTTATTTAATGATTTCATTACGGATGCTATGGATAATGGTAAAGAGGTCGATGTGGTTTACACAGATTATAGCAAGGCATTTGATCGGATCGACCACGATACCTTGATAAAGAAGATAAACTACGTGAGCATCCGTGGGGATCTCTTGAGGTGGTTCTCTTCTTACATTGATAACAGGTCACAAACAGTAATACTCATTAATTATATGTCTAGTTGGATAAACGTGCCCAACGGAATGCCTTAGGGTTCATTGCTCGGTCCTTTTTTATTTGTAGTCTGTGTGAACGACATCGATCAGTGCCTCTATTCATCCAAACTATTATGCTTTGCCGATGACATGAAAATCTTTGCCACTATTTCAACGCTCGAAGATAGAGTACCACTACAGGCTGACTTGTATCGGCTTGAAGAGTATTGTCGGGCTAATAAACTTGATCTCAACCCATCCAAGTGTTCGGCGACCACTTACACTAAAAAACGTGCAGACCTAGCCGCTACTTATACTTTGGCGGGCCAGATCGGGTAGTAAGTTTGATCCCTCCAATTATAGACCTATATCTGTGTTACCAGCATTGAGCAAAATCTACGAAAAAATCATGCTAGACCAGATGTTGTCACATTTTAACTCAAATGGGATTTTACATAGTCACCAGTTTGGTTTCACGAAAGGTAGGTCGACGATGGACGCGGGAGTAAAATTCATCAGTCACATTTTGGAATCCTGGGAGAAGTCCCAGGATACAATTGGCATTTTCTGTGACCTCTCAAAAGCGTTCGACTGCGTTGACCATAATACACTGATCTGTAAATTATACCATTACGGAATTCGTGGACAAGCTGCTGATCTTGTTCTTTCATATCCGTCAAAGAGGCAGCAAAAAGTAAACGTTAACGGGGCGACGTCATCGGGGTCTCTAGTTAAGATGGGCGTGCCTCAAGGCTCAATTCTTGGGCCTTTTCTATTCCTAGTATATATTAATGACCTTCCTTACATGATGGCTAACTTATCGGATATCATTTTATTCGCTGATGACACTTCCCTTATTTTAAAATAGATAGAAAAGATACGGATGTTTTAAATGTCAACGATAGTCTGGCTGTTCTTTCGAAATGGTTTGCAGCTAATAATCTTTTACTTAATGCGAACAAAACGAAATGTCTTAAGTTCTCATTACCAAATGTACCTCAAGTGGGTCTGAATTTAGAGCTTGATGGCAAAAAACTAGATGTTATTACGGAAACTGTATTTCTGGGAATTACTTTAGATTCAAAATTACAATGGGGCGCACACATTAGAGCTCTTTCAGGTAGATTAAGTTCAGCTGCATATGCAGTAAGGAAAATAAGGCAGTTGACAGATATAGCCACAGCTAGGTTAGTATACTTTGCTTATTTCCACAGTATTATGTCTTATGGTGTTCTGCTGTGGGGATCGGCAGCTGACGTAGATTCAATTTTCATTTTACAAAAGAGGGCAATCCGCGCAATTTATAAAATGAGTCCTCGCGAGTCTCTTAGAAACAAATTCAAAGAAATTGATATACTAACTCTGCCTTCTCTTTATATTTTAGAAAGTATTTTGTATGTTCGCAAAAACTTAGGACTTTTTAAAATAAGAAGCGATTTCCATAATATAAATACCCGTAGTAAAAATGAAATTGTGATACCTAAATTTAGATTAACAAAAACTAGCAAGTCTTTTCATATAAATAGCATCCGTTTTTATAACAAGTTGCCAAAGCCGGTTACAGAACTTAGCGATGGAAAGTTCAAAACCCTCATCAAACGTGTCCTTATCAAAAAAGCATATTATAAGATTAAAGACTACGTTGAAGACAAGGTAGTTTGGCAATAATTGCTTCTGCACATGTAGCCCTGGCATCTCATTAACGGCATAACTACATAAATGTCTATTAACTGCTCTCAAATTACGATTTTTATTTAATTTTTACATACTTCTTTGACATTTAATCTTTTTACTATTTGACATTATATAGAGACAATTCTAATCCTCCAACTCTTTTTAGTGGTTGTAATGGAAATTATGATCACTTGGTTTTAATAGGTTTTTATATTTTATTTATCTTTTTTTGAGTTTTTGATTTTGTAAATGTGAGGACTTTGTAGGCCCTGTAGATTTTAGATCTGTAGATCATTTTTTATTTTATCAAGTACCTGGCACTTGTTGACAGGCCTACGCTGTTCTCCCATACCTACTGTAATTAGAAAACATTGTAAAAGCCAATTATTTTTAAAAGAGTAACCGTGGAGTTTCTTGACGGTTCTTCTCCATAGGAAACGACCAATTCGGTATGTAAAGAAAAAAAATCCTACGCTGATTCCCAAACCATTTCGAGATTTAAGGTTTCTTAACTTAATTTTTCTATTTTTAGCGCTTAAAATTATAAGATGGAGTTTATTTTAACATAAACACTTAATACCACTTGACTTTCATTTGACCTCCAAATGACGTCACAAGTAAGCAGATTGAGAATACTTTCGGTGCCTCCTCTCATCGTATGATAAAAAGTTAAAGTCATATAATGTCAACTATAGGGATGACCATAATAATATATGAAATGCAGTCGCGCGAAAATTTCGGCCTTTGAATCGATTCAAATCAAACATTGAAAATCTATTCACACAAAAAATCTAAATCCCGAATTCTGAATTATTGTTAATCGATTAATCGATCATTCTAATGATAGCTTAAATAAAATGCATTCCCTTTAAATAATAATATTAAGTATAAAATCATTCGAACTATTTTGTAACCACAAATGGTGTTGGAAACTTGCAAATATAACTAGGTACTGTAGCTGCTTGTTATTGGTTTGATTTTGATAATGACATATTAATAATACCTATTAGTTAATTTAATTATTAATTATTAGTCATTTCTGTCCCGCTGCAGGGCAAAGGCTTCCCTTCCCTCCTTCCACTTATCCCTATACAAAATTAAAACTGTATTAAATAAATGTTCAATCGATTATGTCGATCATTCCCACCTCTAAAACTGTCTAGTGTCATGCTTGAAGTTTCTGATGTCAAGCCAAAAAACGTCAAATTTAGCATTTTTATTATTGTGTTATACGTGGCATAGATATTGAACTCTTCAGCCTACTTGTGAAGCAGAATTTAGAAAATTTATTTAAAATTAATGGCTGCTTAGAAAACCAAAATTTTGAAATTAGTTGCATAAAATAACTAAATCTATAAATTAAAAATATAAAAAAAATACCTGAAAAAAACTTTACATACCCAATTGGAACCGTGCACCTAGCTTCTGACGTTTCATAAGTGCCCTTGTAGGCTTATGTGAAATAAAATATTTTGATTTTGATTTTTGATTTTGATCTTGCCCAGGTTCAATACTATTCGTGATTTGAGTGTCCATCAAGACAGTAAGTTACTATTTGACACACACGTTGACGCAATTGTTAAAAAAGCTTCTAAACGGCTTGGGTTTATAATACGTCTCTCTAAGTGTTTTACTGATGCAAAAAAACACTAAAAATATTGTATTTCACTTTTGTAAGAAATCAGCTAGAATATGCGTCTCAGTTATGGAATCCACGTTATCATAAATACATTAACCGCATGGAAAACATCCAAAGACGGTTCATAAAATATCTTTGCTTTCAACAAAAGATTCCATATCAGTCAACCGATTATCTAGGACTTCGTAAAAAGTTTTATCTGCTACCACTCGACATACAACTACAGACTATTTATTTTTGTTGAAAATCCTCAATAACAATATTTATAACCCTGAATAATTGTCAAAATTAAGGACTAAGCTAATATTTATCTTCTGTCCTTTTCATAATGAAATAGAAAGAAAAAGATGCACTGAACTTAAATTTAGTTTAGTTTGTGAACAACAGAATCGGGGCCAATGTTGTGTGAACAAGTTTAGTTCATGATAAACGTATTCAAGCAAAAATAACAGTTTATCCGTCACCAATGGAACGCTGATTCCGAATGGCCCAGAAGACAGAAGTCGCAGACCCGAGTAGATTATGATATAATTAACATGGTAAAAATCAAAATTACATCCTACTGAAAGCTTATTACTTATTATAAAACTCACCACAATATGGACAAATCCTCAATATGTGAAGCGTCTTCCAGCGCCCAGACCATGGCAACATCGCTCAGCCTCGTGTAGACACGAATCGCTGCAAGTTGTCATTATCAAGTTTAAGGACCAAATAAACAGGTATAAGGGAGATCGACACGCAAAATGTTACCATTAAGTCAGGACATGATTACCCCACAGCGTAGAAATTATTAGTGGTTATTTTTAAAATAATCTGCTGTTTCATACAGAAGTGCAATACCTACACGGTAAAAATATAGAAAGTCAGTGCAGAGTTACAAAGTGCAGTGAGTGGTAACTTATTGGACAACATAAATTCTAGAAAAAACTCACCAAACTCCACATTCAGCTCCGCTATTGCAGCTTCTCCCATCTTTCTCCATAGATCCACTTCATCTACTGCATCACAGAACAGCCAAGCTTCGCTGAACCGTCTCAAAGCCAACAACTTTTCAATATGATGGCGTTGGTTCGCTAGACGTTTCTCTGTATCAGCGTCGGCTAGACCACTCGTATTGTGGGAGTCTAACGCCACCTTTATTACTCTGTGAAGGATGTTAAACCCTATGAGATGGAGATTAAGTTGAATATTGTTTAACAAATGCGTGTAGGGACTTATACACTGCTGTACTTTGATATAGTTCAGTAAAATCTATAAGTCCAACAATTTTTCATTTCGACGCCACTTTTGTTAGTCTGTGCAGCATATTAACCTTTACGTAGGAGATGTATAATTCAATATTATTTTATGGCTACTATGGAAACGACCAATTGGAACCGTGCACCTAGCTTCTGACGTTTCATAACTGCACATCTACATGTGCACTCAATCAAAATCAAATTACATATAAGGCATATTTTGATTTTTTTTATTTTATGGCCGGGTTATTGCTACTTCAGCTTGCTTATTTCGAGGGCAAAGTCGACTACTTTTGTTCTCTTACAGATTAACTCATTTCTAATTTAATCCCTCAGAGAGACAAGCATAGAGATATTCTAAAATGACTTACGATCCTCCATTAGCGTAGCAGTAGACGTCTCCAGAGAACAGTATGAGCGGCACATGCCCGGGCAAGAGCGGCGTCGTGCGCACTAGATCTACGTGCGAGCCGTTGATGGAGTTCGCGGAGTAGTAATACGTCTCTATCGCCTCGTCCGTGTAGATTATGAACACGTTGCGGTCTGAGAGACAGATGTCCCATATTATGCCTCTAGAAATAGAGATTTTGGGTGTGTTATGGTTTGGACTTCGAATTAATTTGTGGCAAATGAGTAGTCTGAATCCTAACATTGATTTTCGATTTCAATGATTTTTCTGTTTTGAATTTCTTGTTAGTATCAAATATCGCCGATATGTAACGAAGGCTGTAACAATTGGATTCCTTCCACGCATACACACAGCTTAGAAAAAAAAAAAAAAACAATAATTTACAAATGTCACAATTTTTTTTTTTGTGGATGGGAAATCATCAAATGACTCCTCCCGCTCAGGTTGGAGACTCGTACTGACTAAAACCCACCTGTGTTCCTTCCTTAGCCCTTTATGTTCCGGGGCAGCGGTAACCCTTTCGGACAATCCCGTTGCCCACAAACGTCACAATGGAGAAATCATTTTCAAGGTTTGTAAATCAGTAGACTTTCTGAGCCTTTCTTGGCGTCGTGGCGTGGTGCCGTATACCTGACGTCACCCGGAGCAGTCCGCGCGAGCGCGCACACGTCGTCGGCGGCCGGGCAGTACACGTGCACGCGGCGCCGCTCGTCCAGCACGCAGGCGCGCGCGCCGCCGATGTCGCAGTGCACGCCGCGCGCGCCGCACGCGTGCCGCGCCCGAGCACACGGGCGCCACTCCTCCACGCCGAAGTACTCGATGTGGCCTTGCTGGGGGGCGACGGAGTCAGATAAAACATAACTGAGATCGGTAGGCCAATTCTGCTAATTTAAAACGTTCTAAAACATAACTGATATCGGTAGGCCAAATCTGCTAATTTAAAACGTTCTAAATCTAGTCGCAGTCTCTATTCTATTCTATTTTTATTATATGGCAATTAAAGCCGATGTCGACTATTCTGCCAATGTCTAAAGTGAGCTGGAAAAACAAGTGTGTGAGAGAGAAAAATTAAAAAAAAAGAAATAAAGGATTTGAATGAATAAAAATATTTAGTTGATCCAGTTGATACAATGTAGATCTTGCTGGATTAGTGCGGAACTAAAACAAACAAAAAATATAAATAAATAAATATTATAATTGTTAAAACGTAAAATACACGCATACCACACCCACACATACAGAATAATTTATAATTTTATGTTATTGTGGCGGATGAAGGTCATCATCGCCACAAGCAGATCTGGAGAGGAGTATGTTAATAAAGACGGGAAATTAGTCGGAAGGGGGATCTTAAATTTTGGAAGGCGCCTATATAAATCTAAAGTTGGAACGTTGTTCGAGCATTCAAAGAAGATGTGGTCCAGAGTGCCCTCTTCCAACCCACACTCACAGAGAGAGGAGTCTCGAACACGAATCTTTTGCAAAAACACAGGAGTACAACAAAAACCTAAGCGAATTCTACAAAGGGTAGAAATAATAGTTTTGGAGGCTTTTTTGAAGATATAGAACCAAGGTTTTGATTTTATTAAAGGTTGTACTGCATAGTAAAATCTGCCCTTTTTCCTTCCAGTGGTATTCCACTGTTCCTGCCATGAGGATTGTAGCTTAGTTTTTGGGAGGTTCACCAAGTCATACCCCTGGTGAGTGTTGTAGATGAGATCAGCTGTTGCTGAAGAGCAAGCATCTTTGGCCAAAGCATCGACACACTCATTGCCCTTAATGCCACAATGACTAGGTATCCAAACTAACTGAACTTCTTTTTGACTACTAGCACAAGAAAATAAAGATTTTTTAATTTTTAGAACAAGAGAACTAAGCAATTTGCTTTTGAAAGGGTTTTGTAATAAGGCTTGCAGACAGCTAAGAGAGTCAGTGAAAATAACGGCTTTGTCAATATTGTGATGTGACTCTATGAAAAGACAGGCCTCCAATAAAGCCACACACTCGCCCGTGAACACAGAAGACTCCTCAGGGCATTTGTACTGTAAAATAATTCTGGAGCTTTAGTAATAAACTGCAGCGCCAGTGTTACTGAGATCATTAAATTTTGAAGCATCTGTAAAAAATTTTTGAAACCCGGTCCATCGTTCTCCCACCGCCGCATTGAAGGCTGAATTCGCTGAAGGGGACTTTTTGGAAATACCGATGTCAAAGAAAATTTTTGGGGTGAAACATAAGACTTCATAGGGAAAGTTAAAAAGAGGTAAACGGGGAAACTGTTCTACTGGACATCCTAAATTATGAATTTGACGAAATGCTTTAATGATTAAGGGAGTTTCTTTGTTTTTCCAGAAATTTGAGCTTCTACATAAGGAATCTAACTCATTCAATCTTGCTAAAAGGGGATGGGAAGATCTAGATATTAATCTAGCCAGAAAACGGGAGGCCAGATACTGACGTCTCAAGGCCAGGGGAGGTTCAGCACACTCAACCTGCAATGCATTAATGGGAGAAGACTTCATGCAACCAGAGATGATCCGAAGACATTTTGACTGAATCCTATCCAGCCCAGCCAAAGCACCCTTGTTGCATGGAATTAAATGGAACGTACCATAGTCTAAAACACTACGAATTAAAGCGTTATAGACCAATTTCATAGTGAAGGGATGGGCACCCCACCAGACACCCGCGAGGGCTTTTAAAATCGAAACAACTTTTTCACATTTTTGAATTAATAAATTAATATGATGCTTACCATTTAATTTTGAGTCTAGAAAAACGCCTAAAAATTTTACTCTGTTAACTAACGGAATATCGTGGCCCGAAATGTTCACTGAGATGTGAGGGATCAATCGTTTCCGAGAGAAAATTACTGCCGAACTTTTTGGTGCGGATAATAACATACCATGGCTTAAAAGCCACTAGTTCAGAGAGTCCAGAGAGAGGCATAGCGATGACGCAGCGTCTATGATGGAGGAATCTGTTACATACAAAACTAAGTCGTCGGCGTATTGGAGGATGTGACAGTTATTATTTAGGCAGGAGCCAATGTCCACTGTATATAAGTTATAAAGAAGGGGACTAAGCACGGAGCCTTGCGGGAGTCCCTTCCAAGTCTGCCTCTCATCAAAATCCTCGCCCTGGACCCTCAGAACCAAAGAACGAGACAAGAGAAGAGCACAGATGCATTCGATCATCTTAACCGGGAGACTCAGCTGGTGCAGTTTCTGCCTGAGTACGGGAAGAAGAACGTTATCGTATGCAGAGGATATGTCTAGGAAGGCGGCAACAACGGATTCATTTTTGGAAAACGCTAAGCGAATATCCGCAACTAAAACGCCAACACTATCCATAGTGCCGAGCCCTTTCCTGAAACCAAATTGGTAATTCGGCAGCAAATCTCTCGATTCGACTATCCATTCAAGACGATTCTTAATAAGGTGTTCCAATAGTTTGGCCAAGACTGAGGACAGAGCAATTGGTCTAAGGCCGTTCGGATCATCTACATGTTTGCCTGGCTTCAGTATCGGAATGATAATTTGTAACTTCCACTGGTCTGGAACCCAACCATTACTGTAACAAAAATTAATGATGTCAAGGAAGTAGTGTTTAGCCTTGTCTCCAGAGTGAACTATAAAAGAATATGGCACACCGTCAATACCAGGGGCTGAGTCCCGAACATGTCTGAGTACCACATTCAATTCTTTCAAAGTAAATGGCAGATCAAAAGGATCCTCTGAAACACTTTGCAGGGACATGTTAATAGAACATTCAGAAGAGAGAGGAACATATGGTGGAGCAATTTTGTCAAAAAAAAGGTCAGCTGTTTCCCTAGTGATTGGTGAAGAGACTGATGGAGAGCACCCACGTCTAAACCTGTTGATGCTTTTCCAAACTAACGACACTGGAGTAGAGGGAGATAAGGAGGTACAGAACTTAACCCAACCCTCACGTTTTTTCTTGCGAAGGTGACGCTTGGATCTAGCATTTATCCGCAAATACGTCAATAGGTTTTCAGTGCTCATATCTGCATTATAACACTGCTCTGCCTCATTTCTATCCCTGACTGCCGAAGTGCATTCTGGATCCCACCATGGGGGAGAAGGTATTTTGTCTCGGGCACTGTTTTTCAGCGGAAAGCAGGAAGGGGGCGTCCATAAATTACGTGAGGTGTTTAAGGGGGGGAGGGGGTCGAGTCAAATCTCATCTAATCTTACGTTGGAGAGAGGGGGGGTCTCGGCAAATATCACGCAATTTTTTTTCTGATTGAAACAAAAAAAAAATTATACTATTTTGGTCCATTTAATCCAGATTGTACATGCATAAGATTTAATCTTAAGCGTAATCGTAATACGATAAAGATCATTCACTAATTCGTTCAATAGAAAATAATTTCATTCATACTTCGACGTTATACATTTACTTACTGTCAAACCACCATATTTGTTTTATACCAAATAGCTCAATTCAATCTGAATTCACGGTACAGTGTAGCCCGTCCTTTGTTTTCGCGCCACTGTCAGCCGAACGCGCGACTCGATGAACGAGAGCGTACGAGCTGAGTGGCAGCGACACACGGACAGGTTCCAACCTGCTTTGTTTATTCTTGTAAATGTTTTACTCGACTCAGTGCATGCTCTTACTAATTTAAAATGAGTTATCAAGATTTTTATAACGCATACGTCAAACGATACGTCTATAAGACGAAGAAATCCTGCCAGGACGATGTAATAAAATTATGGAATACAGCGAAGCAAAAATTCCCGAAGAAAGAAGAGTTAATACATCACATTCAACATGAGATTGAAAAGCTTCTCAGGGAAGCCACTGAGAGAAAAGTTCGGTCTACTTTAGCATTTCTTCAAAAGGTAGGTTAAATATATTTTTTTAAGAAAATAATACTTTTTTTTATATAAAATTTAATGTTACAATTAAGGAATTCCTTTCGCTCCAGTTAAGTTACAACAACTGTAGTAGTCAATATTCAATAAATTAAAATAAAGAACCCATAAAAATTAAAAAATAAATAGTATATGAGGCATTAATCTTTGAAATTTTGAAAATTAAAAAAAAAATAGTTAAATACGAAAATTAATTTGGCTCTTTTATCAGCTGCTTTTATCAGCTGCTAGTAACCTGTCCGTGATTTTGCAACGCTATATTTCGGTTGTTTACATTTTCATTTGCACAATATAACCTCAACCATGTTAAAGTTTTTGCAGTCAATGCAAATAAATAAATTAATTAAAAATATTAAATCACAAAACTATAACATTCTTATGTCTCATGGCAGGAATGCTAGTATTTTTTAATTATTGTTTTATTTTTCAATTATGAAATATGAAATTTTTTTAAAAATAAATAATTTATAAGTATGTATGAAAAGCATAAGTGCATTGAAGTTTAGTTTAAATTTATTGAATGATCTGAAGCTCGCGCGCTACGCAACGTTGCCAAATGTTCTGACGCTATTTAAATGCAGATTACTCAAAAATTTTCTGTGATTTTATAATTTTAATTTCTTTATAAATTCCACGGCAACCTATAGATTTTATTGCAAAAAATCAAACCTGAATATTTCGAAAACCTTATTTTGGGTTTTTTTTTTTTACCTCATCTAATCAATGGTTAATGCCATAATTTGAGAAAGTTGTTAAGGTCTGACTTTCTCGTAAGACTCGAAAAAAATACTAACATTTTTAGAATTTTTTTTTTTTTAAATTTGCACGCTGAAGAATAAATAAAACTTCACTAGTAGATAAATAAGGACTTCAACTATTAGATAAAAATTAATTTTATGCATAATCTAATATTTTTTATTTAACATTGATGGCAAAAGGACCTCCTTAATAGCATTAAAAAAAACTGAAACAGTGAAATTCTTGATAAAATATGCAAAATCATAACTACAAAATATTAGTGCGGGCACTACTGTTTTCACGTAATTCAATATTTCTTAATTTTGTGTTAATCTATCTCTTTAATTTATTGGATTCATTTCTTTATTATGATATTTTGATTTCAGACTAACACTAAGATCTCTAACAGTTCTTCGATTCAGGCTGGTACAAGCACTGAGAGTGTTCCAAACGTGGAATGTGGAGGTCAGGTTCAGATCAACGATCATAATATTCAACACGCGGGATCTGCGGTTCAGGATGAGATTAATGACCAGCAGTCAGAAGATCAAGATTTGGACGGTGGCCCTCAACCGGCAGGTTAGTATTCGTCTTTCTTTCTAAAGGTGACGTTTTCTTCATTTTGTCCTATTCTAAATAAAAGTTTTCTGTATTTCAAAGGCGCTTCGAAACGAAAAAATCAGCCTCTTGTGATCAGCGATGATGAGGATGAAGCTATGTCGAACACTACACCATCCAACGTACGTCCCACTCCAGCACAAGATAATATAAAGAAAAAGATTACTAAGCTGCATGCGGAGCTTGACTTAACGGAAAGACGCAAAAGATCTCTTGTAGCTGACGGTACTGAATTTGATAAAGCATGTAATTTGCGGCGAGAAATTGACATTTGTGAGAAGAAGCTCAAGCTTAAAGAAAATCAAAGAGTGTACTCTATGACGCACAGAAAAAATCAAAAACAAAAATTAATTGAACTATGTTCAAAGAATCCCGATGCAGCTAAGTCGTTGACGCCTCGTGATGGCCCTGGACGCCCACGTTTAGAAAAAGAACAGTCTGAATTGCTAAAAACAATAAGTGATTTAGCCCTGTTTGGTGCGTCTGCTGAAGAGCGACGTCGTTGTGAGATAGTTCGCACGGTCCATACGCTTTCAGAACTTACAAATAAACTAAGCGAGCTGGGATTTAATATTTCACGAAGTGCTACTTATATTCGACTGTTACCTAGACGGGCAAATACACGAGAAGCTAAACGCCATGTGGTGACTGTGCCGGTGAAGCTGAGTCGTCCTGAAGCTGACCATCATAAGGCACACCAAGACCAATACTTTTCTGTGGCCTCCATAAGGTCGCTGGAAACGATAGCCTCAGTACTTGGTCCTGACTCCGTAACTTTTTTATCTCAGGATGACAAAGCCCGCGTCCCCATCGGCCTGACAGCGGCAAACAAGCAGGCGCCATTATTAATGCACGTTGAATATAAAGTGTCGTTACCAGATCACGACTTTGTGATTGCTTCGAGGCACAAATTAATTCCAAGCGTGTATGCTTTGTGTGAAGTGAAACCTAATGAGATGGGACGACCAGAAGCTGTTTCATATAGTGGACCAACTTATATAGCAATACGAAGTGGCAAGCACTCTTCGTCAACTGCAACTAGTCACGCTCAAGACTTGGACACTCTTTTAACAACTGAGTCTTTTTCCAAATTTACAAAGAATTTAGACAGCAAAGTTAAACCTGTTCTTATAATTTCAAGTGACGGTGGGCCTGACGAGAATCCGCGATATCGCAAAGTGATCGCACACGCCATAGAGCATTTTAAACAATATGATTTGGACGCAGTATTTATTGTGACTAATGCCCCTGGCAGGAGCGCATTCAACAGAGTAGAGAGACGCATGGCTCCACTTAGTCGAGAACTAACAGGCGTTGTTCTTCCCCATGATTCTTTTGGGACACATCTTGACTCCAGCGGCAGAACATTAGACGAAAGTCTGGAAAAGGATAATTTCAAAAAGGCAGGGGATATTTTGGCTGAAATATGGTCTGCAGTTTGCATTGACGGGCACGAAGTTGTTGCTGAATATATAGACCCGAATAATGACACTTCCAGCGTTCCAGACCTGCCAGGCGAAGAATGGTACACTGAGCACGTTAGAGAGAGCCAGTATTTACTCCAGGTACATTGGCAGTTGGTTTATATCAAATTTTTATGCGTGCCTATTTCATTTTTTTTTATTTTTTAACGAGCACGAATATTAACAAATTTTTATTAAGAGTTACAAAGGGAAATTGTTATTAATTTTTTCTAGGTTGTAAAATGCGATGACCAGAAGTGCTGCAGCCCACGCCGGAGTGATCTGCATATGATTCTTCACGACCGTTTTCTGCCACCTCCGTACCCTATCACTCAAGTTGATGGACATTTGACAATTCCGGACTTTAAAGAGCATGACGGAAAGTCATTTGCTCCATTTCTAATACGCCACTGCCTACCGATTCAACCGCTAAATGCCTTCATCAGCACGCCTTATGATCTCTATTGCCCAAGTGTACGTGATGATTTAGAGAAAAGATGCTGCAGTACATGCGGTATTTACTTTGCATCTAGCACAAGAGCTGCAGAGCACAGACGATCAGCCCACATTGCACCAGCTAAGCAAGCGCGTATGTTCCGAAAAGTGCGACCCACACGGATTGTCACAATACGAGCTAATGAATTACTTTGTGCAAGTGCCAATGGCTTAGAGTGGCTAGATCAGAACGAAGTTGAAGGATCAGATGATTTTACTGAAAATCATATGGACATGTTAGTTCCAATAGTCTCTCTTGAGACCGTGCATGATTCTCCATGGACTGAATTAGAGTAGATACTCTTTTTTAATCTAAGTAGTTACGATTTAAGTATTCTATTGTTAAATTTTTATTACACTTATAATTAAACTCTCAGCAACATTGATTACTAGTCATAACTAGTCGTAAATAAAAGCACGAAGCAAATTTGTTTTTTTCTTTTTACAATAACAATCCAACACGTTTACGTAAGAAACTCACATTTTGAAAAATCTCACGTGAGATTGGGAGATGGGGGAGGGGGTTGAATAAAATCTCACGACATCTCACCAGGGGGGGAGGGAGGGGCAGAAAATTAAAAAAAACACCTCACGTAATTTATGGACGCCCCCGAATCTGCACTGGAAGTAATGGCTGTAACAAATCCCTCATAACAGCTTATGGCATGGCAGTAACCAGAAGTATCTAATAAACTTGAATTTAAATTTGGAAGAACATCAATTTTGCCCTCCAATAATGATACAAATTTTGTCCAATCTGGATTGGACAGGTTATATTTCAGGAGTGGAGGGGAAGTTTTCTCTAAATAAGTCTTATTAATCAAAGATATGATAATAGGGTAATGGTCACTACCATGCGACAAGGTCGTACATTCCCATTGGGTCGAAGTTGCCAATTCAACCGAACAAAAAGTTAAATCCACACAACTTTTTTGTTGACCAGGAGGAGATCTGCGAGTTGGGCAACCATTATTAAGAATGCAGAGATCCAGATCGTCCAAGATCTCAACCAAAGCTACACCAAAGGCATCACAGCGTTCAGACCCCCATCTGTAATGGTGGCAGTTAAAATCACCCATGGGTGATTTTAACTGCCACCAATTTTGGTCATGACCAAAATTGGTCCATGAATATTGGAAAAAGTGTTTTTTAAAATGGCCAAAAAATCGTGATGTGGATGAGCAATGTAAATCGAAAACACTGTAATGCCTTCCACCCTTCCTGCTACAATACTTATGTCACCTGTGAGCGAAGACAAGGGGAAGGGCAAAAGAGGGACCCGATTGTTAACTAGGAGAGCCGATCCTCCATAGCCATCAGATCTGTCACATCTGAGAATGTTAAAGTGTGGCATACGAAAGCTAAGACTTGGGGTGAGCCAAGTCTCAGCTATGGAACAAGCCAATGGCTTGTACTTATTTAAAAGGAATATGAGGTCGTGCTTTTTATGCCACACGCTCCTCACATTCCACTGTAGGAATACTTGGCGAGACGCCATTTTTAATTTGAAGAAGAAGTGAAATAAGTTGATCGGCAACGTTGGACGGTGATTGGGAAATAGCAGAAGAAGAAGAAATAATAGTAGGTATGAGTTTTATAAGGAGTTCAATAATAGAACCGGTTAATACCGGGTCCCGGTTGGGAGAAACATTATTGTGATTAAGAGCGCAGCCATTAGGCTGTGAAGGTAGGGGAGAACTGACTATCTGCTGATGAGCAACTTTGTCATATGATGGGGAAAGAGGGGCATGGGTCTTGGGTTTGAGTGTCACAGTTTTGCGGTAGGACTGAGAAATTGGGGTTTTGGCGATGTTGGCATAATTGCGGGAAGCTGTTGGGATAATCTTACTAGCCTCGGCATAAGGGATGGATTTCTCAGCCATGACCGTCTTAATAGCTTTCTGTCTACCATATTCGGGGCATGACCTGCTATTGGCGAAGTGATTACCCGAACAAAGCACACAGAAGGCCTCGCCCTCAGAAATGTTGCAACCATCACCAGGGTGATCGTGGCCACATTTACTGCAGCGTGGTTTAGACCTGCATGTATTCGCCACATGCCCAAATCTGCAACACTTGCGGCATTGAATTGTCGGGTATACATACTGCTCAACAGGGAGGGATGTGTAACAACAGTAAATCCTATTTGGTAAAACTTGTCCGTCAAATGTCAGAACACATGTCTCAGTGGGTTTCCACTCATTAACCCCGTCTCGTTGAGTTTTCCTATTAATACGACGGACTTTCAGTATTTGCCCACAGCCTGAGGGCACAGTCAAATAAGCGATAGCTTCTTCTTCCGTAATATCTGGTAACAACACCCATCCTTGTGATATTAAATGTAGGGATTGATGCGGTATAACTATATTTGGACAACAGACTGTTTACTAGGAAAGAGTTAGCGTCCTGGGGGGAAGCAAACTCCACCGAGACACGGTTTCTACCGACTCTGTTAAGACCACCACGAACGATGTTTGCAATGTTGTTATTCAAAAGGAATTTACCGAAATTTACAGGATGTAGGGTGGTGCCAGCATTTGGTTGATTCTCAATACGAGAAACGTGGACAATATAAGGTACCTTATCCATTACGGAGTACTTATTCTGACCAATTTGGCTTTTTGGTTGTTTGCTTGGGGGGGTTTGTGTCAATATTTCTTCGCTAACAGGACGTTTGCGTGAATTTTGTTGGGATTGTGTTACATCCATCTCTGTAACGCTACAAACAACATCCGCGAATTGAGACAATGGATTCGGAGAGAAGGGTGAAAAAGGAGTTGAAGGATCTGGGGGGTCAGGGTCGAAAAAGTATCAACAATAACACAAAAATAGCTAAAAATTCTAATCACACGTGCTATCCAAGAACACCGTGGCGAGAATCTCAGTCGCAGTCTCATCTCGGCGACAAACAAATGTCAAAAACTTGTCAAAATGTAGGGAAATTAGAAGTATTTTTTTGACAGATTGAGACTGAGATCTGACTGTGAACGTTCTTAAAAATTAGGAGAATTACCCTCTGGTATGATTCCTCATCAAACAGGTAATCTTGCAGCTTTTGCAAAGAACTAAAACTGCTGTTAGAGCCCACCAATATCGTCGAGTCTTATATGGTTAATTTGATCGCTTTATCTATACTAATATTATAAAGAGGAAAGATTTGTATGTATGTTTGTAACGAATTGGCTCAAAATGTACTGGACCGATTTTCAAAAATTCTTTCACCATTTGAATGCTACATTATCACTGATTAATATACTTAGGCTTTTTTAATTGCAAGAAAAAAATAAAATGTTTAAAAAATAAAAGTCCACCCGTGCGAAGCCGGGACAGGCCGCTAGTTTATGATAAACCCATAAGCATAATCAACCTATAATATTGCCACCGCTGAGACTCAGGCCTCATCTATTCAAAAGAGGTGGGCTGTAATCTACCACGCGGGCCCAGTGCTGGTTGGTACTTAAATGTCACATGTCTTCGAATTTGTGGTTCTAAGACATGCCGGTTTCCTCACGATGTTTTCCTTCACCGTTTTGTGAGCATCATCATCATCATCTGCCTAGCCTGTTCCCAACTATGTTGGGGTCGGCTTCCAGTCTAACCGGATGCAGCTGACTACCAGTATTTTACATGGAGCGACTCCCTATCCGACCTCCACAAACCAGTTACTGGATAATACGAAGCCCGTAAGACTGGTTGTCAGACTTTCGGGCTACTGACTACCAGTAACGACTGTCAAAGATCCACGAATGACAGCCGGGACCAACGGCTTAATGCGCTTTCCGAGGCACGGAGCGGTCTTGGTATGTAACGATGGTCACCCATCCACGGACCAACCGCGGCAAGCGTGGCTTAACCTGATTGATCGACCCGTGCCGCTGCTATTACTTAGTCACAAACCCCTCACCGTTTTGAAAGTAATGGTGAAAAAATTATTTACACAAAGTAAAACGCCTGCCTACCTATAATCCTATATCTACTGTAAAGTCTAATCTAAAGGCTTTGATGAAAATTAGATGGTACTTACATCAGTGACGAATATGAAGAAGTCACTAGTGAGGTGAATATCGACAATCTTGGCTCCCTGCATGTGAGGTTCAGGAAACAATATGGCTTCCTTCTCTGGCTGTGCCGGATCTACTTGATCGATCTGTGTGTAAAAAGTTTTAGAGTGTAACTTTGGTCAGCTATCAGAAATTGTTGCATAATCTCTGGTTCTCCAAGTCAATAACTATAAACCGTTTTTTTTTTGCTTTGTATCCATTGAAAGATTCAGTTCACATAGCTGTAATTCAATGAGACACCCATCCGTTCTCCGAAATTTTGATATAAGTTAGCTTTAGAACTGACAGTCCTCTTATAGTAGACTTCGAATGTCTAAAGGCGGCGGTAATGAGGTGCTAACTTGCCATCAGATGGGCGAAAACATAACAAAAAAGACCCCACTATACCCACCGCATGCAACATAGCCCTTCCCTGAAACAGCGCAGCCGCATAGTCCCCGGCCAGCGTGATGACGTCAATAGGCGCCGGGTACTGCCTGCGCGCCGCGGCGCCGCCCGCCAGCGGGTAGAACCACGCCAGCGCGCCGCTGGCGCAGCACACGTGAGAACCGCCTAGGGCTAGCACGCTTGGTTCCGTAGGCAGCGTGTAGGTGGCTAGGGCTATTGGTTCCGCTGGAAATTTGGAAGATACAAACCCTATAGATTCAGCCAGATATACGTTACCTAAACTAGTTTTTTTGTTTATTGTTTGCTTTTATTTTCTACAATATTTTTACACCTTCACGGCAAAACATAGCGCCCATATTAACCTAAGACCTTTATGTAGGTAAATACATCATCATCATCATCAGCCGGAAGACGTCCACTGCTGAACAAAGGCCTCCCCCTTAGACCACCACGCCGAACGACAATCCGCCACTTGCATCCATCGGTTGCCCGCGACTCTCACGATGTCGTCGGTCCACCTAGCGGGAGGCCTGCCTACGCTGCGTCTTCCGGTTCGTGGTCGCCACTCAAGAACTTTTCTTCCCCATCGGGTATCAGTTCTACGAGCGATGTGGCCTGCTCATTGCCACTTCAACTTGCCAATTTTAAGAGCTATGTCAGTGACTCTGGTTCTTCGTCGAATATCCTCGTTCCGGATTTTATCACGCAAAGAAACTCCGAGCATAGCTCTTTCCATTGCTCGTTGATCGTCAATCGGCAATCATTCATCGTTCGTTGGTAAATACTCACAAATAAATACTCTGATTCTGATTCTGAATTTGAAATCCTGTTTCAAAGAGATTCCAATAATGTATTGAGTGAAAGTGAGGATTTTTTAATAGCTTTAGGCTTTTTTTTTAATAATACTTTGTTTAGCATCAGGACGTATGATGCGCCTAGTTTCAAGATCTATTGTTTATTTTTTGATGACCAAGTTGCACAGCAACAGGGTTGTCACATCCACGTTAAACTCAAACAATAAAACTTACATTTATTTACAGGCTCCGGCTCATCTCCAACAGCAATACACTGATACACAGTCGCTTCAGTGAGACTAGTGAGTGTGATGACCCTGGTGCCATAGGCCGCATATAATGGCGGTAGGGCTGTCACATAGACGTTCAGATACGCCCGGCCGGCTGTCGCGAGCAGACGTCCGTCGGAGCTCCACGCGCAACGCTCGGCACCGCCTACAGGCATTACTGAACCGGATACCTCGCCGTTGTTCCATATT
Source organism: Globia sparganii (assembly GCA_949316385.1). Classification (NCBI taxonomy): domain Eukaryota; kingdom Metazoa; phylum Arthropoda; class Insecta; order Lepidoptera; family Noctuidae; genus Globia; species Globia sparganii. The sequence continues at coordinate 19,997,613 of OX438660.1, read as the reverse complement.
GCGATTAGTTTAAGTCTGAAATTGAAGAAAGTTTGTAAATGAGAAAATTTTATGCAATTATATATAGTTACTGACTAACGCTTTTCATGGCGATGTATGATAATCGATAAGGTAATAAATATACCTAATACTTTGAAGAAAAGGCGGGTAAACTCTTCAAAGTGCAACCCTGATTTTACCCAGAATTTTTACCACAAGGCTAGATCAGAACCTGGACCACAACCAAAATGTTGAACTTGTAGTTTAATCATGACTATAAGCCACTTGCACTTAACATTGTTGCTTAGCAAGACTTTGTTCCCAATCTGCCATTTGATTCTCTTATTTGACATTTTCAACACACAAAAAGAAAACAAAACCCATTTTACCAGATGCTAAGATTATTCGAAAATGAAAATTATACAGAATTCTTGTCAACTCACTGTCCATCTCCACACGAAGCCGCCAGCCCATTACAAACCGCCACATCTGTGAGACTATCCTTATGATTCTTTACCTGAAACAACTCTTCACCAACCTCCTTGATATGGGTAGATATTGCTATGATAAACCCAGCACTAAATCCAATGAGAATGTAGCCATCTCCGTACCATTTGTATGAGACTATGGAGCCGTAGCGCTGTTGAAATGCTAGCTCTATTGGGTTCTCTGGGTTCAGGAGGTTGTATAGGTATAATGTTCTTTTACCGACTACTAGGCTTATCTGAAAGGATGAAATAAAAATAGGTTTAGATAAAAAGTTAACATTTGAGAAACAAAGCAAGTTAAAAGTCTAGCACAGTCTAGGACATTGCAAGCACAGTTTTTCTTGGAACAAAGTCATAATTATAAAATATTTAATATATTTCTGTTAGCCCTAATTCAAAGAATTTGCCTTAGAACCAGTCTCAAAACTCTGTAAACTTTGTTTTCTTGATTGGCCAAACGAAACAGCTATAAAAACGTGAGATTTATCAGAAGTTCAGTTGAACAGATATTATAAGAAATTCAGAAGCCTCTCATTCCTTCCTTTAAAACATATCGGTATTTTATTCTAAAATCTAAAAATTTACCGTATTCTCCCCAGCCACTCTCTGATCAGTCTTCATCTCAGAAAACTGCAGATCATTGGGTGCATCTCTCAGAGATATCATCCTCAACGTGTCACCATCAGAGTTGTTGATGGATAAACTCTTGTCTTCTGAAGCTAACACTAGAATACTATCCTTATTCCATTCGGCACATGTGATTTTCTTTGTGTGTTTACCTATTATTGGTATTCTCCTGAAAATTGACAGTTAAAATAAAGTCTTTCTTAAGAAAATTTAATATTGTAACTAGAAACTGATACAACTACAAATTTTAGTCTCAATAAATGCTGTATGCTGACAAGCCACTTCTTGCTAGCATACAGCGCCATTTATTTTTAAGATGTGAAAGTATATTCTGCTTAGAAGGAATCACACATGTACTATATTTGGCCAATAATATCTAAGCCCTGTAATGTAATGTTTAAACCTTATGTAATAGCAGGCAAACCTATATAGTCATCATTCAAGCTCAAATTCAGACTACTTAGTAGACCTGTATATTAAAATTTTATAGACAAAAAATATACATACTTAGTTGTATGATGGTTATACAGCGCCAGATTTCCTTTCTGTGTTCCAACGGCTAACAAAGGCTCCCCGTAAGCCCATGCGATGCATGAGGGTGGCTCACGGAGTCCTGTCTCAATGTTAATGCGCTTGTTAGCATGGCATTCCCATAACAATACCGTGTTGCTGTTTGGTGTAATGATTGCTAAGTAATCACCATCATGGTCCCATTCCATGCCTGCACAGAGACTGAAAGTATTTAAAATTATGATTTTCGATAATTTACTTTTCTTTTTTACTCGGATACTTATTACTTTTACAAGCTAAAACACTGTGAGCCAGTGAGTTATATCATGTTATAGACCTTCAAGATCACAGTTAAAATTAGTCCATGTATATTTTTAAAAACAAATTTTGACCTTTACTTTTTGTTCATCTGCTAAATTTATTCTTCAAACAAGCTAGATCTCACTATCAAGAATAAACAAAGTACAGTCAAAGTTTGTATTCAATTTATAATTTAAATCTCACCCTTGCAGCTTCATTCTTTCCATAAGCTGGCCAGTTCTGTCATGTATGGCCACCGTAGCATCTGTTCCAGTGGTAGCCAACAATGAGTGTGACTCACCCTTTTGCCACAGGAAATACAACTCGCCCATCCCATGGGGCTGTTCTATTGTGTATAGCAACTGGAAACATTTTGGAAAATGGTTTGACTAGTATTTTAGGGGCATTATGAGGCCAGCGAATTGGCTGGAAAGGAGTTGACTACCGAGATCACGAATAATAGAGAAGATATGCTACTCCTGGCGCCGACACCAATAACTTGGGATCAGGGCAAGAGAATGATGAAGAGGGCAACGAATTGTACCATGAGAACTCACAAATCCTCGGAATATTTCCGCTGTGAAATTCATAACAACTGAGAGAGGTTGCTAACAACTCAACAATTTTTCACAAATTATTTGGTGTGATAAGACAGCTGATCTTATTAGAAAATAAATACTTACTTTAGGAGTCGTCATTCTGTGCAGTTTTTGTATCCTCCAATCAACGTATTTAACTTGATGGAGTTTAAAGCCACTTGGTTAGATAAAATGTACGCGAATTCGACAAAAATGCATTTTTGTTGTCGACTTGTTATTTATTACTTCGTTGCTAGGCAACCAATGATATTTAATTTGGCAACTAATCAAAATGAACGTTTCTGGATTTCTGATCAAACTCAGAATTTTGTTTACTAATAGTTGTCATAAATATTTTTCTAATCATTTCTGTGTTTTTGAATAATAAAAATTTATATATTATCTGCTAATTTCAAATGGAAATAATTAGTTGTTAATTATTTTATTTTATTAATTGACTATAGGGTTGCCAGTATAATGGCGAAAAGTAGTCGATAAAGCGCTGTAAATGTAAATACAGTGTGTCTTCTGTGCACATAGCGAAATGAGGGAAACTAAAAAATATTTAAAACAAACAATAAAAAAAAATTAAAGGGTCTATACTTGTTATTGAATAGGGTTCAAAATTGATTGGGAAAATTTTACAGTTTCTAAGCTTGATGTGCTGTGTCTCATTTATTTTGTAAAAACACATGACAACAGTACAAGTTGAAAATAAGAAAATAGCTACATGTTTTGCCATTTAACTATGGCGTATCGATCTGGCGGTCTACCGAATAAGGGGGGAGGGGGAGCTGGGACGTTCCACACCAGTGCCCCCAGTACTGGGGGGTTCTCAAAGTCTTGATGAGCATTTTTTAGTGAAATCCCAAACAAGTCAAAAGTTCAATAAGAAGCAGTGTGAAGTTGGAGGCCCCTTATGTATTTTTTAAAAAATTTAACCGACTTCAAAAAAGGAGTAGTTTCTTCGAATGTTTATATAGGTATAATTATGTATTATTTTAGGTGTCAGCCCTACCACCGCATGGGAAGAATTGACCAGTCAAATGTGACTATGATGCGCCGAGCGCTCGGTTCAATTGAGTAACTGGCAGAACAAACAGCACTACATGAGGAGGCTTCTTCGTGCATCCCCATTTCCCCAAATGATATGACAATGATAATTATGTTGTAAACATGAATTTGTGTGGGGTACTCCAACAAAAAAGTGAAAAATAAAAACTGAACCTTTTTTATGTATAGTGGTAAGATAGCAAGTGGCAACATTACTTGTGTCATTGTCAAACTAAATGTTTAATGTCACTCTCATGCTCTGCAGGTTGTTCATCAACTTTCTAAAATAAAATAAATTGAAACTACAACTTTCTATTGTACAGCACTGTAATTACTAACCTTAATTAAACTTCAAAGCGGAATGAAATCCAAAATCATGTTACTTGATAAGGTTTGTCTGTTTGTCATACGACCCTTTTTCAACTTCAGTTAAAAATCTATTAATAATTTTATCAATCTAACTGAATGGACATACAATAAATAGCCATCGTTCATAAATTCTTTATGTATTACAGATACTTCCACACAATGTTGACAGAAGCAGCGTCATAAGAAACCTGAAAAATGTGAACATTTTTTATAAACACAATGAAAGTAAATACACTGTTAGTATCCTAAATAAAACAGGCCCAAGTTATGAGGATACTGGGCAAAATCTAAACAGAACTAATGACCTATCTTTTCATGTAGAAAGAGATACTTTTATACAAAACATACTAGAAAGTTTTAAGTCACCCGAGCCAAGACAGCAAGTGAACCCAAAGAAAATAGTAATAGACTTCAGCTCACCAAATATTGCTAAACCTTTCCATGCTGGTCATTTAAGATCTACAATTATAGGAAACTTTATTGCAAATATAAACACATACTTTGGCAACAAAGTTACCAGACTTAATTACTTAGGCGACTGGGGAACACAGTTTGGGCTCCTGCAATATGGTCTAAAATCAAAAAATATTGATGTAAAGGATTTGCAAAATGATCCAATCAAAACATTGTATGATGTTTACGTTCATGCTAACAAATTAGCATCAAAAGATGACAGTGTACAAGAAGAAGCCAGGAAGTACTTTTCAGATATAGAACAAGGCAGAATGAGTTTAAAAAACTGGAAAAATATCCGTGAAGTCACTGTACAAGAATTGGAAAAAGTATATCAAAGGCTAGGTATACAGTTTGATGCATACCACTGGGAATCAGATTATAATGGTGGTGCCATTAAACCTGTTATGGATTTGTTAGAGAAACAGAACATTCTTCAAACTGATGAATTGGGAAGGAAAATTACAAAGATAAATAATAAATATGTGACTATATTGAAAAGTGATAATTCAACTCTATATCTATCTAGAGACATTGCTGCTCTGTTGGACAGATACAAGAATTATGCATTTGACAAAATGCTGTATGTAGTTGATAATGCTCAGACAGATCATTTTGCAGCTGTATTTGAAGTGGTTAAACAAATTAATCAGAAATGTACCGATGGTTGTGAACACATCAAGTTTGGAAGACTAAAAGGGATGAGCACCAGAACAGGAAATGTAGTATTCTTGAATGATATCCTGGATGAAGCTAAGAGGAAAATTCATGATAAGCAACTTCTATCAAAGAGTAATATCATATTCTTAGACATAATTTCCAGTTTGTGCATATCACCTTTCCGGTAGGATAGAGCAAGATACATAGTTTGTCTTACAAGAGGATTACTGATTTCAGACATTATAATTCTCCAGCCTATATTCCAATTTAACCTTTCGTATGCCGGAACGTACATCTACGCTCAAAATAAGTTGGTGTTAGTCTGCCGGAGCGTACATCTACGCGTAATTACGTGACATCGAAAAATTAATTTTGTGTGTGTAACCGAGAGTCATCCGGCATACGAGAGGTTAATTGGGGTTGGCACAACATGCCTTTTTCTTTTATGCTTATCTATTAGTCGTCATCTCTGTAGTTACTCCTTTGTACCATATCATCATTTTGCACAGTCCATGCATTCATACTCAAGTCTCAAACTCACGACTTTCCATATTCCACATGCCCATACCATCACAACCGATTTCCACACAACTTCAGTATAATTATTTTAATTACAAATAATGTGAGGCTGATGCAGTTGATCATCCCATATCATGGGAGGCATTTCACACTTCAATCTGTTCAATTACTTTCTGTTTTAGTTCATCAATTTATCTATCTTTTTTTTTTTTTTTTGTGGATGGGAAATCATCCAATGACCCCTCCCGCTCTGGGTGGAGCAGAAGGGAGTGTCAGACTCTTACTGACTAAAACCCACCCGTGTTCCTTCCTTAGCCCTTTGTGTTCCGGGGCAGCGGTAACCCTTTCGGACAATCCCGCTGCCCAATTTATCTATCTTTATTTTACAATTTGTTGCTCTTTTGCAGATACCAGAACTGGAGCAATGAATGAAGAGACATGTGACATATTAGGCACTTCAGCAGTTTTAATCAATGATTTAAAGCAGAGAAGGCAAAAAGACTACACATTTAGCTGGGACAGAGCGCTCCAAACTGAAGGCGACAGTGCTATCAAACTACAGTATCTTCACTGCCGACTTTGGAGCCTAGAACAGAACTGCGGTGTGTCTTTACCCAACATTTGTCACCCTAATCACTTGTCTGAAGAAGTCATAAGCGATGTTACTGCAGAATTAGCTAGATTTGAAAACATTCTTCAAAGGTCGTTAGAAGAATATGAAGCTTGTATTCTTGTTAATTATTTATTTCGCCTAGCAAGACATGTCAACAGAATGTTTAATGAAGTAAGAGTCAAGGATGTTAACCCTGATATAGCAGCACAACGATTACTTGTTTTCCATTGTGCTAGAACTGTTGTTAAAACTGGATTACAGATTTTGGGTATAAGACCTCTGAAAGAAATGTAAATCTAAATAAGTAATCTAAGTCACTAGATATTAATTTTGAATAAAGTAGATGGTAATTGTTGATACAATATAATTATAACCTGTTTTATTTCTGTACCTTTTTACTATGGGACTTTTAACTTTGTAAAATTATGGATAACCATTGTAGATAACGTAAATATTTATTTAAAATAGATACCCCACCCCACAACATAAACATGGTAGGTAGGTACATGTAATTAATAATTAAGTTATATAACAGGTATGGGTGCTTGTGCTATACCAGTTACAGGTGTACATGACTTTCACAAAAAACAAAGCAACATTAAATAAATTTAAAAAAAAAATATGTTAAAAATTATTTATTTCAAATTACCTATGTACAGTCAGCAAAGGAGATAAGTATGGAGGGTCGTCGAATATAGTTGAAGTTTATTAAGAAACCGGTTGATGTTTTCGAATAAAATTAAATTTAATTAATTGTAAACAAACAGTTAATTTATCAAACTAAATTTCATTCGAAAACATCTATCAGTTTCTTAGTAAACTTTAACTACATTCGACGACCCTGCATACTTATCTCCTTTGCTGACTGTACCTTGGTTTGATATTTGATAGGTAGGTACCTACCTATCAATTATCAAACCAAGATATGATGAAAGTGTAATGGGAATGGGATTCATTTTAATCATTTTTGAAAAATGCGCCATTATGTCTACACTCCAGCAGGCTTAGCATGAGCACCGTTTTGTCGACGGAAGAGTAGACAAAGATGGTAATCTGAATGGAATGTTTATCGATTAGTATTATGATATCGACGCTTGAAAGGCAATTTTCCTGGACAGGACAGGATTTTACAGGAACATAGTTTAAAGTTTAACTTTTCATTTTAAAAAATCATATACTTAAATTCTGATTCAGATGTTAAATAAGATTTCCAAAACAGTAAGAATTATGCCTGTAGGATAATTACAAGAATTTATATGATTTTTTTTCAGAGAACTTCGACATGTCGCTTAGTCAATTTTACCTTTCAAGCGTCGATATTCATTTCACTAAAAAATTTAAAATATATCACTATTTCCCTCCAATATTTTATCGATTGGCACTGGTGTATCCGTATCAGAGAAGATCCGTAACCTTTTATGAATGTATCACAAATGAGATAAAAAGGTGGTGAATGCGCAGTGGTAGACCGCGAAATTCAAATTTTCTTACCTTTTTTTTGCAATTTGCAGGTCAGTGTCAGATTGTATCTAGATCAAAATATGATTAGCGATTATAACAGGTATCTATGTATTTACAGAATTAGAATCATTAATACATCTTTCTAATTTAGATTTGTACCATAAGAACCTTTGGTCGCGAAAAAAAAAATCAGCTGTTCCCTGGATTTTGACGAGCTAAGCAAACATAAATGTAGGGTACAGCAGATTTTTTTTCACGATTTCAGGTTCGGTCCCATAGTAAAAGTTGTTCATAATGATGAGGACAATGACCCCTGTTATTGCTGTTGGTCAAAACTTCACTCTGTATAGCACACAGAGTCTTGGTCAGTCGGTCGTCTTGGTGGCGGATTTCTTCTTCTTTTTGAGTGTAGAAACTATCATCACTCAGTTTGATAAAAAAAATTGAAGTCGGTTAAAAAAACCAAAAATTATTTACCTATAAAAAACGCCACTTCTTGTTATAATATAATAAGTTGAATTAACACTAGAAATCATTAATTTCCTAGAATTATACGATTTAAAAAACTAAGAGAAAAAGTTATCTGACGTCTTTTAATTATTTCTTATATCTTGACGATTTACCATAACAAGATACCCCTTTTCTCAGGACTGCCTCTACTTACCCAATTTATCAGTACAGCTGTATATTAGTTTACTCTTTGCAGTACAGTAATGGTACCGTGTACAACTGCATTAATGGTAACAATTTGACAGAGCCTCTATGTCGTAGCTATAAGGGAAATGTTTGTAGTGCATGTGCCAAATGTTTTCACTGATGTGTGTGGTTGACTGTACAAATAAAATATTTACTTTCTAAAAACTGTAGAAAAAATAGCCTCATGAACAGTTTTTAACGTGGTGCAGATTATTGGCCAAGTTTGTTCTAAGATAAATTCAAGTGAATTTGCTGACATTTAATAAAAAAAAAACATAACAAAAATAATAAGTTGAATTTTTAGCTAAATACTAGAGCTCGAATAAATATTAAAAGTAAAACTAATGATTTATGGTGGCCTCTATATCATAGACAGTCTAGAGACACGTCGTATTGATGATGGCCACTCCCGATTTGGAGGGAATATTCAAAAATTTACATTGAAATCATTTTTTTAAATCTTTTGTATGCCTTGAAAATGTCACGTATTGTATAAAATAGTTAGATCTTAACTTTGTTTAGCTAGTTATATTCTAAAATAATATCACTTGAATAGTTTTATATGTAAATTATGCTTTTACATGGAAAAAACATCTTCGGGTTTCTTCGGCTATGTTCGGCTTTGTACGCCTTGACGTCAGAATAATCGGACCGATCCTGCGTCAAATCGGTATTTCCGGCAGTCACGTGGTATGCGCGGACCAATCAGAGCGCTTTCGTATACTCTTTATAGGCCGACATTTTCTGACAAGCGTAGAAAAAGTTTTCATCAACAGCCGCCATTTTGCGCTGGAGAGACTGAGAAGAATTTCGGATATTGTCGTGTAAATTTTCTGTTTTTTCTTACATCATTTTATCATAAACTTTACCATTCCGTGTATTTTAAAGTGTTAAGTGAAATCGTGTTATTCGATAGCGTAAATAAGTTCCATAAAGTAGCTAAAATCTGGTGATATTGTTTTCATTTATTGTGCTAGTTCCGACGGAAGATGGTGAGAGGGTCTGTGTAGCTCTTCGATTCGGAGCTTTGTAATGGCGAATACTTGAGTGAGAAATTATAATATGTGCCTTCAATGGTGTGAAGGACATCGAACGATCGCGATGTGGGTGAATTACATTATGATGAATGACAAATCGCTCTAAAATGTTATTTCTTGAAGATAAAAGACATAAAAGTGTTTTTTAAATCGGCGGGCCGAAATATTCACGACGGCTTACGTTTAGTAAACAGAGCCATGGCCGATGAGCCGCCTAACAAGCGGCCTAAGATGATCCGGGACCCTTTCCAGGGTCCCTCGGACTCCGCGGGTGAGTATTTTATTGTTTTACACGGAGTTTGCTAAGTGTCGGGACAGTGTTCTGTCATATTATCTTTCTTTGATTTTTGACATTTTGCCTTCGTTCTTGTTAGCGCCTCGCAAGTTTTGCGTCGTATTATTGTGTATTAGCTCATGAAATGGGAAAATATTTGTTTTAATCGATATTTTGTGACATTGTTTTATAAAATTCTAATGTGTTTCTGTTATTTCATTTATTATTATGAACAAAAATGCAACTTTCATGACATTGTTTTAGGGTGTACATTTTGTAATGTAGAGCAATTATTAGATTTTAAGATGAGTACATATTTTACAGAAATATCTCTTATTCTAATTTTGTCAATTTGAGTTCTTGTTTTTTAGCTTGGGTTAGCTTTACTTAGACAACCAAGACAAGTAAACATATATTTTGTAGATTATGGGAACAATATATTACAAAAACAATTTAAAATAGGAGCAAATAGTTTAGAAAATGTTGAAATTATTTTAGAAATATTGGTTATTAATTCAAAAAATGGCCTGACATACAAATAGTATTGGTGACCCACATTATGTTTTGGTAACATAACATACTTCTTTCATCCAAACTAAAAAAACATAGATGGAATGCCACATTTGATTGTGTATCCACATGTAATGTTTTACTGAATGTTGTGTAAATTGATAAGAACATAACCTCTTTTTTGCATGCTGACAAAATAAAGTGCAAGGCCAATATAAAAACCAAACATATTCTACAATTTAAAAGTAATTGTAATTTCTAATAGCCAAATTTAATATCATATCCACACTAAATTACCTTGAATTTTTAATGATATGGTTCTGAATTGTAATAAAACTTTTTATGTTTTATATTTTAACTGTAATGAAAGGATTATATGCATTATTTTTAAAAGTATTTCTCGTTTTGTAAAAATAAACTTTTTTAGAAGCATGTAAAAATAAAAATACTTAACTATCCTTCAAAATGTTTAACTGTATAAGTAAATGAAATTTATGTACTGATAACAGACTATCATGTTCTGTCTTAGTTTTGACTTATTTTATTTCTATATTATTTTATTTATAAGTTATTGTTTATTTAGTATAGGATTGCTGTTATAAATCAACTTCTTTGATAAAAGACCTAATAAATTGACAATTTGTTCCAGTATCTTAGTACTGTGTTTGAATGGTACAATTTTCCCCAATTTATTATTAGAAGTATAAGAAATACAAAATTAAAAATATCAAAGTAGCCAAATAAATAAAACACAAAATAGGACTGTTTAACACTAAAATAAAACAGTCATTATGCACCAAAATAAAGACTTAATAAATTGCTAATTGGTTTCAGTATCTTAGTACAGTGTTTAAATGGTACAATATTCCCCAATTTATTATTAGAATATAAGAAATACACAGTTGAAAAGATCTAAGTAGGCAAATAAATAAAACAAAAAAAAAATAGTAGGATCATTTAATTTTTACACTAAAATAAAACAATCATTGTGTCAAATGAAAGACCAAATGAATTGCTATTTTGTTTGTGTATCTTAATACAGTGTTAAAAAATATAATTGGGGAAAATTGTACCATTGAATACAGTTTTCCCCAATTTATTAATAGAAATACACAATTATTATTAGTACACAATTAAAAAGATCAAAGTAGCAAAATAAATAAAAAAGAAGTAAAATAATACATTTTATTGAAACCTAAAAAGGAAAATCATAAAATAATTATGGGATAAATGTTTTTCTGCATTCCTTAATCCAGAAAATGATGATCAGATGTTACATCTAACTTAAAGTAATTAAAATATTGGGTGTGTAAATTTTCTGTGAACTTGTGTATTAATCACTAATTATAACATAATAGATTCATTTTTAAAACCATTTTATTTGATTATAAAACCAAACATATTTTCAATTTCTCACTTGACACTAACATTTCACTCTCAATTACAACAATACACCAGTTTCTGATATAGATAAGACCAAAAATGTCTACAAAAACATCACAAGACACAACATACCAAATTCATAATTTTGGAAAAAATGAAAAGTATATACATATACAATACATATATATACAAAGTATAACATATAGTAAATATAAAGTATAGTATACAAAATATAAACAGATTTTTTCACCTAATTATTAAATCTGTTGAATATGAATAAGAATTTAAAAACAATTATACTATAGAATTTCCTACTTGTAAAAAATGGTAAACTTGACACTAAAGTTACTAAAATGTGGTTTTACTTTTTTGTTTCAGCAGATGGGTTCTCTAACCTTGACATGTTTGACCTCGAAAAGGACCTCCCAGATGAGTTAATGGGAGGTGCTTGGGGGGAACAGCCCGGGGTCACGGGCCCCAAACCCCCTGCCCAGGGGCCGGGTCCTGGGGGACAAATGTCCCAACAGCAACAGCTCAACGGGGATGACCCAACGGCTGCTATGCACAGGCAAATCAACAATCACCTTATACAACAAGTGAGTACCTGGGACTGATGGAATTGTCATAAAAATATCTTTTTTTTTTTGTTACTATTAGCCTAGTTATCTAGTAAGATAATTTTGAAACCATTTAAGTCATTGACTGCAACTGCGGTCACACGGTGTCCACCAACAATAGATTTTCTATTATGTCTGTTGTTTGGCAGTCAGCATTTTAATAAAAGATATCTTGTTTAAAAATTCAGTTAATAAATAATTAAATCCAATTTTGGCAGTGTATTGTAGTCAAATCAAGTTAAGAGAGTGCAGAGTACATATTTAAAAAGTATATAAAACATTGAGGAACAAAAAATAACGCTCACTCGATCACTTTTAGCGATAAGACCGCCCATTGTGTCACCCTTTGCAAAATTTCTATATTTATGTCTGTAATTTATAATGGTGTACATAATAAAGAGTATTCTATTCTATTCTATCTTTGTTCCTTCAATTTTTTTCACTGTTGCTGGAAATAAAATAATATTCACAGACAGCCTTAATTTTAAAAATTTTTCGTGTGATTATGTTGTAATTTATAAGCAGTTATGCATCCTTCCCATTTTGACCTGTGGATCCCAGACTTGTTCTTTGACAAACATTCAAAGTCCAAACTCAAGGTTTGCCAATGTGCAATGGAGCGCAGTATTCTAGGCATCAAATTGACAGACCATATTCGCAACTCCACACACTGCACACCAAAACACAGATTACTGATGTTGCTCAAAAAGCCGCTAAGATAAAGTAGGACTGGGCTGGCTACGTCTGCCGTATGCCCAATATGCTGTGGGCCAAAATAAACACCACGTGGAACCCTGACTCAATTAGAAAGCATCTTGGCAGACCATGCAGAAGATGGCGGGACGAGCTGGTCAAAACAAACTACCAGTGGTCCACTTTAGCCCTTGATCAAAGAGCTGGAAGTCATGGGGCCTTTGCCCAGCAGTGGGATGATGCCGGCTAACAGTATCAGGCAAAAAGTTAGCCTTTGCCTACTGCTTATAATGTTCACTAGCTTTTGTCCGCGGCTTCGCCCACGTGGATGTCGGAAAATATACTATCGGAACGTAGTACCGGGATTAAAAGTACCCTGTTAATTTAAGATTTTAGAAAAATATTTGAAATAATTAACCAATTTATTAAAAGGCCATATTAATAGTGTATGTCGTGTATTGGTCTTTTCACAGGGCAACAAAGGCTTAGTAGGCCACAACAATCCATTAGGATTGAGTAATTTAGGTAGTAAGAGTCCAAACCTACAGTCACCTCCAAATGTGTCTGTATCAAAGGACCTCATGGGTGGTATGCACCCGCAACTAATGCCAAATACGAGTCATCCAAATCAGCTGCACTCCACAATGCCGATGAGTTCTATCCAAGGAGGAATGAACGTGGCTAATCTCGGCGGGAACATGATAGTGACGAATAGTAATATGACGGGCGCTGGCATGCTCGGGAGCGGGATCATCAACAGCGTGAACAAGCAGCTGCCCACGCTCATGGGCGCCAACCATCACGGGACGCCGCCTCATCATCCGCATGCCCAAGTGAGTTTGAATTCTGTTTTGTTGCATCATGATCATTTGGAAAAGGCATTTCACGAAATCTTAAATATTTCTCATTTTGCTTTTTCTAAAAATATTTTTGAACACTCTTATCTAATATAATGAATGGGCCTCTTTTTGTGAACCCAAAACAATAACTTTTTTGGGGTTCTAAAAATACTAAATTGCCAAGCAACTGCGACTAACTTGGATGGCGTGGTTGGTCACGGGTCTATCCTAACCCATTTAGATTTAGTTGGGGCGCCCTAGCTTAGTTACTGCAACTAATTGAGAAAAGAACAAAAACTAAAAAAGAGGTTCATTCATAAAAAAATGTTGCATCATTAGAAGCTCAAGAAGTATTTAGATGGTCATTGATTAAAAAAAAAAAAAACATACATCATTAGAAATTCGTCAAAAAGTTTAAGATGATCAAGTCAACTTTGAAAAAGATAATTATTTTGAATCAAAACCCTAACTTGCTGACCACTGTGTCCGACATCGAGTATGTTTTTCATTTGACTAAAAACCGCCTTTTACCCGACTTTTACGAAAAAAGGAGGTTGTGTTTTTTATCCAAAATAGTGACAGAATGTTGTTGTCCAAACACATTTTATAATCAAAATAATACTAGTTTAAAAATATGGGTTCTTGTGAACTTTACACAAAAAATGAGGCATAAAATATTAAGCATTAGCCTCCAAGAAATTGTTTTGCAAGACATGGACGACCGTAACACGATAGCACATTGCAGGCGATGCAAAATGGACCGCTGAGTGGGCGCGTCGGCGTCATGGGCACGCCCAACATGCGCACCGCGCTGCAGCACCACACGCGCATGCCGGCGCCGGGCGGCGGGGGCCACCCGCTGGCGCCCTACCAGCCGCCCTACGCGCAGTCGGCGCAGGGGCCCGGCGTGCCGCATGTGCAGCGCGCCGCCGGTGCAGGCCAGGTGGGCGTGCGCTTCGGGCCCCCGGCCGACGCGGGCGGCGGCGCAGCGCAGGCCGTGCCGCCCGCGCCCTCGCCGCAGACCCCGGGCGCGCCGGCGGGCGGTCAGTCGCAGCCGCAAGCCGCCACGCAGGCCCCTTCCTCGCAGCCGCCGGCCGCGCCGCAACCGCCCACCACCGGCTCCATCGCCGATCCGGAGAAACGGAAACTTATCCAACAACAGCTCGTGCTGCTGTTACACGCACACAAGTGCCAGAGACGAGAGTCCCAATCCAACGGCGAGACGTGGCAGTGCACGCTGCCGCACTGCAAGACTATGAAAGGTGTTCTCAACCATATGATGTCATGCCAGGTATTATATTATTCATAACAAATGCAAAGTGTCGTAATTTCTCTCCTATTAGAATGTCTCTAATTGTGTACAACTTTCAGGCTGGCAAGAATTGTGCGGTTCCTCACTGCTCGTCATCAAGACAAATAATTAACCATTGGAAACATTGCAATAAGAATGACTGTCCGGTTTGCTTGCCGCTAAAACAAGCCGATAGGACTAGAAACATGAACGGTATGTTATGTAAGGATCTTTTTCACTAGTAGACTTTTATTTTGTGACCCTCGAAGGTACATCACTGACGAAGTTTTCCTTATCTCAGCAGCGGCAGTGACTCAACATTCAACAGCGGGTGTGAGTACTGGAAATGTCGGCAACGTCGGCGGCGTGGGCCCCGTGCCCGGAGTGGGCAACGTCGGCGGCGTGGTTGGGGTGGGCGGCGCGGGCAACGCCATGGGCGGAGTAAACCAGCTGGGCGGGCCCGGGGCGGCCGCTCCGCCCGCGGCGCCGGCGCCCGCGCCCGCGCCCAGCACGCAGGGCGCCGACATGAAGCGCGCCTACGAGGCGCTGGGCATCGCCTGCCCCACGTCCGTGTCCAGCATGGGCGGCTTCCCGCGCGCGCCGCTGTCGCGCCTGCCCGTGCCGCGCCCCGGCCTGTCCGACGTGCCGCAGCAGCAGTCCATGCAGGCGCTGTTCGCGCACCAGCCCAACGACATGCAGCAGCAGCAGCAGGCGTTGGTGAGTCACGGTGTCTATCTGCTCGTCTACTGCGCCTCTTCGACTGTTCACTTGTGTTCAATGTTCGCCTCATACTTTTAATCCTCCTGCAGATGGGCGGCGCACTACAACTACCGAGCGGAGCCGTAACCGCCAACCCAGTATCCGGCACCAAAGAGTGGCATCATTCTATTACGGCTGATCTCAGAAACCACCTCGTTCACAAATTGTAAGCAATATGTTCGAAATAATATCAAAATGAAGTTTTTTTGGTTTTAGATACATTTCAATGACATTGTGCATTTTCACAGGGTGCAAGCAATATTTCCCACACCGGACCCTACTGCAATGTTAGATAAGCGAATGCATAATCTAGTCGCATACGCGAGGAAAGTCGAAGGCGATATGTATGAGATGGCGAGTACGCGATCTGAGTACTATCACTTGCTCGCCGAAAAGATATACAAAATACAGAAGGAACTCGAGGAAAAGAGACAAAAGCGGAAGGAGCAGCAGCAGTTGCAAGCGCAACAGCAACAGGCGGCGCAACAGCAGCAGCAGCAGCAACAACAGCAGCAGCAGCAACAAGTTGCGCAACTGCAGCAGCAACAACAACAACAACAGCAACAACAACAACAACAACAGCAGCAGCAGCAACAACAACAACAACAGCAACCAGTAAGCGTCATGTCCGGGGGCGGAGTGCTGGGAGGGGTGGGAGGCCCCAGGCCTGGCGTGGGCGGCCCCTTGGCGCGGCCCACACTGCCCGCCATGGGTGCGCAGCCCACGCTACCAGCCATGCGTATCCCGTCGCCCGGGATCGCGCTCTCCATGCCTGCCAACCGCATGGCCTTCCAGACCAACCTCGTGGGTCCACCCGGTCCGAGTCCAAACCAATTGCCGCACACGCCGAACGGTGGCAGCGTAGGTGTCGGCAGCGTCGGCGCACCGGGGATGTCACCGTTCGGCCAGCCGATGACGTCACCGGCACCAAATTACCCTTCGATTCATTCAAACGGGCCGGCGCCGCTCGCTTCGCCGGGCCATCCTGACGCGAAAGTTCGGTTACTGGGCAACGCGGTGCAGAGCCCGTTCGTGAACCACGCGGCGTTCGGGCGCGCGGACGCGGCGGCGGCGTCGCCCGCGCCCGCGCCCGCCTCGGTGCCGGGCGGCGCGCCGGGCACGCCGGCCACGCCGCTGGCGCACCCGTCGCCCGCGCCCGCGCGCGCGCCGCCCATGTCCTCGCACCTCGCCGCCATCACGGCCTCCTCCTCTGCCGACGACAGGTAAGTGCGACTATATTTTATCAATTCGACTTTATTTCTATCAATGACGAGTTACACAAAGATGCATTTCATGTTACAACTTCACTCTTTGAAACTTTGCTAAACTGGAAATTTTTGTTTTCCCTACAGTCCGCCGCCAGACGATCGCAACAAACAAGATTCTGATGACGTCCGGATCAAGGATGAACCG
This sequence comes from Globia sparganii, assembly GCA_949316385.1. NCBI lineage: Eukaryota > Metazoa > Arthropoda > Insecta > Lepidoptera > Noctuidae > Globia > Globia sparganii. The sequence continues at coordinate 19,980,491 of OX438660.1, read as the reverse complement.
GACGAGGATTGTGGCGGCAAGGGTATGCGGGACGAAACACCTGACAAGGACGCAGAGAGACCCGACTTCAACGTCAAAACAGAAGTCAAGTCCGAGGTCAAACAAGAAGTGAAGGAAGAACCGGGAGAAACTAGTGTGGGTAGTGTTGGAGAATCAGCGAGCGGGGAAAGAGGGGCACGAAGAACCTTCGTGTTTAAACCCGAAGAGCTCCGAGTAGCGCTCATGCCAACGTTAGAGAAATTATTCCGACAAGACCCCGAGTCCTTGCCCTTCAGACAGCCAGTCGACGCGCAAGCGCTCGGCATCCCTGACTACTTCGACATAGTCACCAAGCCTATTGACTTGTCGACCATCAAACTGAAGCTAGATCGAGGGGAGTATAGAGACCCCTGGGAATATGTTGACGACGTCTGGCTTATGTTCGAAAACGCATGGCTTTACAATAGAAAGAACTCGAGGGTTTATAGATATTGTACCAAGGTTAGTTTCACCTTTATTTGCTTCTAAAATAAGTTTATCCTCTCCTAAATATAGGTTTTGAAAAAGTGGGATTATTTATTCCACCATCTGTTGGTTTTAGGGTCAAGTTATGCTTATTCAATGTATCTGTGTTTAGGAAAGTCAGTTGATTTGCAGTTCCGCCATATATTATTATGATTTTCATTATACATTTATAATGAAAATCATAATAATATATGGCACTTCTGTGTGATTACATTACTGTTGCAATATTTTACATTGTGATCAATGACGTCAATCAAGTTCCTGAATATTTGCTATGTGGATGATTTTTTACCTTATAGTAAAAAAAAATGCTTACAATTAAAAAATCTTCATTTTCAAATAATAATTATGTAATATGTGGTATCCACTCCTAATGTCATTTTCTGACACAGAAAGGCTTGCATAATTATATAGTTTTGTCCTGTAAATGCTGAAAATTTTCAAACCAGCACTGTCGTATTTTCTATTACCCATTGTGAAAAGCTCGAATAATACAATAATAACAATAAACCATGTTGTTTTAGCTATCGGAAGTGTTCGAGCTAGAGATTGATCCCGTAATGCAAAGCCTAGGCTATTGCTGTGGTAGAAAGTACACATTCAACCCTCAAGTGCTATGCTGTTATGGCAAACAACTGTGTACAATACCACGGGATGCCAAGTACTTCAGTTACCAGAATAGGTAAGCACAACCCTCACAATATTTTATGAAAATGATTTGAGTTTTAATTACACACTGATGATCACACTGATGATAGTTCAATTCTGTTAAGTAGCTGTGTAATTTAAAAATCCTTTACAGTCTGTTCGTTTTAGGATAGTTTGTGTCACACATCACACCCAAAAAAAGTTTTTTTTGCTTAATTAGTAAAATTGTTATTAAAACAGTTTCGTGATAAACTATTGATTATCGAAGGTATTGAATAAAAATATGGCATGTGTAATACAAACCCATCCTTTCCTGAACAGACAATAGAGAAATATGAATATTTCGGATTGAATATTTGACCAAGATTCTATTAAAACACGGAGTATTAAGTGAATGGAGACTTAGCATATGAAAGTTAGCGATTGCTTTTTCCAATGTCGCCATACCAGTCGGCTTTCAAACATCTATCAAATTGACATTTGAAACTTTAGTACTCAATTGATTTCCTTATTACTCTGTGTTTGGCAGCAAAATTAAATTCAATCTCAAATTCTTGATATATTTTCCCCCAAAATTTAAATTGATGATTATAATGAGTACTATTTTTTAAATACATGATACACATAACATAATACATTATACTCCTCCAATAGCTTTATCCATACCCTGACTAACGCTTTCGCAAGCTTTTTATGTTCTTACTTGGTATACATATATCTTGGGAAATGTCACTAAACTACCCTTTTTGTGTGTGCTAAAAGTTACTAATGAGTGGTTGGACTTTTTGCTATAAAAAGATAACAAAACAAAGAAAAAAAGTACTGTTTTACCACATACAACAAAAGGCGTGTGCGAACTGATTTATACAAATAAAACACATGCAATACTACCGCAATACGGATTGTGTAATAAGTACATTATGATACATGTGTGCTATGTTGGTCATTATACCCGAGGCGGTATTATTTGCGCGAGCCGTAGGCTAGAGCGATAAGGGAGCCGAGTGTATAATGATCAATGCACACGCGTTTCATACGACGTTTTTCAACACACTTGCGAGGAAAAGAACTGACTTGTATTAATTATTTAGCAAATATTTATAGAAAATGGCGTGCTGGCTTTGTATTTTGCGTGCGCCGCGCTTGCGATGCGCGCGCAAGTGTAAATACAGGCACTGGCAAAACCGCTAAACAGCCTATTTAAAAATATAATAAACACAAAATAATGTATTGGCTGATCGTAGTATTGTCATAATTATGTCAAATTGTAGTTTAGTTAGTATGGAATTAGAAAGTACTATTGGCATAGAGTATAAATTAGTTCAGTGAGAATCCGCAATTATAGAACGCCAGTCAGGGTCTTTTCCGTTTGGTTCCGGGAGGGACCACGGACAATTTAAAGTAAATAAATTTTTCTTAATATTTTTACCAATGACAATTTTATTTTAAGACTATTTAAAAGAAAAAGTGAAATATGGCCCGCGAATTCCTTTTGGCATGAAGCCTCTTTGATGAGATTATAAAAAAAAAGCGCACATGTCCGACTATCTATGGCGTTATCGCACTAGTGCGGTAACATAAAGTAAAAATCACGCGTGTAATACACTGCATTATGGACCTAAAAGCGGTTCATTAAGAGCCACTTTACGAGCAAGTGTGTTGAAAAAAAAAATTAGACCATTCATCAATATTACAAGTTTCCAAAAACACTCCAAAAATTATTTTGTTAAATTTATTTTATTGATTTTTCTGACAAGAAAATCGTTAGTTAAATATTTTTATAGTTTTAGCTTTGTAGCTAATTTTGAATTTATCATCACCAAGTCTGACACTAATATAGCCTTATGTGACTTATCACAAAAAACTTAGGTGAATCACGTAATTGCTACAAAAAGTCCCGAGCACTGCAGCTTGTGGTGTATTTAACTTACTTTGTTACAAGAACATTTTAACTGCAATATCAAATCAAAATATTATTTTGCTCATTCGTATGTCTCTTACATTGACGTAAAAACTAAAATAGTTACGAAATAATATCAAATCGAAACAAGTCAGTCACTTTGTAGTGCGTATCAATCTGAAAATAAGAAACCTTATTGTTTTGACGCTGAACTAATATTCAATAAGTGCAATAAAATGCATTGCTATCAATAAGTTAGCCAGAAGTTTCGACTCTATAAAGCCGTCGTGGCATACTTGATGAAATGATTGTATCTAGTTGATTTTGTAACTTGAGCGTTGCTTGCTATCCGTCGCGGAACAAAGGAATATGAGATCGGCATTCATCGGTAAATGGACACCCATTTAGACAACGTGTAGGTGCTTACTAAAGTTTTACATAAATGAACTTGTAAAAATTACAGAGCATTGCTTAGCATATAAATCTCTATAATAAACTAGCAGACCTGGCCACGCGTTGCTGTGGCTAAGGTTTACGTTAGTATAAATTAATTAATTATTGATTATAAATTGAGATATAAACTATCCTATCTCTCAAGTTGGATGAAACTGCACACAGTGTGCAAAATTTTATTACAATCGGTTCAGTAGTTTAGGAGTCCACAATTTAATTTTATAAATAATGGTAATGGCTTTAAGTAAAAGTAGAATTTACTGATAAACAAACGTCTTTGTTTTATACTATTGTGAGGATAGTGAGTGTGTGAGGATTTTTTAAAAATATAATGAAATACATCAAAAATTTAAGAATAAAATTGTATTTAATTCTGTAGAAATTATACAGAAAACGATCGTTTTATTAGTATTGTAGAGTACTGCTTTTACCCAGCTTTGCTCGTGTGTAATATCTGACTATGGTTTGTTTCATATAAAACTTTTTTACAAAAAAAAAAAAACTGTCTTATTTGTAAGTCACAGTCTTTACTTATCACTTTGAAGTTGTACTTACTCTTCACAAATTCGTATCACATTGCTATGTAAATATCAGTGGCAGGAAGTTATTATAACATCATCAATATTTACTAAGTGGCAAAAATACGTATTATTGAAGCTAACTCAAAAACTACTGAAGCAAAGTTTATACAATTTATATGCGACCACCCCTGAGGCATACCATATCCATTAAATAATAATTTTTGAAATCGATTTACAATTGCTCGAGATATCGTGTAATAAACATAGACAAAAAAAAACAAAAAGTCGTATTAAGAACCCTCCCCCCCACCTTTTTTGAAGTCGTCGGTTAATAAAAGGCCTACTTCCTTCCTAAAAATGATCCGTTTGCCCAATTTCAGGTATAGGTCTGAAAGATGGATAATCGTACACATGATAACATTTATTTAAGTGCACAACATTGTAGAATGAATAATCCCAAGGCGTCCTAAAATATATTATAAATGTGACATAAGTACAAACATGTAGGTTAGGTAAAATAGAAAACATTAATAATATTAGGTACTAATCATACTCGAAATAAGCAGCCAAGAAAACAATGTCGCAGCTCCCTGAAATATTATATTGTATCATTAGCACTAGCCGGCTTATTGGTCTGCATTGACCTCATAAAAATCAACTAGGAACATATAAACAGCTACAAATTCATTTGACATTGTTTGATGTTTTACTTACTACATGCATCGGTTTGCGAGGTCAGGTCCTTGGCGATCAAAATGACGGGGTTTTACCATAACACGGTTAACATCGATTTTCTCAGATAAAATTAGGCATTTCATTGCAATATTGATGTGGGTTGTAAAGAACACACCCTACAAACACAGTTGTACTGTGACAATATTGATTATCATTGCATTTGTTTCTATATTTACTAAGGCATCGTTTGTACTGGTCATGTTTCGAATTGAAGAAATTAAATGTCACTAGCTTCCGCCTGCGGCTTCGCCCACGTGGTATGTCGATAAAAATGTAGCCTATTTGTTCGCTTATGTTCTTCACCGGGGTTCAAAGTAATCCCATACCAAATTTCATGAAAATGGGTCCTGCCGTTTTGGAGATTTTTTCAGAAATTGTTTTACTTTTATAAGTACAGAATATACATACTTACTTTACTAATAAACGTTGTATAGCGTCTGTATAGTTACACAATGCTTTGTCTTCTTTCCAAAATCGAGAAAAAGAGAGAAATCGGTGTGTAACTATTCATCTGATATAATGCGTTTGCTAGTAAGAGAGTTAGTATACACCTACATGTTAGTATCATAAAAAATAATTTTCAACATTAAAATAATTCTCAAATGTTACACTGGCAATGCTTTATTTTGTGGCTAACTTTATAAGTCAATGAGTATATAGCTTTAAGCAATGAATAGGTTCAGCTAATATTTTATATTGGAAGTGATTGTTTTTTTTTCCTGTTTAAAACTATACTAAATAATAAATTGAAACTAACTTCATTAGTGACTGGCTGAAACATAAAAGATGTGTACAAAAATAAAATATTCAAATGTCGCCCAACTAAATATTCTGTGTCTCAGTAATGGATACATTTTGGTTTAAGCTGCCCTTTAGTCTCTAATATTGCATCGTTTAATTCCCGATAATGCAAAAATAAATTACGCTCGGCTCGTTGAGTCTCATTTTAGCAAAATCTCAATATACGTATTTATTTAAAATGAACCGAAAATTAGCACATGTCTAACGTCAAATTCACTGTTGGTTGGGCTATACTTTCGACAAAAAACATAAAATCAAACCAAAATTACAACAATGTCTTAGGTAAAAAAAATGTATCAAGAAATTGATCGCTAAACGTTAATAATTACGGAAATATTTTGCTAGAATAATTCTTAGTTACTAAAGAACAATGCCCACGTCCCATACATTTAAAAACCTGACAATGAAAGTTTATTTATAGTTATAGGGGAAAGACTACGTGTACGTTTAGAAAATAATGTCTTGTAGTCATTTTTACGATGTAAACGCTAAGAAGACCAAAAAATATTAATGTTAGGTACTTTTATTAGGTTAGGATTTGCCGTTAAAAAAAAAATAAAAAAAAATAAAGAAATACCTAAACGCGTTAGAGCTAATTATTAACGCTCAAAGTTTAGTCTAAAATAGGAATACTTACCTAGCTATGGTCTCAAACGTCTTTTTACTTTGTGAATTCCTAGAAACCAACTCACTGCCACCCAAGTCACTGCTTAGACTCTCGATGATGTATTGTATTTATTGAACTGTCAAAGGTCAAAAAAATCCGTTTCAGTCGTGCGAACTGAATTACATACTGCATGATTAATTTTCTTTAATTATTATGTTATTTTTAATTAATCAGTATTATACAAAGACTAATAAAAAATACTTACTGATTAAATAAAACGTAAAATAATGCATAAATCTCAGAAAAAGAGTTTAATAAAATCTGCTACTTGTGTGAAATGGAATGTCGTAAAAAAGGGTAGTTGAGGTGCGTTCAAAGCATGGTATACGTTTACCCTTGACGTAGATTATGCACATAAACAAAAATTAAAATATATTTTATTCCTGCGTTTGTTTTAGCATTGTGATAAGCGTAATTAATATACAATTAAATTAGCTGAATTTTAAGATTTATTTCATTTCTCAGTCAGGTCAAAAATGAGCATTCTTCTTTACTTTGTATTTAAAATAAAGTTAAATAAGCGACCTCGCAGGAATCGTAGGCACAAAATAAGTGTTTGGTCATTAAACTAAAAGCTTCATATAAATAAGTACTTTTTAAGTGCTGCTATATTATTTTACGTCGTACCCTTCTCTATAATTGTACAACACTCAATAAATAACATCTATGGATCTGTTTATGATGCAGTAAGATACTTAAACTCGGTATTTAGCTTAACCCCTAGTGATTTTGTCAAATTACCATAAACATAAATGAAAACACTTTTAAATACAATTATATTTTTTATTTTCGATTTGCTCTAGTATCTCTTAATATAAACAAACATAAAATTACGCTTGTGTTCTCAGAAGGGCTAGACAGGGGTCCCATAGTATCTATTCTAAGAAAATAATACACCACATAACTCAGATAATTCAATGTCTGTTACATACAAATTGTACTGCCGCGCCGTGCTATAAGTTTCCTATCTTTTAAACAAATTCACAACAATAAAATAACCAATTGGTTCGATATTTATTATTATTTCATTTATTAAATTGATTGTACTCTAGATAGTTCAATTACCTATTTATCACTATCCATTGTATAGTCATTGCAGGCCATGTTTAGTTCCTAGATGGGATACTTATTGTAGGACTAATTGTTCTCAATTACATGTATTACACTCATTCTGTGCTCTTTTCCTATTATCTTTAAATGTCAATTACTGCTGCTTAAACGATTGGATTGTATCATGTGTTTGAAATAATTATTTCTTTTCGATAAAGTGTATGAAAAGAAATGGTTGTTTCGCATCAAAATTTTGCTCATAGACATCTCAACAACGGTAGGTTTCAAATATTCGGAATCAAGAAATCTACGGTGACGTGCGAGCTTTCCTGCGCGCTCACCCGAGTTGGCGCAAATATGCGTATTCATTTAACAGGAAGATGGTATTTATTTTTTGTAGGTGGTAACTTTGGAACAAACTCTTTGATATTTGTGGACAGAATTAATTTTGCAAGTAAGCATTCTATAAAACTTCCAACTTTAATATCTGTGGTGTTAAGGTAAAAGGGCATAAGTAATGACTTATCCCCTTTTACCTTAACACCACAGATATAAAGTTGAAACCGATTTTTACAATGAGAACTACCGGTTGATATGTCTATGTAAAGGGCTGCTGTCTCATGCCACGGGCTTTCGATAACCCACCATGTGCGCTCCGCCCACTATCTTAACTATTAACCCCTTTTATGTTCTCATTGCTTACTAAATTTTTTTCGCCCTGTCCACGCACGTCCTTGCCTGCACACAATGTTCCTGTACACGCTCGCTTCACATCACTACTGCTACATGGACGTTATGAAATAAAGTCTAAAAGCGTATGGGGTTGTCTCCGATAGATACACCTTCTGCCAGAAATGCTTCAATGACATCCAAGGAGACACTGTCACGCTCGGCGATGACCCGTTGCAGCCACAAACGTGAGTATCTCTATCAATCTGAGTTTCAATGAAATATCAATTTTGTAAACAAATAATCTAATAATTGAAAAACACCTTTGATTAAAGAACTTTCACGCGAAGAATGATATGCGGTGAATATTTCAGTGCAATCAAGAAGGATCAATTCAAAGAAATGAAGAATGATCACCTAGAACAAGAACCATTTGTTGTATGCCTGGATTGTGGTAGAAAGCAACACCAGATATGTGTATTGCACCACGATTCGATATGGCCTCAGGGCTTCTGCTGTGATAATTGTCTGAAAAAGAAAGCTGCTAAACGGAAAGAGAACAAATTCTCGGCTAAGAAACTTCCTACTTCCAAACTTGGCATTTATATTGAAACAAGAGTCAATAATTTCCTTAAGAAAAAAGAGGCTGGCGCTGGCGAAGTACATATCAGGGTGGTTGCTTCGTCTGATAAGGTAAGGGGCATCCAAAACATGTACTTTAATTATTTTTACATACAAATTGCTAAACCTTTCAATTGTCTCACAATTCCAACTAATCTTTGCATCATTGTTATGAAGCTTTTTCACGTTTCCTACATTCTCCTGTTGTGATGAGTTTGGCTTAATTTTTCGCTGTTTATTGACTAAAATACTTTGTTCATGTCATGTCATAAATCACGACTTGCTTTTTTCCTAGTGGTTTTCATGAAATCGTTTGATTCTCCCAAAAATGTTACGTTACATTGTAGGTGCAATATTGACACAAATCACAACTCATCTCTGTTGAACAGTGACTAAAACTTTCGTATATTTCAGATGGTGGAAGTGAAACCTGGGATGAGATCAAGATTCGTAGAATCTCGTGAACTGTGCTCCGAGTTCCCGTATCGGGCTAAAGCGTTGTTTGCATTTGAAGAGATCGATGGAACCGACATTTGTTTCTTTGGCATGCACGTGCAGGTGAGTCATCGACGCCATCAATGTTAATTAATTACACAAGAATTTCAACTATTGTTGATTGAGCTTATTTGTTGAGTTTTTTGTTAATTTTCTATCTAATTGTAACTAAAATTGTGGGTTTATTTTCATGTTTATTTTATACCATAATTAGATTCTTGCATAATATTTTATTGAAGAAATTGTTAAAAATGAAAAATTGCAGTATTGTATAGAAATTGTACTGTCTGCTTATCCTATTCAGATTTTAACATAAACATTTCTGTTCCAGGAATACGGCAGTGAGAGTCCGTCACCCAACACGAGGCGTGTTTATATAGCATATCTAGACTCTGTACATTTCTTCCAACCTCGGCAGTACAGAACTGCCGTATACCACGAGATTTTATTAGGATACTTAGACTACGCCAAGCAGTTGGGCTACACGATGGCGCATATCTGGGCGTGTCCACCCTCAGAAGGAGACGACTATATATTTCACTGCCATCCACCAGAACAAAAAATTCCTAAACCTAAAAGGTTACAAGAGTGGTATAAGAAAATGTTAGATAAGGGAATCATAGAGAGGATAATACTAGATTATAAAGACATACTCAAGCAAGCTATGGAGGACAATATCTCGTCAGCGGCGGAACTGCCTTACTTTGAAGGTGACTTCTGGCCCAACGTCCTTGAGGAGTCCATCAAGGAGTTGGATCAGGAGGAGGAGGAGAAGAGAAAGCAAGCCGAAGCCGCCGAGGCAGTGGTCAGTATCAAGTATATCATGGTTGGAATGGTTTTTGCACATTGTGAATACTGGACTGTGTGGGTGGTCAAGTTTTGTTACTAAATTCTAAGGCGTTTATTTATAAATGTTGCTTAAAGTTAAGAGACGTTTAAACGTTAAAAATGTTTGGTTAAACTCGCTAATCATTACTTAAAGCAATGTTTATGAATAAACCCCTAATAGTCAGGTCCTAACTTGTGTATGTTTGAACTAAGTCACTAAAATTCACAAATGGCCGATTTTTCAATAGGTAGATAACTAAGTCAAGATTTCACAAATGAACCTGAACGCGATCAACACTTCTTAACCGCGTTCAAGAGCTGCCAGTGTCAAAATTGTTTTGTATTGACACTGACAACTCTTGAACGCGGCTTAGATGTGCTGAACGCGTTCAGTTTATTGGTGAAATTCGCCTTTAATGGTTAAATACAGCCATAAGAAACTGCACAGATATCTAACAAACACGAAAGACAAGTTTTTGTAATTTAAAACGTTCAAAATCTAGTCGCAGTCTCATCTCGGCGACAAACAAATGTCAAAAACATGTCAAAATGTAGGGAAATTTAAAGTATTTTTGACAGATTGAGACTGAGATCAGACTGTGAACGTTCTTAAAAATTACGAGAATCTATTATTCTACACTATAGTATAATTGCTTGGGTTTGGCATGAGACAATATTTTCTAACATGTTTTTTAGATATTCCAGTCCTCTGAGGAGAATGAGCAAGGTCCTGATGGTAAGAAGAAAGGGCAGAAGAAGGCGAAGAAGTCCAACAAGTCGAAGGCCGCGCAGCGTAAGAACAGTAAGAAGCAAAGTGACCAGCAGCAAGGCAGTGATCTCAGTGCAAAGATATTTGCCACCATGGAGAAGCACAAAGAGGTGTTCTTCGTTATTAGGCTACATTCCGCACAATCTGCTGCCAGCTTAGCGGTGAGTTTCATTAAATTCATAATAAGTATAAATAAACTGCAAGGTCAAATTAAATTAACTGGCGAAACTTCACAGATGTCATGGTTATCAATATGTAATTTAGATAAAACAAAAAGAAGCATAATTTCTCAAACTTAGTGCATCCCACTTATAGTATTGTAGAATCAAATTCAATAATATTTTGTATAATAAAAGTCCTATTATAAAAACAAAAGTTCTATTATATCCTGAGATATCCATTTGCAAAGCATCTTTCTTTACGCTACGCTAGCATGAAAAATAAATAGCGCATTGTGGCATACTATTAAGAACGTCGAAATTTCCAAAACAATATTGATTTCTTGTCGCCTCATGTTCACTTTGGCCTAGTCATAAAAATTAAAATTGACATAATTTTAACTTCTTGATCGAAAATGCATATATTTTTTTATACAGCCGATCGGAGACCCGGACCCGCTGATAAACTGCGACCTGATGGACGGGCGCGACGCTTTCCTAACCATGGCGCGCGACCGCCACTACGAGTTCTCCTCCACGAGACGAGCGCGCTTCTCCACACTCTGCATGCTCTACGAGCTGCACAACCAGGGCACCGACAAATTCGTCTACACCTGCAACAGTTGCAAGTCGCACGTCGAGACCCGCTACCACTGCACCGTGTGCGACGACTTCGACCTGTGCGTGCCCTGCCACGAGAAGGAAGGCCACCCGCACAAGATGGAGAAGCTCGGCCTCGATATCGATGTAGGCTCCTCACCTGGAGATATGAAGCAAGCCAACCCTCAGGAGGCCCGCAAACTGTCCATCCAGCGATGCATCCAGTCTCTGGTGCACGCCTGCCAGTGCCGCGACGCCAACTGCCGCCTACCGTCCTGCCAGAAGATGAAGCGCGTCGTCACGCACACGAAGATCTGCCGCCGCAAGACCAAGGGCGACTGTCATATCTGCAAGCAGCTCATCGCGTTGTGTTGCTACCATGCGAAGCACTGCCAGGAGACCAAATGTTCAGTGCCTTTCTGCAGCAGCATCAAGCAGAAGCTGAAGCAACAACAGGTCCAACAGAGAGTGCAACAAGCCAAGTTGCTAAGAAGACGTATGGCGGCCATGAACACGCGAGGGGCGGCGCCGCCGTCTCCTCCGCCGCAGGCCTCCCTAGCCTCTCCGCCTCCCTCAAAACCTGCCACGCACGCGTTACCGCACAATGTGCAGAAGGCGTTGCAACAGGTATGTACTGAGAATACTAAACATATCTTCTAATTGTCAAAGAATATAAACGGTTCCCTTCAAAATGGTTGAGCTGAATGGCGCTGATCCATACGTCATGTTCGTGAACGGGCGCCGTCAGTAGGGACTGGTCATCTCTTAGCCGCCATGGCTTATTTTAATTTATGAATTGTTCTTTTTAGTACGGACGCCTTTAACGTGCACGTCTTTCTGCATCGTTCTCACATGTATAATTTCAACATGAATGATGTAACCAAGATTTTTGTAACAATTTTATGATTTAAAAGAGAGTCCATGGAGTTTCTTGCCCGTTCTTCTCCACAGGTACCTACGCTTTGGAATGGGCAACTAGCTTCATCTTTCTGGCTGACCGACCCTTGACAATTCAAAAGTGCCTATAATTGGTTTATTTGAAATAAATGGTTTGAGTTTGAGTTTTAAACTTGTTACGAGGATTGCTTTTCCGAACTGTTGTGTTTTAGTAAAATTTTAACTTATAGCGTTTTAAATAGAGGCACACAACGACCAAAGCTACTAGTTCGATTCGTACGAATACGTCAATTTGTAGGATGATATTTGAAAACATAATTTGCATACTAACGCGAAAACATTCGTTAGGTGCAAGTTGATATACCGAAATAACCATTCAATTAAACTGCTAGGAAGTATAGGTACGTTTCCCTAAGGGGCCGTTCAAGTATTACGTAAGATGATTTTTTGCAATTATTAACCCCGCCCCCCCCTCCCCGCGCAAAGTAAGCAAAGCTCTTATCCTCCCCTCCCATGCTTACGTAAACATTGGTACATACATTTTATTTCTTTTATTCGTTCTAAGCTAGTAAACGTATCCATTATTTTCGGGAATCCCTGAAAATGCGTTTCGTTTTCAAGCATAGACAAGTAGGGTTGCCACATGTGCTTAAATCAAAATCGACAAAATTTTGTAGAAAATCCGAAAAAGTATAAAATAAATATGTACTGCTGACGTAATCCCCATGCCAATGCAAAGCAAAGACCCCCTCCCCCCGCCCCCTGTAGTGCTTACGTAATACTTGAATGGCCCCTAACAACCGACCATACAGAAGTTTTCGCGCAAGTGAGTGATCGGGGTAACAGAATAACTCCCTCCACCAGGTTCAAGAGGAAGCGGCGCGGCAACAAGCACCTTCGTACGGCAAGCAAGCCGCGATGGGTCCTCCGCCCGGCAGCGTCGGGGTCGGCGGGGTCAACGTGGGCGCCGTCGGCGGGGTGGGCGGGGTCGGCGGGGTCGGCGGGGTGCGCGCCGACTGGGCCGCGCGGTACCGGGCGCCGCCGCCGCTGCACCACCCGCCGCACGCGCAGCACCACGCGCGCCTGCAGCACCACCCGCAGCCGCAGCAGCACCACCCGCACCCGCACGCGCCGCAACAGTTACAGGTAACTTTGGAAATGCATTCGTCTAATACCACTTCTACCTGTAATAATAACTCCAAAAAATACTCAAAGCGAGGATTTCGTTATAATAAAAAAATGCAAAATTAAAATCTTGATTGAATTGACTCTGCTTGAAATGTCTTGTTTTAACATAAAATATATCAAGACACTAGGCAATACTGCAGATTCCCATTAGTGAAAGGATTTTGGAGTTTGATCTCACTTTCTCAATCTAATCTCCCAAATGCCATTCAAATGATATGCATGAATCATAATTGCAAATTTAATATGGCTGCTATTTTCAATTTTGATTTATGTCACTATCGACATCAGCTCCACATAAACCAAGAAAATTATACCCGTCATAACCATGAGTCATCAACACGAAACATTCATTACCTATTGATGACGGTTGCGATTTTTATGGCCGCCATCTTACATTTCGATTTCGACTTTCGACATAATTACCGCCGAAAAGGTTTTACAATCACTTATAATTGGTATTTCCCGCAACAAAAACATGATGCAGGGGTCTACTCTCAAGTCCGTCAACGAAGAAACCGGCCCGTTCGAAAGTAGTTATCCGTTAAAACAAGTGACAATTAATATTTTTTCACTTGTCATGTTCTAAAAGTTCGTCTTCATGTTGTGCGTAGGCGACTTATAGTCGCTTTCTTTGCTTTTCTTTCAGTGCATAGTTTTTTTTTTCTAAGAGTATGCCAACAGCCGCACGCACTCGCAGATTAAAGTCGTTATTTTATTTAATTTGCTTTAATTTATATCACTTTCGTGTTTTCTATCGTTAATTTAATAAAACCAGATAAAATAGTTGTCATTTATTATTCAAAAACGCAAACGTTTTTATGACTTGGCAGTATGAAGTAAGGACGCCAGCACTTTAAGCTACCCGAAACTGTCAAATTTTCCCAGCCAACTTTAAACATTATGCTTTAGCGATAAAGTTGAAAATCTAAGAAATTTGACAGATTGTGTAAGTAGCTTGAGGTGCTGGCGTTTGTGCCCAAGTTGAATGACATGTTGAAAATAAAAACTTATAAAAAGTTTCGCGACGTGAATTAGCTATTGTTTTCTTCAATTTAGCAACATTTTTGAACAGTGAAAAGTGATTAAACTAAAACAATTGAATATTCAAATAACGAAGAAATTACACGCTAATGGAGTAGAATGCGAAAAACTAACTGGTTGAAAAAATATTACTGCCGAAATCCAAGTACCTTTATCTTAACGACAAGGACAATTTTATGCGTTGGATGATTGTTAAATATTGTTTTGTTACTTTATGCCTGTTTCATTTTCTTGCAATCGAAGTGAAAAGCAGAGTGCACTCGGGCATAAACGAAACATTTTACCCATCGACTTAACTCCCCCCTCCCCACCTCGGTTTGGGTGGATATAAACGTCTCAGGGTAAAATGGCTTATTTTATGCACTAGTTGTAAAATCTACTATTTCGGACGGGCAAAAAGAAAGAATAATAGATTTATTTGGCACGGAAACACATGCACGCAAAAAGATAATCAAAACACATCGGGATCAGGGACAGCTGTCAATTCGTGGTGTCATTCATTCGAACTAATCTTGTGTCGTAACATAAGTAGTAACATAGAATGTTAACTTCCGTAATTTCGGCCGAAACTACGCATTTCTTGTTAAGAGAGTAGACCCCCAGGAACAGCCTTGTTCAACTCTTTATTTCCATGAATACCTTAGGCTTGTTGGACTTCATGAACAGTTTCCCTTACAGCAAAGAGCCCCCGCGCCACAGCAGCAACAAACGCAACCTCAAGTCCATCAGAAGGCGTTACAGCAGCTGATGGCGACGTTACGCTCGCCCACCAGTCACAACCAGCAGCAGGAGATCCTACAGATACTCAAGTCCAATCCACCGCTCATGGCCGCCTTCATCAAACAAAGACAAGTAAGTGGTTACCCAACTTTTTGAAGTGAAACTTCTTTACGCACGCTTGACTTGGGGAGTAAGCTGGCGAACGCGTGACGTAAGCGTTACGAAAAGTGTGATCGGGCAAGGCGAACGGAAGTTAAGTGGGGGATATAAGCAAGAGACAGCAGTGCGCGCGCACATTTTCTTTCTCTCTTCCTCTCATAGCCAAATACGTTCCGTATATCTAAGCACACTGCAGGCTTATTGTCTGTATCACAGTGTAAGAGCAAGAGAGAGCAGTGCGCGCGCACATTTTCTTTCTCTCTTTCTCTTATAGCTAGTAAATGAAATTTCGTAATTCTATTTCGTTTTGAACAATTTTATGAATTAATATTTTGTTCAATACATTCAATATTCTATGTTTAAAGTTATATGTATATGTGTATACATGTATATATTGTACACACATATATATATATATACATACAGATGGAGCGAAAGAAGTTTCACTTCAGTCGTGTGGTCATAAGCACACGTTTTTTTTTTTTGTTCAATCCTACAAGCCACTTATCGAAGATTTCCTTTTTTTTTTTACGGCATTTGACTTTTTTTATTATGACTTTCTTAATAGTTCGTTAGTGGTCTTATTCAAATAAATTATTTGTTTTTGACTATTGCACTATTGGACACACAATGTTTTTTTTTTATTGGGTAGGTACAGACGAAAATTGCAGCATCTTTTTATGAGCCAGCTTAATCTTGAATGCGTTTTCGCCCCTCAGCAAATCTTTAAAACACGTTTCTTTTTGCCTAATCCAGAACGCTCAGAACCAACAACAAGCGGCAGGCGGAGTGGGCGGTGTTGGGCCTGTGGGTGGTGTGGGCGCTGTGAGTGGCGTGGGCGGCGTGTGCGGCGTGGGCGGCGTGGGGCTGCAGCAGCAGCAGCCGCAGCTACAGCACATGATGCAGCCGCAGCAGCAGCAGCAGCGGTTGCAGCAGATGCACCAGATGCTGCCGCAGCAGACACAAGTAAGTTCACTGCATAGGTCACATTAAACTGTAAACATTATGAATGTACGACATAGACTGCTTGCAAAAAAGTATAATGTTGTAAAGAAATACTTAGCAATAAAGCTAGAATGGTTTTCGAGTGTTATTTGAATTGAGTTGAACGAAGTTCTGGTGATAAATAAACTCACTTTACTGGATTACGAAAAGCAAGTTGTACGGCCTCTTCAACCGTACATTTACTTTGTGAACGCAGCAACCTACTTCGATGAACGCATGATGCGTTGCAAATATTATGCTATAATTATAACGTTTTAAGCAATGCACATTGAGTCAGAGAATAACTGTGGAACTAACCATTTGTCAAGAGAAAGAATTGCTACCACTTTAGCGTGTTAACCTTCTACATTTTAATATAACTTTAAACTCAACTTGCGTTTCTTTCTGTGTACTCCATTGATGATGTACGGCAAGTAGTAACGAACCCCCGTTGCCTCCAGGGCGTGTCCGGTGTGGGCGGGCCGGGCGGAGGGCTGGGCGCGGGCGCGGCCGGCATGGCGCACGGCGCGGGCTGGTTCAAGGGCGGCGTGGGCGGCAACATGATGGGCATGCGCGGCGCGTACGGCGGCGCGGGCGCGGCGCGGCTGGCGGGCGCGCGGTACGCGTTCGGCGGCGTGGGCACCCGCTCGCCGCCCGCCACGCCGGCGCCGCGGCCGCCCACGCCGTCCGAGCTGCTGCTGCTGCGCCAGTCGCCGGCGCCGGCCGCGCCGCTGGCGCCGCCCGACGACCAGCTGCCGCCCATGACGCCGCAGGACCAGCTCACCAAGTTCGTGGAGCAGTTGTAGTGTACATAGCCTCGGCGCGCGGCCCTGTACATATAGCGTAGCGGCCGCGGCGCAAGCGTGTGACCTGCCCTCGCTCGTCTCCCCGCCCTATTTATTGATCGAGTTGTCGTTAGCGACGCGAGGGACGTAAATTAAGTATTACGATGACCGAAACGAGCGCTCAATGTACAAAATGTAAATATGAGAGGAGTATGTCCTGTCCGCTTCTGCGTAATGTAAGTTGTTTGTAGCGTAGGTACATTATGATACTTATTCTGTTTATTGTAATTAAATCATTTTATAATATAATTATGTGATCATTATAAACTGTTGTTTCTATTTACCAAAATACCTCGGATCCTCTCCTGTTAAATGCCAATCTGATTAGCAAAAAGTAAAGATCCTAAACCTTGCTGGACGAAATAATGGAAAAAAAAACAACCAAAGCTTAATTCAGAGCAAAGAAATTTTTATGACATTGAATCATGAACCTTACTAACAGTGTAAACAAATACGCATGTCTTTTTCCGTCGATGTGCAGACAATTTTGCTCTGAATATTCCCAGTCGCCCCACATGGATTGCCACCAGGTGGCAATCGGGAATAATATTCCCAGTTGCCACCGGCTGTGGTGGAGTTGCCCCCACTTCAAATCGCTGTACACTGCGGCGTGGATCGCCAACCCTCCTCATCGTTGTCTGTCTTACGGCCGCGATGAGGGGGTTGGCGGTCAGACTTTTCCAAATACAAACAAAATATCCTTCATAGTAGTTGCTTTTAATCAGTTATTATTAAATTATAATAAACCGGTGTTTACACAAAAAGAATTTTGATAGTGGGGCTGGGGATAGAATGTGCATTTGCTCATTTAGTCTAAGCCGACCTTTTATAACATTACTTTTGCATTCAGACAGATTCCAGTTAAGGCCGTACCCTGAGCAAATAACCTTGAGCATTTCGTTCCCTCTTTGCCGCACCCCACCTCTATAATACTTCGTAAAAATTACTAGCGCCATCTGGCGAACAACTTTCGAACTATAAACTTGCGACTAGTAAAAATCACAGACCTTGGACTATACAGAGACGGTATTGAATAAAAAAAATCTATGGATGAAAGAAACGGTGCGCCTAAATAATTTTGGTCATAAATTCAGTGACTATACTTACGTCCATGAATACTTACTTTCCAATTCATTCTAATTTTTGGAACGAAAAAGCGTTTTGCGACTCCACGAGACTTCGTCCCTAACAAAAATTGCCGATAAGTAAAATGGAGTCAAAATCATAGTTTTCGAGGTTGCTGACAACGATTATGGGGTCAAAACCAAATTCAAGATGGCGCCGCCAAAAATTTGCAAATTTTTCGTCATGGGTGTCGTTTTCAAAGTTTTCGAGAACGCTGACAAAGACTATGGGGTCAAAATCAAAATTCAAGATGGCGCCACCATAAATTTTAAGATTTTTACCCTCATGGGTGTCGTTTTCATGGTTTTCGAGGACAGTGGCCCCGATTCTGTGGTTCACAAACTAAACTAAATTTAAGTTCAGTGCATCTTTTTCGTTCTATTTCATTATGAAAAGGACAGAAGATAGATATTAGTTTAGTCCTGTCAAATTAGTCAGCGCCTGACGTAAATTGACGTATTTTTAGAAGCCATATTTTTAATCACGTCTAAACTTTTCTATGGATTATCTAATTTGACAGGATTAAACTAATATTTATCTCCTGTCCTTTTCATATTGAAATAGAATGAAAAAGATGCACTGATCTTAAATTTAATTTAGTTTGTGAACAACAGAATCGGGGCCACTGACAAAGATTATGGGGTCAAAATCAAAATACAAAATGGCGCTTCCAAAAATTTGCAAATTTTTCGTCATGGGTATCGTTTTCAAGGTTTTCGAGGACACTGACAAAGATTAAAATTCAAGATGGCGCCAACATAATTTTCAAAGTTTTACCTTCATGGGTGTCGTTTTCATGGTTTTCGAGGACACTGACAAAGATTATGGGGTCAAAATCAAAATACAAAATGGCGCTTCCAAAAATTTGCAAATTTTTCGTCATGGGTGTCGTTTTCAAGGTTTTCGAGAACGCTGACAAAGATTATGGGGTCAAAATCAAAATTCAAGATGGCGCCACCATAAAGTTTAAGATTTTTTTTCCTCATTGGTGTCGTTTTCATGGTTTTCGAGGCGCTGACAACAATTGTTGGGTCAAAATCAAAATTCAAGGTGGCGCCACCATAAATTTTCAAAGTTTTACCCTCATGGGTGTCGTTTTCACGGTTTTCGAGGACACTGACAAAGATTATGGGGTCAAAATCAAAATACAAAATGGCGCTTCCAAAAATTTGCAAATTTTTCGTCATGGGTGTCGTTTCCAAGGTTTTTGAGGACACTGACAAAGATTATGGGGTCAAAATCAAAATTCAAGATGGCGCCACCATAAATTTTCAAAGTTTTACCCTCATGGGTGTCGTTTTCATGGTTTTCGAGGACGCTGACAAAGATTATAGGGTCAAAATCAAAATACAAAATGGCGCTTCCGAAAATTTGCAAATTTTTCATCATGGGTGTCGTTTTCAAGGTTTTCGAGGACACTGACAAAGATTATGGGGTCAAAATCAAAATTCAAGATGGCGCCACCATAAATTTTGAAATTTTTACCCTCGTTGGTGTCGTTTTCATAGTTTTCGAGGGCGTTGACAACAACTATGGGGTCAAAATCTAAATACAAAATGGCGCTTCCAAAAATTTGCAAATTTTTCGTTATGGGTGTCATTTTCAAGCTTTTCGAGAACGCTGACAAAGATTATGGGGTCAAAATCAAAATGCAAGATGGCGCCACCAAAAATATAAAATATATTATATAAATATATAGATAGTTACAGAAATAGTTACAGAAATTTAGGTTGGAGTCAATAGTGACTCTTAGGTATTTCAAATGGTCAACTTTAGCTAAAGTAGG
This sequence comes from Globia sparganii, assembly GCA_949316385.1. Taxonomy (NCBI): domain Eukaryota; kingdom Metazoa; phylum Arthropoda; class Insecta; order Lepidoptera; family Noctuidae; genus Globia; species Globia sparganii. The sequence continues at coordinate 19,960,327 of OX438660.1, read as the reverse complement.
GCAAGAATATGTATTTATATATATGTGTATGTTACTTTATAATAAACATTATGCGGTGTATATTTTTTAGATTGAAGGTGAGTTACCTGCTCAGACAGTGTTAAAAGTAGAAAAATTATAAATAAACAACAAAGTTAATTTTATTATCTTTTATTATTTTAAATGAGGTACAAATATATAAATTATTATTAATTTAACTATTTTCTAAAGTCAAAAGTCAAAGTCAAATCATTTATTTCAAATTGGCACTTAAAAGGCACTTTTGAACGTCAAAAATAAAAATAAAAGAATTGATTCTAGTCGCCCCTTCCAAAAGGTAGTTTTCGTGTGGAGAAGAATGGGCAAGAAACTCCACCGTTACTCTTTTAAAATGTTTTACAAGTTTTTGTATACATTCATTATATAATTATATGTGAAGACGATGCACCTAAAATAAAATTTAGTCTACCACAAATGGTAAAAAGAATTAAAAATATAACAGACCGGTAAATCAATTATGTGATAGATACATGGTGCTCAAATTTCTTACTGATAAGGTCATGGTTGTCTGAATACGTCTTTTCAGATAATAACGGGAGGTTGATTGCTGACATAAGTTCATCCAACTGTGCATGCCCCCCACCTATAGCAATAGTACCTGCGACAGCGCACGTATTAATATTTAGGTAGTTGTCACTGCAATTGTCTCCATTTATAACAAACTTTTGATTGCAAAGCCGACATTTAAATGTAAATTTTTACTGTAGATTATTTAGTGTTTCAGCTACGAGGTCAAGTTCTGTGAAGCTGCATCCAAGTGGTCCATGGTTTGAAATGCGTTTTAATTCGGAAAGGAAGTGGCTGACATCAATAATTCTTCTGTTTATTATTTTTTCGTAAGGTTTTGCTTCCTCTTCATACGAAATTTGAAACTAAAATAATAAAAAAAAGTTTTTATTATGTACCCAAAAAAACAATCGTACTAGAATAATCCATTTTTTATCTGAAGTAGAATAGGTTTCCTATTTTCAAATATAAATGGACTACCCTTTCTAACTTTCATTGAAGTTCAGAACACACGTGAAAGGTATCAGAAACTTACATCTTCAATGTTTTTACTGGTTACTCCAGTGTTTTCAGCTTCCGCCAAGTCTCCTGTAAAGTCCTCTCGTAAACTGCAAAAGAAAAATATTTTGCAAAATGATGACAGATTTTTAAGGTTCGGGAGATTAGTGATAAGGATGAGATATACTCGTAAAATTCAATACGCTTCCAAGTACGACTAAGTATGTCCCTAAACCAAAAATTCGAAGACGAGACATAAAAAAAATTAATATAATTAAAATTTTCTTTTTTTAATTTTCGCAGCCGCCATCTTAGATTTACATTTTGACCTCGCTATCGGCTTTAGCACCCTCGAATGCGATGAAAACGACACCCATGACAGAAAAAATTGAGAATTTTAGCAGCCGCCGTCTTGGATTTTCATTTTGACCTCGCTATCGGCTTTAGCACCCTCGAATACCATGAAAACGACACCCATGACGAAAAATTGCAGCCGCCATCTTGGATTTTCATTTTAACCTCACCATAGGTTTAGCACCCTCGAAAACTATAAAAACGACACCCATAACGTAAATTTGAAAATTTTCGCAGCCGCCATCTTGGATTTTCATTTTGACCTCGCTATCGGCTTTAGCACCCTCGAATACCATGAAAACGACACCCATGACGAAAAATTGCAGCCGCCATCTTGGATTTTCATTTTGATCTCACCATCAGCTTTAGCACCCTCGAACACCATGAAAACGACACCCATGACGAAAAATTGCAGCCGCCATCTTGGATTTACATTTTGACCTCACTATCAGCCTTAGTATCCTTAAAACCACGAAAACAACAATCAGTATTGCACCCGTGCGAAGCCGGGGCGGGTCGCTAGTATAGAATAAAGTATACATAAATTATATTGTTGTATAGAACTGAGAATAAATGACGCGAAATAGTCTAAAAGAATTTGAGGCGATTAGCTAGTTACGAAGAAGCAATTGTGTTTATGCAATTATGTTCCTTATTATGATACAGTGGATGGATGCAAGTGGCGGATTGTCGTTCGGCGTGGTGGTCTAAGGGGGAGGCCTTTGTTCAGCAGTGGACGTCTTCCGGCTGATGATGATGATGATGATGATGATAATTATTATAATTATGTATCATAATTATTCATATAATGATTCATAATTATTATAATTATCATCATAATGATTAAAAAGTTGGCATGTACGCACGGCTACACATCAAGCTATACATAACCAGTATAATCTGACTCCTGATTTTACGAAAAACCTATACAATGCGAGTTCAGCTAAAACTGGAAATGTATGGCTTGATGTGTAGCCGTGTGTACATGCCAACTTTTTCCCGACTCGACTGACTCGCACGTGCGCGAAGTACCTACGCAGATTTCGTTTCGTGATCTCGCCGCACTCGGGCAGCTTCGGAATACTTCGTGCACGGTCAGCCAGCCCCGAACTCGCAACTAGCGCCGCCGACCGCCGCGCCGCGAGCCCCGCGCCTTCGGCTTCCAGAGATGAAAATACTTGCATAGGAAATCGATCCGTGTTACTATACAAATAAGGAGCACAATCGTTTTTGCGAAAAAATAAAATTTGGAAGTTCAAAGTATTTTTTTGCAAATACGATTGTGCTCCTTATTTATATGACGACATGGATCGATTTCCTATGCAAGTAGGTATTTCTGTGCTCCAGCTTTGCTCGCGCCCGACTAGTAAATACTTTTACAATTTTATTGCAAGTACTTATTTCCCGCCCGCACCAATTAAAATTTAGTATGACATACTCCAATTAAAAATTAGTATGACATGTAATAAAATATTGTACTATAACTTGCTAAAAAGGAAATTTACCCTGTAAACGTTACGTAACCGAGAAAAGGATTATATGTAATACTTACTCTTTATTGCTTATTTCCATCGGTTGTATATTAGAAATTTCCATTAGAGGTGCATCACTTTGGTTAACTTTTAACCTAAAAAAGATTATTTATTTTAAAATAGGTAGGTACAGAGGCCAGCACATCAAGCTACCCCAATCTGTCAGATTTTCCCAATTGAATATGAACCTTATTCCTTTGTGCTAAAGTTGAAAATCTATCAAAGAAATTTGACAGATTGGGGTAGGTTGACCTGCTGGCTGGCGTCTGAAATAAAAAAAAAACAAATATTTACATACAAAAATCATTCATACATGACTAGCACTGAACCACGTAAGTACTGAATCAATGTGAATGTTCATGTGTGTAGGTCCATAACTCTATGGCACACGCATGATAACGAAGATTCATTTTTATTTGTTGATAAAATACTATAGGTAAGTATGACAATGATCAGCACCCTAATTGCGAAACACACTATCGATCTCAATTTGAATCATTTTGAAGCATATTGCTAATCCATTGCTTCATAAGTTCGAAAAATTTGTCTGCTCAACACGTAAATAATGCAATGAATGTTGTTGAACTGTCAAAATGAAACCGATTCCGATTGATAATGTGTTACGCAATTGCCCCGCAGATGTTATCACTTTACTAAATACTCACATCTTAGACCAATACTTAGTAGGTTTATAGTAGTTAGGTACATACCCGCCATCTACGTAATTTTGTTGAGTATGTGTAGATGTTGTTGGTGTTTCGTCATAACTATTTTTTCCTTTTGTTTTAGCCCAGCTACAAAAAAAATAGACTGATAAATAATTTGCACTGTGTAACATTTTAATTATGTATAATATATAGGTATATAAATATAACTACGAGACAGCTTACCGAACTTCGTTCATCTTTGCTATTTTTGCACGTCCTAATCGCACAGCTTTCTTGTACTTTGGCATTTTGAGTGTTTGTACACAACAGTAGCATCCTTACGCAAAACTCAACAGTTTTTATATACACACACAAAGCGTCCTTTCGCAAAACTCAACAGTTTTTATAATATACACACAAAGCGTCCTTTCGCAAAACTTAACAGTTCTAAATACACACACAAAGCGTCCTTTCGCAGTAAATAACACAATAAATAACTATAACCAAAACAACCTTCAATAAACTAATAATTATCACTACTGATAATGTGACGTAAGTGAGCAAGTGCGCTAACCGACGACGACGCGGTGACAAACGGCACGAGTTTCACCCTCGAGAGCTTGTGGCACACTGAATCCGATACGGAGCGCATGAGTTACAGTAGTGAATACGCCCATATTTTAGAATAAAATCTGTATAAAATCAAATTTTGGTCTTTTGGAAAAAATATTCCTACAAAATGTTCATTATTAAATTGTCTATCCATTAGTGTTAGTACCAAAATTAAACAATGTTTAATTTACGAGGAGATGCATGTTATCAATCACTATTTCTCATTTCTGGGGTTTCGTTGTAAGGAGATTTATTAAAGATATATTCATTAAGAAAAAAAAAATAAAAGCACAATTATGAAGTCAAGATTATGTAGAAATTTAATGTATTTTTTATTAGTTGATATTTCTTTTAAATAACAAGTAAATAGCTCCAAAAAACCTGCATTAAAACGGCTTGCGCGGCGTTTTGGTCGGGGAGGCGCCTTAACTAGCTTACCGAAAACTCATTTACACCTAGAAATGTGTGAAGATTATGGAAAAATTGAACACGAGATGGATAACTAGGAAGCCAAATGATTAGCAACTAACATTTTGGCCAAAATCGAGTTATGTGCATAATTACAGGAACCTTTGAATTGTCAAGGGTCGGGCAGTCTGAAAGATGAAGCTAGTTAGTTGCCCATTCCAAAGCGTAATAGGTACCTATTATATAACTTTACTTACGTACATGTTTTCATAGATATATTGACAAGGTACCGTCATGATCTATTAACATCATGACGGAACCGCACACTGATCCCGATTTAATAAAAAATGGACATTGATCCTAGAGCGCTGATATTTTGTTCTAATGTTGTGGCAGTGATCACTACATAGTATAAAACAAAGGCTTTCTCTGTCCCTATGAATGTTTAAATCTTTAAAACTACGCAACGGATTTTGATGCGGTTTCTTTTAATAAATAGAGTGATTGAAGAGGAAGGTTTATATGTATAATGTAGTGTATTTAGTATCAGCATTGCACCCGTGCGAAAACGGGGCGGGTCGCTAGTAACAAATAAGACAAAAAATATTGTCGTACCTCAATGTTTCGTATTTTTTTTTTATGGGTGTATTTAACTCTCAAAACGTTAAACGATGTCGAGATGGCAATCGTATATGTTAGAAAACTAATAATTCTGAGTAATTCGCTCGAAGAAACTATTTGCTTATCTCTGCGTACTTTGAAGATAATGAGCATCAACAACGTAGATAAAACTCGTAAGAAGTTATCCGTCCACTAGCGCCACCACTTAATTTTTATGGATTGTGGTGAATTTAGGACTTCTAGGCAATAACTGTTTTGTAGAAAGGTAAATGACGAATAACTTCCTATTAAGTGTGAGTTGTTATTCTACGTTGTTAATTATCAACAGAGATTCTACTTTTTAACGTTCAACTCGTACGAAACTACAGTTTACTCAGAATTATTAGTTTTCTAATATATATAATTGCCATCTCGACATCGTTAAACGTTTTTGAGAAATTAAATAAAATGTAATAATTACCATTAGAAAAAAATTATGAAACATTATTTGAGTTACGACATTAATACTTTTTTGACTTATTTATCATCACTGCCATAATATTAGAAAAAAATACCAGCGCTCTAGTATCAATGTCCATTTTTTATTAAATCGGGACCAGCGTATACCGGCGCGATGCTATGGGAACTTGACAAATCTTTAAAAAGTAACTGTACTATACTAGACTTGCGGTATCTACGTTAGTAAATTGACAGATTTTTCTTACAGCATATATATGCTGCTGAACTTAGCCGTCCTGCAAGCGATGGTAATAGAGGAAATCTCATATATTTAGATTTTTTCGTATTTAATACTAAATTATTAGCAGTGATCCAATTTTGCATCTGCAGTCGGGCCTTATTTACGTTGTCAAGATTTGGTGTATGTCTATTTATCTTAAAAAATTATCACTGAGATGCCCCCGCGCACGAAAGTGACCAGTTATTGACCTCTCAGGATTGCCAGATGTCATTCTTTATTTTTTCTCCAAAATGGTACAATTTTTCTAAATTTTACCCAAAGGCAAAAAGTTTGTACTATTATTCAATTGTAACCATTAGGGAACAGTTTTTAATGACCATAAATAAAGTAGGGAAGTGTCAGCAAATAATACCATTTGTGGTTGGTTTTTAATATAAGGGGTAGATCATTAGTATAAAAGAGGAAAGGACCTATTATCGAGCCACCCCCACCACCCATTTTTACTTTTAAGGCAAGTGAATTGACACCATTTATTTGAACTTTTTGTTGTCTATCATCTAAATAAGACTGACTGAGACTAAAGACTGAGCGCAAGTTTACCTAGTCCGTAATGCTCAAGTTTTAAGAGTAAGGTTTTGTGATTAACGTAGTCAAATGCCTTAGAGAGGTCGCAAAAGATGCCTAGGGCATCTTGGGTCTCCTCCCACGCTGTAAATATGTGTTTTAATAAGACGTCAGTCTTGCAACATCCTTTAGTGAAACCATATTGCTGAAATGAAATCAATATCGTTGTGTTAACTCTCTTAGTCTTGAGTTTTTCTTCATAACCCGAAAAAGTAACTGGCGTAGTTATTTCAAAAGAAAGTTGGGGGGGAGGGTGGGCGTATGTTAACAGATTGGGAAACTCTGCAGTAGATAATTGTTGTCTGCTTAGGCATCACGATTGATCACGATGCTGGCTATAAATCCTTGTGCCGATTTTTATTCCAGAAACCGGATGTCAAACAGATCTTAATGTGTTGGCTTAAATCAGCTGCGTGTAACCAATGACCCGTGTGTGGCGAGTTTTAAAGTTGTCATGTCCTGTCGACATTTATAAATAGGTACATAACATGCAGTTTCAGTATGTTAATCCAAAAGTTTAGGCTAACAAGCTTAATTAATGAAACAAAAGAAATATGTAAAACGCTTTAATTAAATTCATGTGACAATGTTAAAATAAACATTTTAGGTATTTTAGTTATTAGTAACATCTTGCAGTGCTGAACATTATTATACTCCACATTTTACTCTAAACCGATTTAAGAATAACTTCCACCGACACGAAGATTTTAAACTAGCCGCGAAACTATTTTTTTCACTGATCACTCCTTAATATATAACTCTGACATCTTTATATTTTTATTATCTTACAAAGAATTGGGACCAAATTCAACGCGACGGATTTCCCAAATTCTTTAGTTATGTTCACATCCATTCTTAAAATAAGGCCCAAAGATGCGGTGATTCTGAACGTGTTGCTATCAGCTTTCACGGTTTAGCAACTGAAACGGCAGTCTTTCAGTGAGATCATAATATGCAATGTATGTATATTGTAAATGTTGGTAGCAACATGCCATGTCATCTCGTTAGGCCTGAAGGCAGTTCGTAATTTAGATGCTAATCTTACGAGACTGTTCATAAACCGAGTAATATCACTTTAATTTTTTAATTTCCGATGAAGACAGTAAAATTATTGAAAGCATAAAAATAAATACAGATGGCACCACCGAAGATGGCAAATGTATTTGCCTGGGTGTTCATCGGCTTTTTCTTGTTGCATATTTGGATAGAAAATTGTTATTAAACATTTAGAATCAGAATTATCATAGACATCTTTTTACAAAAATATACACCTATTCCAGGGTTTATAAGCAGTCTCCTGTACAAATATATTTCTCCTTAAAGTCATAACTTCATAAATGCAATCTCTAATCCACTCAGCACATAAAGCTTCCAATTATAAATGAACGCGTACCAATACATAGATAAAGCTTGTACGGATCGAAGTAGCAAAATATTCATTACACTACTGCATATTTTAAAATAAATGTTTTTTTTTGTAATGCTTTGTAACACTGACCATGTTATTATTGTTATCTCCGATTTATTAGCACTGCTCTAAGCGTTACTGACGCGTGCTTTACTTTAAAATTTAAATTAGTTTCAATTTACGACGCATTACGATCGTAAAGATATTAAAACTCCTTTTTTGGGTAATCGTGTAAAAAAAGACACATACTTCATACGATTGTCGATTGGTGTTAATAATGAAGGCATGTTATTAACATATTTCTAAACATCTTTAGCAAAGCACAATAAGCCTCAGTTTTTAATTTAATTTTAACATCAGTTTCCCAAAGCATTTTTCAAATACATAGGTTTAACAATAATAACCTTAATCCCATTGCAATATAATTCATACACCAGATGATCTTACAAAACTAAAACAAACTAATAAAAAAACAATGAACAAGTATGATTACAACAAAATAATTTAAAAGCGAAAAAGATATTTGAGGCAAACCATACTATTTGTACTTTAGTAAAATAGAACGCGACGTTAGTTGAACATGATGATTGCCAACGAAAAATGTATGCCACAAAGATATCGCCTAAAATATCCCATCGGTCTCGACACTAAAGGAACGAACTAATAATCAAACACACACACACACGTCATTTTTCCACATATTAGTATTTCATTTATTTAGATCCTTAATTACACATATTATGCAAATTTTCTTACTTATTTTTTGTATTTTTTTCTTCGCTTGCAACACATAATTTATACCGTGTTACGAATAAGTACCGAATATCAGGTGGGGTCCATTTAAGGATCGCAGTCGTCGCTGTAGCCAATGTATCATGTGACGGTTCAACAACCACAACGCTAGTCAGGCAAGGCGTTCGGTGTTAACAAATAATTTTAAAGATCTGCCCTAAATCATAGTCTTGGTTAATAAAAATAATTATTAGACATTGCCCATCCGACGTTAAATAGGCATTGGACAGTCAACTTTACGCACATTTTTTACAAAACATAAATGCACAATCAATACAAATCATAAGATAATAAATTAGGATGAAATACATCTTTAAAATTTGGAATATTATCCAGCGGGTTAATCGCGTAACACACTATCAATAGCAATGGGTTTTATTTTGACAGTTCAACAACATTCATTGCGTTATTTATGTTGTTGAACTGACACATTTTTCGAGCATATGATGCAATGGATTAGCAATATTGTTCAAAATGATTCAGATTGATAGTGTGTTGCGCAATTAGGGTGCAGGTCGTTTTGTTCACAGTTCCGATTTTAGCTGTAAGGTTTTCCATGATAATTACAGCTGTTAACGAAAAAAATATAATTAAAGGACAGCATGTCGGAAGTGTTAAAATTTTAAGGTGCCTACAACTTGACTCGTTCTTCCATAAAGTATTTTTTCTGGCGATTGACATAATTGACGATCTATCTTTAATTAATTATCGAAAATTTTTGTAGGCACCTTTTTGCCATGTAAGTAGTAAGATTGACAAGTAAAAATAATGTTTATAACTCGTAAAAACAAACACATTGTCGTCGCACGTGTAGCTCCCACGGCTATAATATTAATTTAAATACTAATGGCATCACTGCGCGCGCGCAGCCTCTTCAACATCGGTTGGCACAAAATAAAAGAATTTGCTGTCCAAATAATGTTGGGAATGTGCAATAAATGATTAGATTTCCTTTACATCATTCATTTAAATTAATATGCCATCACTCAGTCTTTCAATTCGTGAAACTGTAAATATATAATAATATAGGTATTCAAAAATCTGCAATAAGCAACAGTAATAAGTGAAAATGATACAATAGATTTCATATATACAGTAAAATCACCTTCTTATTCTCCAAGGCTTGTTTGTTTTGTCACAGAAGCTATGACTATTAATTCTTTACGAATTTTAAACATAGCATTTTAGATTTTAGGTCTAACCGTACAAAAAGTTCATCATATTTGAACAGGATATAATTTAGTAAGTTTAATTGATCTCTAATCATATTAAGACAGACCCAATACAACCATAATTATTATATCACAACTAAGTAGTATTTTACTAACCAAGTGTGCCGTGGCTGAAATATGGTCTGGAGGACTTTATTATTTTATAATTTATGTGAAAGAATTAAAATGCCTAGCTTCATCGACCAATTCTGCAGGATTCAAATTTTTTGGCAGCAATCAAATCACTATCAGTTGATATTTTATGAAGTATGTGTTGACTTAGAGATTACTCTACAGCTTTTGGACGAGACATCAATATGATGCAATACTATACTATTTAGCTATGAGTATATTATCGACTTGACTATACATTTTGGAACTTATACAAAATGTTAAAAAATTAACCCGACAAACTTGAGATGCTTTAGAAGTTTAGACCATCGAACTTAACAACTTTCACTATGGGACCAACTCTGAAATCACGAAAACAAAATCAGCTGTTTCTCTGAAATCACGAAAACAAAATCAGCTGTTTCATACATTTTGGTCAAGTAGGTATTGAACTTTTGTATTAAACAGCTGATTTTTTTTCGTGATTTCAGAGTTGGTCCCATAGTGAAAATTTTTCAGTTCGATGGTCTAAAGCACCTCTTCAAGTCTGTCGGGTTAATTTTTTAACATCTTATAAAATAAATCCACATGTTTTTTTTTAAGTTAAATTAACCAGTTACGAATCATGAAGTAAGTAGAGTCATCGACACTGACTCTAGTAGAACATTAATTCAAACTACAGTTTTTTCTTTCTTAGTCTCCAATGTGATGTTCGCCAGCAAGGGAAGCAGTAGAACATAAACAATAAAATTCATAATGTCATAACTACTAGAGTTTGTTAGATAGATTTAGAAATACAAATATTGAATAAAAAGAAATTATAAACATAACTACTTACATAAAATTGACTAGCTCGTTTCATTGTGGAAATTTGCCTCAAATCCACAATAAACTTATGATGACCCAGCAAAAATCAAGGTACAGAAAAAAAAAGCCTACAAGAAATTATTAGAAAATGTACCCAAATCACATACTACAGAAGAGAACCACTGGGTTAGATGATTTTAGATAATAGAGATTTGCTTTCTTTATATTCTTACATTTTCTTTCAGTCAAAATAATGTTAGGTAAGTATATAATTTTTATTCCTTATCGTTATCTGCATACTTCAAAAACCCCACTAATATATTTGATTGCTGTCCAAACTGTTTGATTCCTAGTAAGTTGACCAGTTATTCAGTAAATTTATTGTTCCTTCTTGTCTTCTGTCGGCGAGGGTGTGGAGGTGTCGGTGTCTTCTGGCTCCTCATCTGAATAGTTTATAGGCTCTTCACCCGGCTTCAATAACCGCCCTACGAGGTCGTACTTCTCTGAAAAATAGAAAGAATTGAGTTTAAGACTGTGCCGACCCTACAGTGGCGCCCTCATCGTTTGTTTGGTTATTTCATACAATTTAGAATGAAAATGCAGAAAATAAGCACGTTAAGTTGTGCTTCAAAAGATTATACGTTAATATTATTAGAAGTGGTAGTTTTATATTGTTTAGTTTCATTATAATCCTTAAAACGGATAAAAGTGGCCACCATATTCCGTTTTAAGGATTATAATAAAACTAAACAATATAAAACTACCACTTCTAATAAAATTAACGTATAATCTTTTGAAGCACAACTTAACGTGCTTATTTTCTGCATTTTCATTCTAAATTGTATGAAATATCCAAACAAACGATGAGGGCGCCACTGTGCGGTCGGCACAGTCTTAACATCTGGTTTCTAAACTTGTACGTGTTGATTGGGAAATAATTCATGAAAAATATGCTATACTGCGTTCGCAATTTAGTTTCCAAAAACGTAAACAAAAATGAGTTATTGGAAAAATAAGTATAAAGTTCAGTTTGCGCTAAAACTTCAACATTATTTAATACTTTTTCTATAGCAGGAGTCATTCTAAAATCAACTTAATTTACAATGGCATAAAGTTGATATTTGTTTAAGTGGAAATAAAATAATTAGTTACAAATATTTTTGGGTTGTAGTTAGTGAGTATGAAAAATCTTAAGAATAGCTATGGAGCATGAAATGCTGCCCAACCCATCAACTCAACCTGCCACAAAACTACTAAAACCTGCAAAAGAAACCCTGCCTGCAAAGGAAGCCTGTCTGAAATTTACAGAAATGAACCACAAAATCGATCGATCATACGAAAATAACCGTACATTGCAAGGTTGAATGTTGAATCATAGAACAAACATCCAGCTACTGAGAATTTACTAACTTCCTCGTCACAAGCGCTACTGGTGAGCATGAGGCGATTCGATTCCGGGGTCGGGCAAGCTGATAGGTTTTTCCATCTGGAGTTTCTCAGTAGCAGTCAGTTCAGACGACTTGTTTGTTGGTCTCAAGTGGCCAACAGACACTCTTACAAGTAGAGATGCACCGAAATTCGTTTCACATTCGGTATTACCGAAGTTCGGCAGCTTTTATCGAACTTCGTCTCCGGCCGAATTTCGGTTAGATCTCCCGAATGTCGGCCGAAATTCGGTAGCTTAAATTAATTTAAATAAGAAATGGAAAAGTGAAAAGAAATTTATTTTAAAATGAAATCTAGATCAAATGATGATTTGTAAGTAAATAGTTAACGTGGATGTTCGTTTTTGTTTTTATTTCTGTAGAAAAGAAACAACATCACGTATCAAAAATTTGCTTTATTAAAATTATCAATTGTAATATTATTATCTATCAGCAAGGTAACATAACATTCTGGGTGACCGCGGGTGGCGAGCGGGACGCGCGCGTGAGTGTAATTACAATACAAGCGACGACGAGGAACGAACACGATCGTCAGATCTTGTTCGTTCCTCGTCGTCGCTTGCCTATCGATTCTGTAAAAATCTCACCGTGATAACATAGGTGAAGTGAGCGTGAAGAGAACTATCAATGGAGGCAATCCCTAACATCAGGTGGAATGACAGCTCACTTCACCTTAGTTTTCATGGTGAGATTTTTACAGAATAGCACTGCTGTTCATTGAGCAAAAGCGCGCGAAATGTAACGGAAGTTCGGTTCGGTACATATTTAAACCGAACATCCGGCCGAATTCGACATTAGGCAGGACCCACATTCGGTGCAACACTACTTACAAGTTTATTTTTTTATTTATTTGCTTTTAATGCTGGACCCAGACATGAAAGCATTATGAAAATAATAATGTAGTAAAATAAACAATGACTGTCTCATTGGTTTAACGGCCATGCGAATGCTGAGTTTTAGGTTTGATCTCCGTTAGGAGGAATTTCGCAATTCTCACTAGCCCATTCTGGATTTCTACTCGATTTGGGCAATATGCACACCCGCTATGCTTTACATAGGACTTAATTAATGTAACTGGTAGAATGTGGGCGTACCTGTGTCTACATATCATAATTATGTCACTGCCCCCCACAGATATAGCTAGACCTAGATAACGCAAGTATCACGATCTGTATGAAAACCAAGCGTGACTTTTTTTGACTACCTACTATGGACATCACAAGCGCTCTTTCTCATTCACGCTCACCCAGCCAGCAGTACTCTCACTAAGGACAGAGCGTGAAAGTGGCGATTTTTGAACGTAAGTTGGTGCGATTTTTCGCACGCTATGTAGTTGCTCTTGCGTTATCTAGGTGTATCTATATCTGAGTTGCCCACCCTTTCGGGAAATAGAGGCGTACAATGAACGATACGATCCCATTGTTATGCATTAAAACCACCCACATGGCTTCATTCTATTTTCAGATACGAATAATCGATTAACGATTCAGACAATGCATGCGTGAATATTAATATTTTGTTCAGATTACATGTTTTAGGAAGTTTATGATTAAAGCAGAGGGGCTTGTGGTTAAGTAATAACGGCCGCACGGTTCGATCGATCAGGTTAAGCTACGCTTGCCGTGGTTGGTCCGTGGATGGGTGACCATCTTTACATATACCAAGACCATCTGTGCCTCGGATAGCACGTTAAGCCTTTGGTCCCGGCTGTCATTCGTGGACTTTAAATAGTCGTTACGGGTGGTCAGAAGCCCGAAAGTCTAACAACCAGTCTTGCTAAGAGGTATGACCCCGTAAATGGGTTGTGGAGGCCAGATAGGCAGTCGCTCCATGTAAAATACTGGTACCTACTCAGCTGCATCCGGTGAGACTGGAAGCCGACTCCAATACATATAGTTGGGAAAAGGCTAGGCAGATGACTATGGTTTCCTACAACAGCGGTGGCCGCTACATAACGGCCGCGGTGGCGACCGTCATGAAAATTAGCACCGGGGTTTGATTTTACGGTCTCCTAAAACGCTCTAAGGAAACGCACTAACTTACTTTCATAATAATAACGTTTCAGTGACGTCATTCGACGGTAAATTGCGGACGCTTTGTGGCGGCCACCACAGTTTTAGGAAACCCTAGCTTAAGACAAAGGAGATGGCCTAACGTTAAACCTTTCGCTCAAAATCATAGACGCTTCACTTCAATCATACTCTCGCTTTACTTTGAAAATGGAACACTAGTGAATTGTGGCACTTATCTTTACCGTTACACTACAGTGGACAGAACATGACCTACTGAAACCGGCTTCCCATAGACTTAGAAGTGTAATAATAAATTTATGGCTACAATAGTGTAAGCAGCCATGTGTATTTCGTAGGTTGAACTGCCGATGGATTCTGTAAAAATCTCACCGTGAAAAGTTAGGTGAAGTGAGCTTAGAGTGAGCTGTCAAGAGTATCAATCCCTAGCATCAGGATGACACTGACAGCTCACCCCACGCTCACTTCACCTAAGTTTTCACGGTGAGATGGCTATAGAATCGCACTCCTGAACAATATCGAGTACCTATGAGAAATTGGAGTGTTTCGTTTTACCTATTACTTTTTATTACGATTGAAATGTTATAAAATTTCTATATTATTATTTTTTCATTTAGCTGTATTGATGTCCTAGCATACACAAAATTTTGTTTTTCGTATGAATGAGGAAGGACGATTAAGGTTGAACGTCGGTGTTATTTGGCTAATTCCAGTTAGACTGAAAGCCGGCCCCAACAAAGTTGGGAAAAGGCTAGACAGATAATGGGGAAGGTCGAACACAATACAGTAGATAATGGCCCAATAAAATGGCCCAGAAAAAAATTTAATAACATGGTATGTAGACTACTGTAACCTTGTTTAAACAAATGTCATCTGTATTGCAAAGTATTACTGAAAACTGCTTTACTGCCCTCTCATTTGCTATTTGCTCTTCCATTTACAAAGGTATCTAATGCGACGAGCAATTAACCAACAATCTAAACACTACGGCACTTGAGCAACTTCACAATCATTAAACAAAGTGATGTTCTCGAGTAAATCTTATTGTCCAGACCGAATGAATGCCGCGCACGGATCGCGATCCGATGCGTCAGCTACGTTTTACGCAATATGCTACACCGCACTGCGATTAAGAAATTAGTGGTTGAAGGCCTTTCTCACTGAATATTGTTAACAAAGTAATGCTGACCGAATTTATGTGGGGCAAGGTACTGTTTATCTCGAAGAGTTATTGTAGCAGGCTAGAGGAACACCTAGAAATTTTAATGGGATAAAAAGTACCCTATGTCCAAATTTCATCCAAATCCGTTACCCCTTTTAGCGTGAAAGCGTAACAAACAAAATAATTATACAAAAAATCTTTTCTCATTATAACATCGTTCAAAACTTTAGATTAAGACCATGACAGAACCCAGCGGTCCTCAGCTGCCCAGCAATGAATGACAAGTTCACCAGAACAAAAAAGTTTGCAAGCGTCAATGCTTGTGCCTTTTCGGTTTAAAAAGAGGTATTTGCCCTGGGGGCCTATCTCGCCAAAACCTTCAGCAAAGTTACGGGTCCGTCCTGTAGTTCGAAAGTTAGGAATGATCCCTTCTCCCGATTTATTAACTTTAGACTTAGAGCTGACAAAGTCAGATGTCTTTTAGTCGTGGAATAAAATTGACATCTGACAGTTCTAGTATAGAAAAACTGTCGAAAATTCAAAATTTATTCTCAGGATAAGACTTATTCTAGGTACTTATAAAAGTTTGGTGGAATGAGCCCTTAGACGGCTAACAGGCCGTGCTAACAAGACGTATCGGAATCGGAAGTAGGGACAACTGTCAAATCGTGTTGTCATTCATTCTTAGTTCAGGCCCCAAACTAATTTTATATTTCTAGGCGTAAAGGAGTAGAAAAAGCCCGTAATTTCAGCTGAAACTACGGATTTTGTGCATTTGGGGTAGACCTCTTGAGTCTTGCAGCGGGACAATAACAGAAGCTCAGGGAGACATAACATTAATATTACAGGCTACGATAGACCAATATCGGATTCAATATTATATTAGGCTGCATTGCAGAACAAAATATAGTAGTAATTAGTAAAAGCAATACATACAGTACTCCTGAAATTATGAAAATAATTCGGTACCTTCTGCGGGGTAATTGCGTAACACACTATCAGTAGCAATGGGTTCCATTTTGACAGTTCAACATCATTCATTGCGTTAGTTACGATGTCGAGCAGACAAATTTTTCGAACATATGAAGCAATGGATTTGCAATATCCTTCAAAATGATTCAGATTGTGATTGAAAGTGTGTTACATATCAAATCAGTTTTATACAAATAGAGGTTTCGAGGCGAAAGGTGCTGTCAATACGTTTTGATAAACAAAGATAACATTCCCTCATTACATAATTGAATGACAACATTAAAATATACCTACCTAAATATTATGAGTTCGTATCGTTCAAGACCAGTCTGATAACATAGGCGCAT
The DNA here is from genome assembly GCA_949316385.1 of Globia sparganii. Classification (NCBI taxonomy): domain Eukaryota; kingdom Metazoa; phylum Arthropoda; class Insecta; order Lepidoptera; family Noctuidae; genus Globia; species Globia sparganii. The sequence continues at coordinate 19,943,521 of OX438660.1, read as the reverse complement.
AACACTGTGAAGCCAAGACATGGCAATATTGCAAAAAAAATACATAATAGGTAAACAAAATTACATAATATTGCTCTTATTCCTGGCAAAGGTAAAGAAAACTCATTAAAACATCGTACTACTGACCGAAATGGAGTTCAAACAGTTCAATACTCTTTTGTATTATGGTACACAGCACATTACTCGTACAAAATGTATGTAAATAACTTTTTGTTGACTATTTTTATCTCGAGTATGCGGAGCCTTCACGTGTGGACGCACGCACGTGTAGACTTCGTATTATTATCTGACAAAGTTTGACAGATGAGCTTGTATTCGAAACGCGAAACACGTTCTGTTTTGAATAATACATTTTTTAGTATCGCAATCGCTAAATTTGTTATCAATATCATAAATAATCCGTTTATATCTAGAATTTGTTTCGTGTTTTCAAGAGTTTGAAGAGTGTTTATTGTTTTGCTGAACAACGTAAATAACACAATTATGTTGTTGTAGTTTCAAAAAAAAACAACCGACTTCAAAAAAAAAAACACTACAAAGTGTAAAATAACTTTAATTTTAATTTCGGAAGTCGGTGTCTTTGGTTTTGTATTTACGTTTTTGCCACCGACTTCCAAAATTAAAATTAAAGTTATTTTACACTTTGTAGTGTTTTTTTTGTTAAAAAGTTTTTATTTTTTACTTTTTATAGTCAGAGTGCATCTCATGACAATTCCAATAAGCCCAAACACGGCTAGAATACATGGTTTTATTACGAAGTTCCGGTACCTACCTTCCAGCTTCATCATCAGATCGGTTTGATGGTACCATTTTCGTCAGAACCATTTATTTAAATTTGCTTCGTCATAGTCGCTTAAATATCTTAATCGAGATATCTTATCGCCACCCGTGAAATACTTATTATCATTGAAGAGTTCCTGTGGCTATCTGTGGTCTCCTTCATCAGTTCCACTTCACCAAATTATACTTTTTGAATGCAAATGCTTGACATGTTGATGAAAATACCAAAATTGCTATATGTATGCCTATAATATTTGAGGAGTTCCCTCAATTCCTCATGGATCCCATCATCATAACTGGATTTTGACAAGAATGGGACCAATCTGGAAGCATATCCTTTCAAATAAAAAAAAAAAATTCCAAATCGGTTCATAAATGACGGCGTACTGAGGTAACAAACATAAAAAAAAAACAACCGAATTGATAACCTCCTCCTTTTTGAAGTCGGTTAAAAATGAAAGCCATTGTTGCTACTGATAGTGTGTTACGCAATTACCCCGTGGATCTGTGCCACATGTTCCTCATCATCATTATGCTATAAAACTGAGATAAACATGAATCCCGTTAAACATATGATGAAATCTAATCGTTCTATATTTAGAGGCGGCGCTTATTAGCTGGTAACATGCTGCAGTCTGCACCTATTTCTCTGATCCTCCAGATGTTACTACGCGCGTCTTCCTGTTGCTCTTTACGTATGATGGTTGTAAGCATTCCGGGATGACGTAATAAATTTCATTAAACTTCAACGGAACAGTTGTCTGAGGGGCAATTCTCGTAATTTTTAGAACGTTCACAGTCTGATCTCAGTCACTATCTGTCAAAAAATACTTCTAATTTTCCTACATTTTGACAATTGTTTGTCGCCGAGATGAGACTGCGACTACATTTTGAACGGTCCTTCTGGGCTTCAGTACTAAGACCACAATGAGCAGATTAACCGCTAAGCTACGCTGTGATTCAAAAACTAAACTCGTGATTGCTTATTACTCAAAAGCACGCTACAAAATTGATGAGAGCTAAAGAGAACTCATATAATATTCTGTTAGGAGGCCCTTTAACAGGTACGCAACGTCCAGGCTATCAAGGTGTGCTCACTCCCTAAGCAGCCAAAAACGGGTAAAGAGGTGAGGCCTTTTGCAATTGATGTATTATCACAAAAACTACAGGTATTTTATACAAAGTCCTACTTGCCTTAATTTGATGACTTCATGCATTCATGGGAATTATCGAAAAGAAGAGAGACATATCGAGAGTGGGGTCTTGGAAGACCCACCACCACATCACCTTAGTACCTATTTGTCTGTTCTGTTTTTTTTTTCTTGTCTGTGTACATAAATGGTAAAATAAAATAAATAAATATGTATGAACTAGCTAGAGGGATGATTTTTCCAAAATGTGGGACAGAATAAAAAAGAGCTGTCGAAAACCAAGCTGACGCAAGTAGAAATTAGGGGTGTGGAGTGTGTTGGCTTGTGGTTGGCTTGAATTTTTCGACAATACTTGATAGCGTGACTGAATGTTTAGGGTGTGCCGAACGAACGTTTATTAGACCGTCACTCGGCTCTTTTAATCCACCATATCTTACGCTACTCATGGGGAATTACATGGCTTTCCTCATGCATTAAAGCCTCAACAAACCGTATTGAATAAGTAAATATGTGACGCCTTTTCAATCAGAATTCCTAATTGGTAGCGAGCTGACACACCTATTACGACCTACCAAGTTCTGACCTTCAACAAACCTATTGATTGTGAATTATTTGTTGTTTTATGTTCCTTTATCTGATTACTTCTGAGTATTTTAGTACCAACAGCTAAACACGTTACTGGCCTAACTGGCACCAATTCGGTTGGTCAGCGCCAAAACCAAGCTGAAAATTTAACTTGGAGGACAAGCAAGAAATATTCGAAAGAACTTTAGAATTCGCGAAGAAGACTGAATCTTTACTCACCTTTGGTAATAAAGTTATTTCCATGAGACACCTAACATCGTTTCAAATAAAGACAACAAAAACAGGTAGAATATTCCACCAACAACCACATGTAAATTAATGAGTTTCAAATGCAAAACAGTCACTTTTTTAGGGTTCCGTAACTCGTAAGGAAAAAACGGAACCCTTATAGGATCACTTCGTTGTCCGTCCGTCCGTCCGTCTGTCTGTCAAGACCGTTTTTCTCAGGAACGCGTGGAGGTATCAAACTGAAATTTATATCTAATACTCTAGTCTACTGTCCCTTGGAGCTGTGAAAAAATCAAACTTCTAAGCCAAAGCAATCAAAAGGTACAGCCGTATATGCCGGAAATTTCCGCAAAATTTCGAAACTCGCACGGGAATCAAAACCTACAGGGTACTTCCCGTGAACTTAGAATCTTGAAATTTGGTACGAAATAACGTCTTATAGTACATATAAAGAAAAAATTGCGAAAACCGTAAATTTTTAGTTATATCATAATAAAAAATATTTCTGAAAATTTTAAAGTTACTACTTCTTTCTCATGAACGCGTAGAGGTATTAAATTGAAATTCATATCAAATACTCAGGTCTATAATACCTTTAAGCTGTAACAAAATCAAACTTTTATGTCAACGCAATCAAAAGAATAGCAATTTAAACCGCATATTTTCAAACTCGCAACTACTCGCGAGGGAATCAAAACCTAAAGGGTACTTCCAGTCGATCTAGAATCTTGAAATTTAGCCTGAAGCAATGTTTAATAGCACATATAAAGGAAAAATTCCGAAAACCTTAAATTTTTAGTTACATCACATATTTTTTTTTTCAAATAATTGTAAATGGAATTTCCACATAATTTTCAATGTTCAATGTGGTACTATTCATACCTTTTTCAGTCACCATTTACAGATCTGATTCAAATTTAATTCATAATTAACATGTTTGTACCAGATTTCTAAATAGTGACTAAAAAATTTGTAAATAAATAACTTTGATAAAAAAGCTTACCCTCATTCGTCAGCAGACTTTTGCAAGGCTAGTGTATAGGTATTTCAGTTATATTATAAAATAAATGATATGTGTTAACATAAAATAATTAAAGGATTACTGAAACGATAAAGAGACCTTTGTCATTAATTAATGCTCCTCCAGCTTTCCATGTTGTAATGTTATAAATTTCATTTTGCAATAAAAATACCATAACTATGACTCGATTGTCGTGATGGGTGAACTTTTACTTATATACCTATAGGTTTGTACGGAACCCTCGGTGCGCGAGTCCGACTCGCACTTGGCCGGTTTTTTTTTTTTCTTAAGATTGCCTAGAATTATATCAATTTATTATTTCTACTTTGATTAGTGTTCAACTAGCTTGGCGACCAACAGATGTCAGAAAATAATACAAAATAAAGCTACCTAATCGAAGCGGTGTTCATCTTTCCTAGATTTAGTAACTGCCATTTATATCTTTTTATGCATACATTTAGACGAGATACTAGCTAGCTAATAGCTATGGGGGTAGCTGATCGATTTACACTGACTGATAAGGTGATAAGTCAATTTAGTGTGATAACATGAACATTGCGATAACCTCGTTTCTAATGGGTGTGGGGATCAAACGGTAATCGGTCGATCCCTTTGGCATCCATAACAGTACCTATAATACGCCCTTAGCTTAGTAGTAATAAAGAACATTTTTCCACACAAATTGAATGTGTAAAGACAATTGAGTTGCATTGCACAGGTACAATTGAAACCTTTAGGTACAGAGGCCAGCACATCAAGCTACTCCAATCTGTCAAATTTTCCCAATTGAATATGAACCTTATTCCTTTCTGATAAAGTTGAAAATCTATCAAATAAATTTGACAGATTAGGGTAGCTTGATGTGCTGGCCTCTGTACAATGTTTGTAAATAATGTATTTTGTACGTAAATGCGATTTTATTGTTTTATTATTATCGAACAACACTAGCGTAATGTAAATTGCCGTGAACATCATGGCACGGTATGCAGTGGCGTGCACAGAGATTTTAGACAGGGTATGCACAAAAAAATTACCAGTTAGTTAGATTACTTTCTACAAGTTAAAATCGACGCGCCTATCTGACTAAAAGTTCTTTTTCGATTGTAATCATAGATAAATCTGTAAGTCTGTTTTTGCCCTGTGTGTTTCGTAAATATGTATGAATTCAAGTACCTACTCTTTGATGAATTCTTTTTAGACTAGAAAAAACTTTTTACAAAAAAAAAAAACAACCGACTTCCAAAAAATACTACAAAGTGAAAAATAACTTTAATTTCGGAAGTCGGTGTCGTTGGTTCCGCATTTTCTTTTAATTGACACCGACTTCCCAAATTAAAGTTATTTTTCACTTTGTAGTGTTTTGGAAGTCGGTTGTTTTTTTTTTTTGCATTTTTTTTTTCACTTTTTAGGGGGCCAGTTTCTAACTTATCTAAGTTACAATAGCCTAATGTCAACTGCTCATCACCTTTTACAAAATATCGCTTTTCCCGATGCAGGGATGTTAATTGTTGAGGAGTTCTCCTTGTAAGAACCAGGAAAACTGGAGCTGATTGAGAAGTCACCATCAGCTGCACTTCACGATACGCGTTGTGCTTAGCAACCACATTAAAGTACCTAATTGAATCGCAACCCGTGAAATATTTATTATTGAGTAGTTCCGATGGCCATCTGTGGTCTTCATCGTCAGTTTCATTTCACCGAATGCTGCTGTTTGAGAGCAAATGCACGAGTTACTATAAAAAATACCCAAATCGCTATAGGTGTGCCTACAAAATTTGAGGGTTTCCCTCGATTTCCATGGGATCCCCTCATCAGATTCCGATTTGGTGACAATGGGACCTTCTCGGGAGCATACACATTCAATTAAAAAAAATATTTTGAAAATCGGTCCACAATTGGCGGAGTAATCGCGTAACAAACAAAAAAAAAAAACACCGTCGAATTGAGAACCTCCTCCTTTTTTGAAGTCGGTTAAAAATGATCGTTCGGTCGATGCGCTGAGTAGAATCGTAACTATTAATTTTCCTAATTTGTAAACAGAAAATATGGAAGTCTGATTTCAACATAAATTTTGAATGAGATCGAATATGTATAATTATCCATTTTTTACAATAAACTTACTAAATAATTACTTGACAGGCAATCACTTGCGCCAAGAAAAACAATAAATGGCGAAAAAATTTTGCAAGATACGAACTAATACAAACACGGAATAGAAAAAAACAGTGGAAGTGCCCTTAGACTTCCTTAATACGGGAACCAGTGTCGCCAAACTCACACATTTGCAAATTAAAATGTACATTGCAATACACAGAAAACGGTGATATAATTGGTTACAAATTATAAATGCAACTTTGGCGAAAAGTTTATTTATTGTTGTTCAAAATTAAGTCTTATTACAACTCCTGATGGTTGTTTTTATTTTACATGTCAAAATCAATGAAGACCGTTTTTCCATCTAACAATCAAATTCGAGCGATCACCAACAAGTTCAGCTACTCAACGCTAGAGGGCGCTGTAACCAATTTACTCTATTTAGCACGCTAACTCCATTGAAATAGATGTCATATTCGTATGCACCTGTTATCTATTTTTCTACTCAGCAAGGGATGCGGACAAGATATCGATAAATAATTTAATGTCGATGTTTGTACAATGGAATAATTAAAATCTTTTATCATAATATTATGTAGTGGACCAAAGTCAGATAAGTATAAAAGGTAAAATGGTTAGGGGGAATGCTTCAGGTAGCCTGCGAAATTCAAACGTTTACGCTTACGTTTTTTGCAACTTGCAAGTAAGTATTAGGATGTAGGTATGTTGATCAAGGTTTGGTTCGCGGACGTAACAAGTATGTGTTTACAGAATTATAATTATGAAAGTCATCAATACAACTCTTTAAGAGCCGGTAATCCTAAATACGACAATTTCATGATGTTAGGATTACCTGGTTTTAAAGAGTTGTATTGATGACTTTAATGATTATAATTCTATAAATACAACCTTGTTACGGCCGCGAATCAAATTTTGATCACCATATAACCTAATACTGACTTGCAAATTGCAAAAGCTACCTGGAGCCGAACTCAAAACCGAACCATTTATATCAATTAATCGAGAAGAACGACAACGAGTACATAATATGTCATGGTAAGGTATAAGGTTTCACTATATTCGACTTTGGACCTCGTATCATTTACGCATAATTTGATACTCATTTCTCGTACTTTTATTTATTTAAGTACAGTAAAATTAGTTTAAAAATACACATTTTATTATTTTATCGATACCGAACTATTTGAATGTGTCACATCCCTAATCGAGTAGCGTCGAAGTTTCTAGAATGTATACGATGATATGCAAAACAACGAGCAAGTTGATTTAGACTTTGAACAATGGACATAAGGTACCTAGTTTTTAGTTCGCAACAAAGTAATAAATATGCTTTTATCAATAAAAACAATTATAATGAAATAAATCAAGTTTTATACTTATTTGTGATACGATACACCTCCGCAAGATACATTCTTTGTCCGGCTATGATTTTTGCATGTAAAAACTGCACAATAAGGCATGTTTCTAATATTTTTCGTTACGTTCGAGACGTCGTATCGCAGCAAGTAGCTAATCGCGACTGAGCCGGTGTTGCGGAGCTCCGCATAATTGTGACACACGCGCGATAGCTGCGTGGCACTTCCACTGTTTTTTCTATTCCGTGAATACAAACGAATGAATTACTCGGGTCATTTGGTCAATCCGACTAAAAAAAGTCGACCCTTTGCAAACAACAATTAAGCGGTGCTTTTACGGGTTCTCAATTTGGCCGGCTTGCAATGTAAGCTATGCTTCTAAAACTCCAACACGCGCGCACATTTTCACGCACACACTCACACTTTTACTGTGTACTACACGAGATGCGTTCTATGAAGAATAAGCAAGGCGTAGTGTTGCTTTTGCTCACGGGAGCGCTGCCTGCGCGTTGAGCGGCGGCGGGTGTTTGCCGCTCCAACGAGTTAGTTCCAAAAAATGTAATAGATGGCGCGTTAGCATATTACCATGATTTTTTTAAATTAGTTATTTAACATTTAGAGGGGCATGTATGTATGGGACTACAGGGTATGCAGAGCTTATTTGCATGTATGGAGTGCACGCCACTGACGGTATGGTCTGGAATATATATTTACTTTAGAAATTAAGTCTGTGAACGCTCCTACGCATCATAAAGTGTAAACAAAACAAATGTTTAGGGCGTATTAAAAAGGTTAAAATGTATTGCTTGTAAACAAGGGTATTCAAATGACGTAAGAATCAATGAAGGTGCGTCCTTAGCGCTAGCATTCGCTTTTCAGTTCGGGAATTTTAAGTTCAAAATAGGTAAATATGAGGGACCCGTGGCTAAATAATAACAGCCGCACAGGTTGTTCGATCAGGTTAAGCTACGCTTGGGGCGGTTGGTCTGTGGATGGGTGAACATCTTTACATACCGAGACCCCTCCGTGCCTCTGAAAGCACGTGAAGCCGTTGGTCCCGGCTGTCATTCGTGGATCTTTGACGGTCGTTACGGGTAGTCAGAAGCCCGAAAGTCTGACAACCAGTCTTACCAATGGGTATCGTATTACCCAGTAACTGGGTTGTGGAGGTCAGATAGGCAGTCGCTCCATGTAAAATTCTGGTATTCAGCTGCATCCGGTTAGACTGAAAGCCGACCCCAACATAGTTGGGAAAAGGCTAGGCAGATGATGATGATAGGTAAATATAGGGTGACTGGTAATTAGTGACCGATACCTAAACACGTGATTGTACTCATGATAACAAACAACTTTTACTATGGAACCAAACCTGAATTCGCGAAAAAAATCTGCTGTTCAGTCATTTATGTTCGCCTAACTGGTCAAAATGTAGGTACTGAACAGCAGATTTTTTTTCGCGAATTCAGGTTTGGTCCCATAGTAAAAGTTGTTTGTTATCATGAGTACAATCACGTGTTTAGGGATCGGTCACTAATTACCAGTCACCCTATATAAATAAAGTCCTCCAGACCGTATTTCGGCCATAGCGGCCAATCTCAGCGGAGACCAGCCTTCGGCGCGGGGATATTATAGTGCACAAGTGTGTGCGCAGACACAGGTGCACTCTCTCTTCCCTCACCCTCGTCCTATGGGACGGCAATCCGACACGACCGGAGAGAGATCAAGCGCAGGGCCAACGGCTTAACCTGCTTTCCGAGGCACGGGGAACCGGGCTGTTACTAAGAAATTTCCAATGGAAAAACACAATAACACTTTTGTCCGACCCGGGAATCGGACCCCGGACCCCAACTCAGCAGTCGCGCTTGCGACCATGAGACCAACGAACATAGGTACCCACTACTCGCATACTTCAAGCCGTGCACCCTTCATTTCAAGCGAATTATCGCGATGTGGACGCACCTTAATACAAAGTTTAACACAGATACATAGCACGTATTCATCGCAGATACATCCGGATAACCAAGATACTGATTCGCGCATTGCAAACGGACGGAAATTATTCAGTCCTTAGCCGGCGAAGTAAACAAATTATCAGTTTACTCGTGCGAGTAATTCACACTTCATTAGTTTTGTTTTTCCGTGAGGAGGGTGACTTAAGGTCTATCCACTCAGTTATAGGCTGTTACGGGTCACGGCCGTCGGGATCTGGGCGGTCCGAACTCAGTATTTGTTTACGTCGTGAGAGCAAGCTTTAAAACATTGAGGGCAAAAATTGCTTGTAGTTTGGTCAGTGGGAACAAGTTTATATCTTTGACGGAACACTTCAGCTTGATACCAAAAGACCTGAAAGCCATCTTTATCTTTCTGCCCTTGTCCAATGTTACTTGGGGAGTTGGGGTCGGCGCAAAACCCTTTTTTATTCCATTCTTCTATATCAGCTGTCACTCTATCATTTACCCCTTTTTAGGTTCCGTACCTCAAAAGGAAAAAGGAAACCCTTATAAGATCACTACGTTATCCGTCTGTCAAGAACCTTTTTCGCAGGAACGCGTGGAGTTATCCAAGTTGGAATTAACATCAAATACTCAGGGGCTGCAATCTCTTGAAGCAGTGAAAAAATCAAACTTCTAAGCTAACGCAATCAAAAGCTACCCGTATCTTGTGATTGCGTGAAACGGAACATGCTTATTTCGTTTATGCCGCATATTTTGATACTCGCAAGGGAATCAAAACCTATAGGTACTTCCCGTTGACATATATACAGGGTGGAATCGAAGTCATGGGCATTATTTTAACCTAAGGCACTACTCACGATACTGATTGCATTAGGGCTATTAATACGCAAATCAAAAATATTATTAATGCAAGTAAGGAAAACCTTAAAAATGTAGTAAATCAAATTGCACAAGGCTTATTATTGCAAATAAACACTTAAAGTAATTAAAACAAAATACTTCGTTAACGCCAATAATTGTTGAAATATCAAAATCTTAAAGCGCAGTACAGCGCAAAACGAAATGTAAACAAACATCACCTGCGCGCGCGCGGGTTTTTCCTTACAAGTAATAATAACAATGGGCTACAAGACATTCCGTCCGGCGGGATTCCCTGAACTCTCTCCGTCCCACTCCCTCACTCGCAAAAATACGAATATCACCCCCGCGCGGGGTATGCTTCCCGCCGCAACACGAAGTCACGAACCCGGAACCAGTGTCATAACGACTGCGCAGGTGCATTGACGCGTAATTGATTTATTGATCCCGTGACGTAATCGCCGTACTCGCCGCTCGCGTCATACGGTGCTTGGATTGCAGTGTATTAAGTGTTAGTGTAGTAGTTGTGTGTTGTGTGTGTGTTTGTGTACACGATGCCTCGACCGCGTAATGTGCAGGCTAGGTACACCAACCAACAATACCCACAAATGGTTGTAATTTACGATCGCACAAGAAATTTAGTATGAACTCGTGAAATGTTCCATCGGCGCTACCCGAACGACCCTATTCCTTCACGGGGTCTCATTCCACCAGAACCACTCAGAACCTGTTGGATTTTTCGTCTTTTCACGTGCCAGCACATGCACAAGCTCGTGGAAGAGCACCCGTTTACCCTCTGTCACTTTACCGACAAATAAGGTTTTTTCAAAACAATCCACAAGCTAGGTACGTAAATGTTTTTTTTCTAATGTATGTTAGTTGACGTAGTTTTGACCGTCCTAAGCCGGCAAAGTACGAAGGGAAAATTGGAATTTATTATGAATCAATTCATTGGCAACTTACGAATGTCACGTGAGTCGGGCGGGGTCAAAGAATTCACGCCCAAGGACGCGCGTACGGCGTAGTGTACCTACGCATTTGCTATCGAGAAGCGCAACTAATTTGATACTTTGTATGACTTACTACATTTTAAGGTTTTCCATACTTGCATTAATAATATTTTTGATTTGCGTAATAGTAGCCCTAATGCAATTAGTATCATAAGTAGTACCTTAGGTTAAAATAATGCCCATTATTTCAAATGCACCCTGTATAACCATGAAAGAAAATTTGGCAATAAGCAAAGTCATGTAGCACAAGTAAAGAAAAAAATCCGAAAACAGTTTCGGTGTGCGAGTCTGACTCACACTTTACCGGCTTTTTTCTTTCATGTCATCCCTCACACAATCTATCCATCTTCTCTTTGGTTATCCTCTCCCTCTCCATTCTTCAACATTTCGTTACACGCAAAAGACCTGAAGGCCATGACCCAAATATGTGTTGATAGAACTATCAAACTCCATAAACCCTTAGTTGTTTAAACAGTTCTATAGAATTGCAAGAACGGAAAATATGGTCATATGGACATACATAAAATAATGTTACATACAACATAATGCACTTCTATGGGTTTATGTAGCATCAATGCAAATTATATTATACTAGCTGACCCAGCAGACTTCGTACTGCCTCAATCTATACTTATAATAAACTAGCTTCTGCCCGCGACTTCGTCCGCGTAAATTTTTTTGTTTCCCCGATCCACCCCGTCGCAACGTGTCGTCGGCCTGCGCTATTACTTCGTTTTCGCTTGGCGAAAACTTCAGACTTTTTTTCTTTTTGCTCAAGTCCTAAGGGTCCTAGCGTCAAGTTTAATAGAATATAGCCTTCCTCAAGAACTGGGCTATCAAACGCAAAAATATTTTTATATATGTGACCAATACTTCCAGAGATTTAGAGCTTTCAAACCGTGTTTCAAACAAACAAACTCTTCAGCTTTATTATTAGTATTATTTTAAAACTATGATATCTCCTAAGATATACATTGAAATCAAATGATGTCAGAGGCAATTTTGTTCAAAATTAAATACATGTGATGAATAACGTATTTATTTGGATAAGAATTAATACCATGTTTATAAAAACACTTTCGCAAATAATGCATTATTTTAGAACAAATTTGGTTAGCATAAAAGAGGTTATAGTGAGCTAACCTTAAAAGATAGACATATGCTGTCGCGGACTTTTGTTTAAAGCTTTTAAAGGGGAACAATTCTGTCATATATGATTTTTGCGGAACTTTAACCGTTTACGCAGCGCACGCAGCAGAAGCTCTCAATAGGAAAAAAACCCCCGATTTTGAAACATTCTTCATTGGTGCTCCGCTCCTATTGGTTTTAGCGTGATGATATATAGCCTATAGCCTTTCTCGATGAATGGGCTATCTAACACTGAAAGAGTTTTTCAAATCGGACCAGTAGTTCCTGAGATTAGCGCGTTCAAACAAAAAAACAAACAAACAAACTCTTCAGCTTTATAATATTAGTATAGATCTGTAGAGAGGTCAATTCTGTACATGAAATATATTTCCAAAATAACTATCAGCGGGTGATTAGTGATCGTTACTGACGCCAAAAATGCAATCAGTAAAATTTTTGTCTGTCTGTCTGTCTGTCTGTATGTTCGTTATAGAAACAAAAACCACTCGACGGATTTCAACGAAACTTGGTACAATTGTTCTTCATACTCCTGGGCAGGTTATAGTATACTTTTCATCACGCTACGATCAATAGGAGCAGACCAGTGAAGGGAAATGTTGGAAAAACAGGATTTCTTTTTAGGTAAAGTAGTAATAGGTTAGTAGTAGGTAAGTTTAGGTTAATTTATGTTCAGTTTTTTTTTAATATTAAGTAGGTAAAAGCGTAGGTACTTTTATTAATTATAGGTATAGGTATTATTAATTATAGTAGTTATAGGTATTTAGTTTTAAGTGTGAAGTAGGTTTTATTATATATATTAGACGTAGTTATATATTTTTAGTTATTCAAGCCCCAAGCGGACGCCGGCGTCCGCCCGCTATTGTCTTGAAAAACGCGTTGAATGAGAAATACGAAATACGCGTTCTCAAGAATCGGCAGAAGAAAGAGCACATCGGTTAAACTCTATGAGAGTTAGTGCCTCAATTTCCGGAAGTCATTATTCCACGCGGACGAAGTCGCTGGCAAAAGCTAGTCGATAAATAAAAGACCTAAACTTTTGTATAAATTAATTTTAAAACAAACAAAACGAACCCGTATTTAATAAAAAAAAAAACATTTTTTGAATGAAGCATGAAGTGTTATTATTATTTTGCAATAAGTTCAAATTGACTCTACATTTTATTTAGAAAATGTTTGTATGGCAAATAGAAAACGTCTGTTTTTAGGGTTTTCCCGGGAATTATTAGATTTTTTCTCACCTTTTAAACCTTCCCTAGAACTCCACGAACATTTCAAGACCAAGATAAGATAAATCCGTTCAGCCGTTCTCGAGTTTTAGCGAGACTAACGAACAGCAATTCATTTTTATATATATAGATAGATGTCGACGCTTGAAAGGTAAAATAGACTAAACGACAGGTCGAACTTCTCAGAAAAAAAAAATCATATAAATACTTGTAATCATCCTACAGGCATAATTCTTACTGTTTTGGAAATCTTATTTTAGCATCTGAATCAGAATTTATATGATTTTTTAAAATGAAAAGTTAAACTTTAAACTGTGTTCCTGTAAAGTTAGTCCCACCCATGTTGCTTAGTCAATTTTGCCTTTCAAGCGTCGATGTGCTTTTCCTTACAGGGTAAAATGTAATTTTTTCAGGTCATAATGAAAACTGGCTAACAGGAAATTTATGGTTGTTGATTTGTTTATCACTATTTCATTGCTTAAACACACATATTTCAAATATAGCAATCATAGATATTTAGTTTTTTACAAAAAGGCATTATGAACATTTTTTCTTAAAAGATAAATTTACATTTTTTATGGAGGTTGATACTTCTAGGGAATTGGTAAGTTGATGACATTGCTAATTTATTATAATTTTATGTCAAAAAGAAATTTGGAGCCACATGTTAATTTTTTAGTTTCTGAAATTACTTTTAATTAAAATACTACTCTGAAATTTGAACCTTATGCATAAGAAACATAGAAGTGATATTTGAATACCACCAATTTCTATTAGCAATTGTGCTTCATGCATAACTACATTAATTTGTGATAAAAATTTTAACTGTAATACTCAAAAATTGAACTGAAGTGGCAGTGGGCTGGCCATGTCTGTCGAAGGAACATACATACATAGGGTAAAAAGAGGGTACAACCAAATTTTTAACTAACTAGCTTGTGCCCCTTTGTCACTAAAATATGTTCATCATCATCTGCCTAACCTTTTCCAAACTATGCTGGGGTTGGCTTCCAGTCTAACCGGATGCAGCTGAATAGCAGTATTTTACATGGAGAGACTGCCTATCTGACCTCCACAACCCAGTTACTGGGTCATACAATACCCCTTGGTAAGACTGTTTGTCAGACTTTCGAGTTTCTGACGACCCGTAACAACTGTCAAAGATCCACGAATGACAGCCGGGACCAACAGCTTAACGTGCTTTCCGAAGCACGGAGGGGTCTCGGTATGTAAAGATGGTCACCCATCCACTGACAAACCGCGGCAAAGCGTAACTTAACCTGATCGATCGACTTGTGCGGCTGTTATTATTTAGCCATGGGCCCAAAATATGTTGTTATGATATGATAGATCACTTAATTATTCCCCAAAGGGTTAGGCAAAGATAAACCTATATAATAGTACACCCATATTTCACTAGGTATGTTTTAAGTGCTATGTAACAGGACAGGACAAATCCAGACTCCAGGCTGTTACTGAGTAATATCCAATAACACTTGGTTCGTCCTGGGGACAGAACACAGGAACCCATGCTCAGCAGTAGCGGTTGCAACCAGTAGACCACGAGGCAGTGATACACATGTAATGTTATGACATGTGTATGTGTCCTAAATTTTTTTTCAAACCTGGGATGCTAATTGAAAATTTAATGAGTCATGCTTCCCTATGGATTCTTTAATCTAACGATATTGTTTACAGAGTTGCAGCAACATCAAAATTCAACCTGTTACACTTACCCTTAACATTGATTCAGTACAGAGTTCAGAATCCTACTACGTTGAAAATTTTCATCCGTTTTTTTTTAAATTATCTGTTTTAATACATTTTGACCGCATAGGTATCGCACTTTTCTATGAAAACAGCAGATTTTTTTTTATAGCGAAAAAAAATTTCTACATTAGGGTGTCTGAAATCATGTACAGAATTCAAGGTTTCAATTATGTGCATTGATGCCCATGCCACCACTATTGACGCATGCAATTGTTTTTAGAGTGTATGGTCGTCACAATTGAGTCAGCCAAGAATATTGCTATGATTACCACTTACCAGACTGATGTACAAAAAGATTGCATTTCACAATAACAATATTATATTAGATTAAAAGATGATACTGAGCAAAAGACAGACTAGGCATTTACAGTGATGATGCAATTTATCAATGAAGGTATGACTGAGTTCCTGTGATTGGTCCATTCATTAATATTTCTTAATTGACTAGAGTATCTAGTTACACATACCTCTGAACTGAGCTTCCCACTCCTTGACAGATTCCATTTCCATTGAGTTCAGGTCACTGAGGTCATCATATTCCTTGTCTGATGACGTCACAGAGAATGTGGCAAGACCTCTTGATGCATCCTTCCCTCCAAATGCCGCATATGGTCCACCTACGGAAAATTCTTTGAGTTAAGGATTTTTGTAATACATGTTTTAAGTAATTTGTTATATTAAATTTGAATAATTATAGGGTATAACTGAATATAAGCCTTGTATAAACAAGAAACATAAATCTTTAATTGCCTGATTCAATACTTATAAACATTTAAAAATTATGCAAGCAAAACATGAACAATGTTTTTTTAAGTAATGCAAAAGGTTACTCAAGGTGCATGGTCTGCATTTTGAATGGATAATTAATGAGTCATGGTAATGTCAACTCTATTTATAAGTAGCGGTGCGGATGCACTCACCGGGCCCGTAGAAGCGGCGTCCTCGCGTCACGTCGAATATCCAGCCGTTGACCGCCACCAGCACCCTGCCATCAGCTTGGTTACCATCATATTGACGCAACTCTGCAACTGTCATATCCTTACGAATTTTTGGCAACTCCACCGCCGGTGTTTCTGCAGGCACCTTTGTAAACTTTGCGTATATTTTATACATCAACACAAAGATAATCGCAATTATAATCAAATTTACGGGACTGTAAAACTCTTCTATGAAACTAGAACCCGCGTCTGGGCTGTCGGTTTCCGGCAATTTTGTTTCCGGCGCTGATGCCATTTTCGATTTTACACAATGTTAACACGGCGCCTCAATTATAGGGGGTTAATTGTATAAATTATATAAAACTATTTCCATTCGCAAATGTAAAATACTAAAATCACTGACGTCAGCGTTCCGGCAACAGCGAGCGAGGCGACAACTTAAGTGTTGTCGCATACAAAAATATTAAATTGCATTTGACATAGCTATACAATATTGTTCATCAAATAAAAATATTATGATTTTAAAGTAACTTGGCATAGAGCAATAAATAAAACTAACCAATCTGCGCATTTTCACCAAAAGGTTCAACATTTTTAAAACAAAAATGAAATGATATATTGCTGTCAACACTACCAGATGAATGTTAACTAAAAAAAAAAACATCAAAAAGATCATTGGAAATTTAGAAAATGTGAATTTCGCGGGCTACTTTAGCGCTTCCCCTATGAAGTTAAAATAGTATCGGAATTAGCGGGAATCCCCTCGACATCAATCAAGTGAGAATTGAGATTATTAGTATTTTATGTTTAACTACTTTTGAACAGAGAGAAGTGGAAAGAGAGTAGGGAGGCCTTTGCCCTGCAGTGGGATATCACAGGCTAATAATAACTTTTGAACGACATTTACTTTAGTCGTGTTGGCAACACTGTTTGAGGAACTGGATTGACTTTGACGTGACGACTGACGTACCCGCGTCAAGTGCGTGTGCCAGTGGTGCCAACTTTGGGGTTTTCTCCCTAAATTTAGGGGGAAGAAGTGTTAAAAGGGGGAT
The DNA here is from genome assembly GCA_949316385.1 of Globia sparganii. NCBI lineage: Eukaryota > Metazoa > Arthropoda > Insecta > Lepidoptera > Noctuidae > Globia > Globia sparganii. The sequence goes on along the minus strand of OX438660.1, from coordinate 19,926,328 downwards.
TTTTAGGGACAGAAGTTTTTTGGGGATATTTTTAGGGGCTTCAAAAAACATGTGCAATTTTAATCGAACAATAGTAGGAATAGAATGACATCACCGCACCGCGATTTAGTTCTCGAATTAATGAAACGAACGTGGCCTGTGCGTGGAATGGAACGAACTGCGCTGCTGTGTCAATCCAAAATCAACTTAGTGAGTTTCTATAAGTCTGTTTAGTACCCCTGACCAACAATTTTTGAAGTGATAACGTCTTATAAATCAATAAACACCGGCACCTGCTCTGCCAATCCAATACACTGTAACAAAAGTTACAGTGTATTGGATTGGCAGGGCAGCTGCGAGCCTCGATCTTTTCATATTAATTTTCAATCACTTAATTATCTGTATCTTTCCGTAACTCGATGCTTTTTGTATCGTAGATATCATTCTCTATCTACGGTTTGCACCTCAGAGCTCAGACCTCAGTCTGAGAGGTTTGCACCTTTGTTTTATAATTTGTTTGCTTAACCGCATGGGCCTGAGCGGTTAATCCTTCGCCCCGTGACGTCTGACAGGTGACAACTGACAACCTGACGTAATGACGTTTGTTTATGTTTTTGTTTGTGATTGTGGAGGTCTCTTGACTAAGTACCTATGCGTTTTATTTTATGAGTTACGAAAGAGTTTGGGAGTACACACACACTACATGAAAGAAATTTAACTTATGAGATACTTAGGGTTTTTTTAGGGGGATTTTTAAAAAATCTTGGGGGTAAATTTTGGTATAGGTTGGTAACACTGGCGTGTGCGTCAAACAGTTCGTAAATTCGTGTTTGTAGTAGGCGGCTTCTTTCATAGTTCTTATTTTTCAATACCTTCTCGAAGTGTAACATGGTCTATAGAGAAAAGCAAAATAACTTATAAAATAATTAGTCACAATTACTGCAGTTAAAATGAAGGATGGACGTTCAGATTTGTGTTCAAGATACATTACGATTTTTATTGTGGTTTCTTGTTACTGGTTTGTATTCAAAATTGTTATTTAAATTTCCCTGTTACTAGTTATTTGCTGGTAATTGATAGATAATTATATTCATATTTCATTCGCTGGCTGAATCGGCAGAATGCGTGCCACTTACTTACCTGGCCGGTCCGACCTGACCGGTTTTGCCTGTCGTGAAAATTATAATAATATGATTGTATAATTTTAATAATGACCTTATTTTGTTGAAATACCTATACTTATTAAAATAAATTTGTTTATAAAAATATTTAACGGATTTAAGCATTTAAATAGTCAGGCTTTTTGTTCATATTAGTTGTCTACCTAACAATTTCCCTCCACTAAGCATAGCCAAAATTAAAATTATAATTATTTTTTACAGGGTTGTGTCAATAGCAACAGTATTTGTCAATAAAACTTTACTTAGCAGCCAGGAGGTTGCATTAGAAGCACCATTGTTTATAACATGGTTCCAATGCATTGTGTCCTTCAGTATATGCTACACATTGAGTAGATTTGGTGGAATACCAGGTGTATTTGCATTCCCTAAGGGTACACCATGGAGTTGGGATGTTATGAGAAAGGTAATTACAAAAATTTCATACTACTTAATTCATGTGATCTTTTAAAACTGATAGATCTGATGTAAATCCTTTTTTACTGCATTCTGTCTTATTTTTTATAATCGAAAAGTTTAGGTTTCAATTGTTAAGTTGTAAGTGTAAGCTGTGGTTACCTGTAATTGAGTGTGCATTACAAGATAACATATTTATTTAAACAAGTTTTATTATTGTTAAACATAAATTCTAATGTATCTTGTAAGTAGTCCTTAAATTATTAGGTACAGCCAACTGCAAATCAGTGTCATCAATCACTATGAAAACTACCTTTCTACTGCAACATAAAGGTAATGTCAATGTTACTACTGATATGCGGTTGACTGTACATACAATACAAGATTTTATTTCTTTGTTCAGTAGGATTGTAAACCACTCAAAATAACTGTGCTTATCAGATTGTACTTAATTCAAAACTTATATTCTCTTTAGATACAATCTTGATACCTATCTTTTAACATTAAACACTTGTATTTTATCATAACTAAAATATAATGGAACCAATAATTAGAAACGCTTGATATCTTCAATTTATACAAATGCTCTAATAGTTATTAACCAATTTGTTGCGGATGGCACGTCTCCCATGCCATTATTCTTTTTTGCATGTGGTGTTAGGCAATGCAGCCGTGTTACGTTATTTTTGTTCAGCGCCACAGCTATAAGTTTGATAAATTGGACATCGCAACGAATCGGTTAATAAAACACATTTTAACCTTTTTTAGATCTTTATAAGATATGAGATACTTATTCAAAAAAGAACTTTCAAATTAATTATTATAAAAAAGATAACAACATAAATTATTAATTTGTGTTGTACTCATTTGACAAGGGTACACACAAAAATTTTAATTTCACAATAATTGTCAAGGACACTGTATAAACATATGGTTTTAGAGCCGTTAATTAACAATACTATAATAGGCACTGTTTCTATATTGAAATATAGAATAACCTTCTGAAGTTCTGAACCCAATCATGCAGCTGTTTAATCAATTTTTTTTAGGGTTCCGAACCTCAAAAGAAAAAGCTTATAAGATCACATTGTCTGTCAGTCTGACTGTCAAGACCGTTTTTTCTCAGGCAAATGCATGGAGTTATCAAGTTGAAATTAATATCAAAGCAGTGAAATAAATCAAACTTCTAAGTCAACGCAATCCAAAGATACGGGCGTTTATGTTCCGTTTACGCCGCGTATTTTGACACTCGCAAGGGAATCAAAACCTATAGGGTACTTCCCGCTGACCTAGAATCATGAAATTTGGCAAGAAGCAATGTTATGTAGCACAAGTAAGGGAAAACAATCCGAAAACCGTTTACATAACCACAAATTTGTACGGAACCCTCGGTACGCGAGTTCGACTCGTACTTTACAGGTTTTTTAATCTGTTATTTTCCTTGTTCATTTAAAGTAGGTACTTATCAGATAATTAACAATGTTTTTTTATGAACTGATTATAATAATGATGTTGTCTTGCAATTAAAAAAGTTCAAATTTTTCTATAATAATATTATAAAATTTGTTAATTTTTATGTAGGGGGGATAATATCCGGAACTACCAGTTGGATTTGAACAATTCTTTTTGTATTTGGTAGTCCAGTTCTTGAGAAAGGCTGTAGGTATATAACATCATCACGCATCATCAAATGAAAACGAAGTACTAGCGCGGGTAGGCGACGGGGTGGGTCCGGGAACAACAGATTTTACGCGGACGAAGTTATTCTATCATAAGGTGCAGCGCAGACGACAGACTATCCGTGACGCACTTTTTAGTCTGTGAAAATAGAACCTATGCAATTATATGCAGTAACGCACACGACGCGCAAAAAGTCCGGCGCACAAAAAATCCGTGTAATTCGGGCAGACCGCGCCGCGCCGCTCCGCACAAAAAGTCTGTGAAAAAAATGGAACGTTTGCTTCAACGCGCGCTAACGCAGACGGCGCACACTTTAGTCGGCAATCTGCATTTGCTAGGGGTGGACGTAACGCACGCGATCTATTATCATGGCGCGATTTATTATCAAAATAATACTTCGCGATCTCTGCACGATTTCCATAGCGTCTACGTCCCTACAGCTCTGCCGACAGAATGATCGAAGATGTGCGTCGTGTGCGTTGAGTCTGTGAAAAATCCGCGGCCGACTTTTTGCGCGCCATGCAGACTTTTTGTGCGCCGCTGACTCGATCGCACAAAAAGTCTGTCGTCTGCGCTGCACCTAATTCGGGCAGACCGCGCCGCGCCGCTCCGCACAAAAAGTCTGTGAAAAAAATGGAACGTTTGCTTCAACGCGCGCTAACGCAGACGGCGCACACTTTAGTCGGCAATCTGCATTTGCTAGGGGTGGACGTAATGCACGCGATCTACTATCATGGCGCGATTTATTATCAAAATAATACTTTGCGATCTCTGCACGATTTCCATAGCGTCTACGTCCCTACAGCTCTTCCGACAGAATGATCGAAGATGTGCGTCGTGTGCGTTGAGTCTATGAAAAATCCGCGGCAGACTTTTTGCGCGCCATACAGACTTTTTGTGCGCCGCAGACTGGATCGCACAAAAAGTGTGCCGTCTGCGCTGCACCTAATTCGGGCAGACCGCACCGCGCCGCGCCGCGCCGCTCCGCACAAAAAGTGTGTGAAAAAAATGGAACGTTTGCTTCAACGCGCGCTAACGCAGACGGCGCACACTTTAGTCGGCAATCTGCATTTGCTAGGGGTGCACGTAACGCACGCAATCTATTATCATGGCGCGATTTATTATCAAAATAATACTTCGCGATCTCTGCACGATTTCCATAGCGTCTACGTCCCTACAGCTCTGCCGACATAATGATCGAAGATGTGCGTCGTGTGCGTTGAGTCTGTGAAAAATCCGCGGCCGACTTTTTGCGCGCCATGCAGACTTTTTGTGCGCCGCAGACTGGATCGCACAAAAAGTGTGCCGTCTGCGCTGCACCTAAGTGTAGACTTTCTGGACAAAATATCCATCTGCAAAAGAGCTTCTACCCAATGATCCCCTATTTTAATTAATAGTATGTTACTATTTTCAGGTGATGCCACTTTCGATAATGTTCACGTTAATGATAGCAACAAATAATCTATGTTTGAAGTACGTAGGAGTGCCGTTCTACTACGTGGGAAGATCTCTAACCACAGTATTCAATGTTGTATTCAGCTGGGTGCTACTGGGTCAAAAGACCTCTTCCAGGTGCATTTTATGTTGCGGGTTCATCATATTTGGATTCTACCTTGGAGTAGATCAGGAGAGTTTATTAGGTAAATATTTTTATTTCAGTATGCACCTCTATGATATACTCGCAGAGTTTGCGGCTGCGTGTCGTGTATTCTCATCAAACAGAAGGTCAATTCTCGTAATTTAAAACGTTCAAAATCTAATTGTAGCCTCATCTCGGCGACAAAGACTTGTAAAAAATTTAGGGAAATTAGAGGTATTTCTGACAGATTGAGACTGAGATCAGACTAGGAACGTTCTTAAAATTACGAGAATTGCTCCTCAGATCAGCGGGATATTTGCATAACACACTCACAATCCCATTGCCATTTATTTTAATAATTCAATTCAACAACATCCATTCCATTATTTACATTTGTCGAGCAGACAAACGACAGAATTTTTCAAACATAATCGTAATGTAATTAAGGATTATGAATTTCCTTCAAAATCCTTGAGGTTTGATATAAAGTGTACGCTATTTGGATGCTGGTCAGTCAGGTCGATGTTAGGATCCCATATAGCAACAACCTGACTTCTATAATATTTTCTTTTATGACTGCCAAGGTACTACCTGGCCTGATATTGGCTTACTCTCATGGAGGCCTAATTTAAGAAAAAACTTTGTACAAAAAACTGGAGGGTCAAATCGTGCGATGTTGCGGAAATTGAAGACGACATTTCCGTCGTGTTAGTAAAAACAATTAGACAATTTATTCCGCCTTCTTCTGGATTAGATAGTGCCACATAATTTCCTGGCGCATCTTTTTTTACCTCTACTTCCCAAACACAAAGTCAAAAGAAATTTGCATAAAAAAGCATCTACCGATATCGTGCAGATACAACAATAAAATTAAGTTTAATTAAAGAACTGTTAGATAGGTGACCCCCAGAATTATATTGCCCAGCCATGCTATTCTCTAAGGATTCAGCCTTGCGGGCAGCGCTGTCGCGGCGGGTTTCACCGCTGCGACAGCGCTGCCCGCAAGGCTGTATCCTTAGCGAATAGCTCCCCAGGTATGGGCCTTACATGATTTAATCTGGCCCTGAATGTACTTCTTAACAGCAAATGGTTTACCTAATGTAATCAGGTCAGTGCTGCCTTTACATAAAATTAGAGTATTTAAAAAAAAAACAGTACAGGTAAAAATTACAGGACAAGCAACTGAATTGGAAATGACGGTACGGCACTGGCACTCTCCTAAGTAAACCCCCTATTTCGCACTGCTCGTATTTACCGGCTTCGCGATAGGAGGCATAGATAACTACAATTTAACTACATCCGGTGATAAAAAAATAACTTCTCTTTAAATTTGTTAGACAAACTAAAGACCAAATTCCCAGTACCTACTGTGAGTGGGTATCAATAATTATATCACAGATTCATATCACACTTCACACTATCCTACTAATATTATAAATGTGAAAGTTTGTGAAGATGTTTGGATGTTTGTTACTCAATCACGCGTAAACCATTGAACGGATTTGGATGAAAATTAGCACATAGATAGACCATTTCCTGGATTAACACATAGGATACTTTTATCCCGATATTCCTACAGGATCGACACTGATGCGTGTGAATATGAGCAGGCATTTATTCATATTTTTTTTTTTTATTTCAGGTTCATTTTCTCTAATAGGCACAATTTATGGAGTAATCGGATCTCTAATGCTATCTCTATACTCCATCTACACAAAAAAGGTTTTACCCAGTGTAAACCAGGAAGTTTGGTTGTTATCCTATTACAATAACGCCTATTCTATAATATTATTCCTGCCTCTAATTATAATTAATGGAGAATTGTCTGTCTTGTTGAATTATACCAACTTTCATAGTCCCTATTTTTGGTTCCAAATGTTTATTGGAGGTATGTGTGGATTCGCTATTGGGTACTTCACGTCGCTACAGATAAAGGTGAGATCTATTTTACTCGTTTATACTCCTTATCAACTCATTAATTTGAACACCTGTAATTTAACTGTAATTTATTTCTAGAACTGCTTTATTTTTATAATTAGTTCTTTATAGTTAGTTCGGTTAGTATACAAAGTTTCATGATCTAATTTGTAGTATTTTTTTAATACCAGCGGTTTATTGTTCGGTTTGGAGGTAACTTTGGAATTTTTTTCTATCGAGAAAATTTTATGAAATCGTGTTTTCGTCTAACATAGGACCTAACATTAATCCTCAACTTTACCATATATTTATTTCAAAATTAATGCTGCAGTATTTTCGACATAACGGAGGATCATGCTAAGCCATTTGAGGTAGTATAGTCCCTTAACATAGGCTAGGCTATTGTTTTGTTAAAGTATATAGTATAATCAGCCTATAATGTTCTCAATGCTGGGACACAGGCCTTCTCTTGGTGAGAGGGAGTGGGCTGTAATCCACTACGCGAGTCCAGTGCGGTTTGGCAGCCGGATGTCGCATGTCTTCGAATTTTTGGTTTTGCAACATGCCGTTTCACGATGTTTTCCTTAACCGTTTTTACAGTAATAGTGATGAAATAATTTACACAAATTGTTAAATGTATAATTCTTAAAAAGCAAATGACATCGATTTCAGGTCACCTCCCCACTGACACACAACATCTCAGGCACAGCGAAAGCGTGCGCCCAAACCGTGATAGCAACCCAATGGTACAACGAGACCAAGAACATTCTCTGGTGGACATCAAACATGATCGTATTGTCCAGTAGTTGCCTCTACGCCCGGTTCAAACAGCAAGAAATGGAGCAAAACTCCCGAAAACCAATGCTTGAAGAGAAACAGAGCACAGTATGATGTTTTCTTAAGCTATATCAAAGACTGTATAGTGTTTTTAGGTGATGCTTTGTAGCAGTTTTTGTGTGAAGCGAAATTTTGATTAGCAAGAACACTTGCAGATGTTTACTTCCGCAAGCAATTCTTACTCAGAAAATTGGCGGAAGTGAACTTACCGCTATTTTTTACACGGTAAAGCTTTGGTTTCCTAGGAAAGTGATTCCGTCTTATGCGGGTTGCAGACCAAGAGCTAAGCTAAGTTAGTTTAGCTTAGCTCGCCTATATGATGTAGTTTTTCGGCCTTTTCTATTTGGTTTATCATATTAATCTTCTTGTAAGATGATAATTATCACGTGATAAAAAGATGAATATGATAAGCCAAATAGAAAAGGCCGAAAAACTACATCAGATATGCGAACTAAGCTAAACTAACTTAGCTTAGCTCTTGGTCTGCAACCCGCATTATTATAACGGCCGTCATGGAAATCTGTCATTTACAGTATATGACATTAAGTCAAACCTGCCCAATGATTTAAATCGCTAGATTTGCTCTCACCGTACTTAGTCACGGGTACTGAGGAGAGTGAGCTCTCACATTAATAAATAGCGTTTCAATGAAAATCAAGTCTGGTCACTGCATCATTGTGTGCCAGAACTGTCAAAATGAAACAGACGCGACTATCTTTTGACGCGGTTGGGTGAATCTAACGATTTAAATCTTTGCCGCTGTCGATATTTTTTTAACACCCGTCAATACGGTTATTCAGTGCGGCCACCGCTCATCTAAGAAAACGTAAGTAGCTAATTGCTTGCGGAAGTCAAATTCTGCAGGTTTCGTTGCTAATTTAAACTTCGCTGTATATATTGTTAGACATTGGCCCCGATTCTGTTGTTCACAAACTAAACTAAATTTAAGTTCAGTGCATCTTTTTCTTTCTATTTCATTATGAAAAGGACAGAAGATAAATATTAGTTTAGTCCTGTCAAATTAGTCAGCGCCTGACGTAAATAAACGTATTTTTAGTAGCCAATTTTTTAATCACGTCTAAACTTGTCTATGGATTACTTATCTAATTTGACAGGACTAAACTAATATTCATCCTGTCCTTTTCTTAATGAAATAAAAAAAAATCACTGAATTTAAATTTAGTTTAGTTTGTGAACAACAGAATCGGGGCCATTGTGTACGTATCATAAAATTAATTATGTTGTGTAAAACCTAGTGTTTTGTTAAGGATCTGATATGGATAACGATACTGATTACATTTATTTTAAAGGTTCGTAGCTAATTAGTTGACATACCGATCGATTGTTTATATATCTATTTCCTGGTCAGCTTAAGTGTAAGTTAATATTTGAATGTAATTACAAGAATCATTTAGGTTCTTTATCATACAGTATTTATTTTGAATAATATGTATTTTACGATTTAAGCTATTACTTCAAGTATGTCTTCCTAGTTAATTTAATACCACTTATTTAATTACAAAACAAAAATCTAAATAACATTCCATTATCAACTTTATTGCCCCATTAACATATGAAACAAAATGCACTTAAAAGACTAGAAATGGTACATATTAAACAGAAATGAGCAATTTAAAAAAGCATGAGACAGAATGCTGATCCAAGCTATTAATTCTCGGTTTTTGGAACGAAAAATATTAAAATCAACACAAAAATTGTTTAGCTCACAAATTGTCAACTGCTGTGATTGGTTGACTGAATTCTCAACAGCCAATCAGATCACTTGACATACGATAGATTTCCGTTCCAGAAACCACCAAGGTAATTGCGTAACACAATGGCAATCGATGGCAATGCCATTCATTTTGACAGTCCAGCCACGTTCATTGCGTTATTTACGTTGCTCAGCAGACGAATTTTTCAAACATGAAGCAACGGATTGAGGATTTCTTCCAAAACCCTCTGATTGTGATTGAATGTGTGTTGAGCAATGAGCGTGCTGGTGTGTCTGTTGAACGAAAACTGTCAGCATTTTACACGCATTAAAAATATAGTAATTGTTTATTTATACAAGATATATTATTATTATTTAAGGTGAACGCAGACGAGCTACTAAGTCCGCACGACACGAACGCGTCTCAGAAATATTCAATGCAGAAAATATACGTTCATCGCAAATGAGAACCAACGAAACTACGTTAACTTTGTTCCTAAGTAAATCATTATTTAATATACCTACATAGTTCATTTTATTTTTAATGTTGTCTGTCCTGTGAATACTTTGAAGTGCCGATGTCTTAAAATCTGACAGAAAAATAAATAAATAGAAAATAAAAAAAACCGGCCAACTGCGTGTCGGATTACGCAAAATAAAGGGTTCCGTAGTTGGAATGCATTTATCCCAAGAACAAACTTAACATTGTATTTGAAAACCATGTTCTCCCATACATTGCAACTGCAAATTTAAGTTGGTCGACTATTACTCGTTAACTTGTAAAGCCTACTTAGCTGTGATAGTTTTCTTTTTAATTTCGTTATATGTATATACTACTGCCGTGAATTTTTTCACATATCCTAAAGCAACCAGTTAGCTGGCAGCGGGGGGACACTAAATTCTAACAAAAATTTGCAATTTAAAGCTTAATATTTCATAAACGGATCCCTGAATCGAAAAATGGTTTTCACAAACCCGTCCAACAATATTCCACACCATGGGGTAGAATAGAAAAAAATAACATCCCCACTTTACGTGTAGAGGGGGTACCCTAAAAAAGTTTTTTTTTCAAGATTTTATTTTACCACTTTGTCGGCGTGATTAAGACTATGCCGACCGCACAGTGGCGCCCTCATCGTTTGTTTGGTTATTTCATACAATTTAAAATGAAAATGCAGAAAATAAGCACGTTATGTTGTGCTTCACCAGATTATATGATAGTATTATTAGAAACGGTAGTTTTATATTGTTTAGTTTTATTATAATCCTTAAAACGGATAACAGTGGCCACTTTAGTCCGTTTTAAGGATTATAATAAAACTAAACAATACAAGACTACCGTTTCTAATAATATTAACGTATAAATCTTGTGAAGCACAACTTAACGTGCTTATTTCCTGCATTTTCATTCAAAATTGTATGAAATAACTAAAGAAACGATGAGGGCGCCACTGTGCGGTCGGCATAGTCTTAATATGTATAGCCCTACGAATAAGTAATAAGTCAGGAAGTCTAATTCAGAACAAATTCCACAGAAAAAGTGGCCCTACTTCAAACCAAAACGACGTATGATTCAAAATACGAATCAGTTCCGAGGTTACAAGAACACATGCTTGGTGATTGGTTTAAATTCAGAACGAAAGCCGGGATTGGTTAGCGCGCGTGCTGCAATGTCTGCTATGACAGCCGAGTCATAGTGACGTGGACGATGTTATGCAATAAGTGCACCGGACCAAGTCAATAATAAAAGAATATTATTGTACAATGTTTTTTTATAATATATTTTTGTTTTTTTTTGGTTACTTTTTACAATCCAATGAACTCTATGTCCCGCGAAATATGATTAATTTATTAAGTTTTTGTCTAGAAGACATTAAAAGAGAAACTTTCAAACTGGTACAGCAGTTTTGTGTAACATGGTATATCTTTTTAATAATTTATAAAAATCTTTTTCGTCAAAATGAACTGAACATACTCTGCTGGCTTTCACAGGCATCCAGTCGTACTCTTGTCTTTCTAGCTTAACTGAAGCTATCCACTTATTTTGCCGAATTGGATCGGCAGGGAAACTAAAAGAAAACAAAATAAGCAAAATAAAATAATGTTATAAACATATCTAAATTTTATGGATTTACTTTTCAATATTTCGTCAAGAAGAAAAGAAAACTTAAATTGGTAAAAAATTTACTGACTTCATTTTGCATAGTATTGACCACCTCGGTTTGATAACGTATTTGAACATCTTTGAATATAATTATAATTTTGCTACTATTTACCAGTGAAAAGTGATCCCTGGACATTTTAATCTTGTATGGCTCCTGCACCACTTCACAACACATGCTGGCATGATGATTCACAGCTGTAGTTCACAATGATAAAAACGAAAACGTACCCGAAGTGCTCGCTTGCAAGAAAAATGTCCGACTGATGACGCGCTGGGTACAATTTTTAAGCCCCGCCTACTTGGGCCTAATACACACATCAAAAGTGTCTAGGGATCAAGCATTTTTATGCGGATTTCTTGAGATTGAGATGTGGCTTTGTAATAAATTTATGATTTTATAAATTTATATGGATCCTTTTTGGTGCATTTCATAATTTGAATCAGGAACTGTGAATCAAATTCGAGTAAAAGATGAAAATCAGCTGTCAATATTTTCCCTATAAAAACATACAACGCATTGAAGACATTATTAGTGCTACTGTTTCCCTACTACTGATTAAAACCAACGTTATTATGGAGCGGCGACGTCATTTAAGCAGGGAAGAAATGCTCAGAGCCGTGGGAATGATAGAAGCTGGTTCCCGGCAACGTACTGTGGCTTTAGCTCTGAATACAAGTCAGAGTGTTATCAGTCGACTTTGGACACGTTACCGAAGCACTGGTACCGTGGCTGAGCGCCATGGAGGACGGTATCGCTGCACCACACGGAGACAAGACCGATACATTCAAATCTTAACTCGAAGAGCTCCAACAATAACCGCCATGATGTTAGCCGTGAGGCTTCATCACTCTTCAGGGAACTTAATTAGCGACCAAACAGTCAGAAACCGCTTGCATGAAGTGAACCTTCATTCCCGAAGACCGCTACGGGTACCACCTATAGCAATGCACAATCGTAGGATTCGATATCAATGGGCTCTTGAACACAGAAATTGGGCAGAAGAACAATGGCGTTTCGTGTGCTTTTCTGATGAGTCTCGTTTTGGTATGAGACCGGATACAAGACGTATACGACACTGGAGAACCCCTGGACGCCAACAGCGATTAAAATCCTGCCAGGAAGTCCATCCTTATAGTGGTGGAACCATCATGGTATGGGCGGGTATTTGGATCGGCGGAAGAACTGAGTTGATTTGGATCAGAGGCAACCTCAACGCTCAAATTTATGCTGAGACGATTGTATCAGACGTCATCGTTCCTCTATAAGTGCAAATGGGTCCCTTATTTCAGTTAATGCATGATAATGCACGACCGCACACCGCAAGAGTTGTAAGACAGACTCTCGCCGCAGCTAACATCAATGTCCTGCCCTGGCCTGCTCAGTCGCCAGACTTGAACCCGATTGAGCATGCATGGGATATGCTACAGAGAAGAGCTCTGCCGAATATGGAGGGTATCCAGTCGCAAGAAGACCTTTTTTTGTTGTTGCAACGAACATGGGCGGCCATTCCACAGCGTGATTTGGATGAACTCATTTTGAGTATGCCAAACCGATGTTCTTGTGTTGTTAGTGTTCGCGGTAGAAACACGGATTATTAATTGTTTAAGTTACCCAATAAAATTTTAGAGAAAACTGTTATTTCAGTCTTTTTTTCGAACTTTTGTGTTAGTGGTTCAAATGTCAAAAATCCCTTTATTAGGAAAATGGCAAATTTCTTTATTAATGCAAAGGTGACTTGGTTTATCGTTACTGTGACAAACGAAAACACTTTATTTGATGAATCCTTAAAGAAAATTTTAATTAATATCAATCAGGAGAAAAGTTATTGCAAAAATATATGTTGATCCCTAGACACTTTTGATGTGTGTATTTGTTTGGCCATTTTTTATCGCAGTTACATTTCCTGACTTATTACTTATTCGTAGGTATAGCCATGCCAAATTGTAGCTTTCTAGTATTAAGTCTCTGAGCTGAGCTGCGGACGGTCGGACAGACGGTCAAGGCGAAACTATAAGGGTTTTACCCTAATGAACATGAAAACCAATTAAAATCCTGGCTGATCTAATGATTAAATCAATTATTCCCAAGATCGCTCTGTGCTGCTACTATAGTTATAAGAATGAGACTAAAACCGGGTTATTAAAATACTAATCAACGACATGTCGATTTAAACTTATTTGAAGTGATTTTTTTGGCCGTTGTTATTTCAGCAAGCCAATCACAGAAGTTCCCATACAATACCCACTGATTACCTATACAAAAATTACGTACGTAAAGTATTTTTTTTTATGTAGAAACTTAAAAACCCTTACAGAAACCGGTTGATAGTGTGCGTTCACCTTTATGGTCTTTGTGCAATTATTACTATAATTTAATCATAACTTATAATAAATAATTTTAATATATTTAACAGTAGTTCGTATAATTTTTGTTAACGTGTGATCTTAACAACCTAGAGAGATATTGTTTAATATTTTTATATTTATATACCAAATATACATTGTTTGATTCGTCTGAATCTATTAAGTGATCGTATAGTTCTAAGCCATATAATTTGTTCCAATCGACTGTGAATAATGTGTTATTAAATGAAACCCACTCTGTGTACCTGTATCTTTTTGTTCTTATACTGTAGCCCATTATTTTGATGTGTTTTAGGCGGGGTTTATCAGAGTTCTTTTGAGGGTAAACGCTTGGTCTTGGATACTGGCTAAAGGCAAAATAGCTTCTAAATGATTGAGAATCGCCCATCATTAGTGGTTTCAAGCTTTTGCCTTCAAAACATAGTAAAGATTTATCCTTATTCCCACATTTTGGTATATCATGAGACAATCCACTAAGATCTACCAAAGTCGGGAATATGTCAATTAATTCAACAGGAGTATGGATGTTCCTTGAAGAGATTCCCGGCGCTAAGAATATCAATGGAACTTTTAAAGCTACGTCAAAGTTGCTGTACTTAGCCCATAATCCATTTTCGCCTAAAGACCAACCTGGAACCAAAATACAAAAACATTAATATTTAATATGACAATCAGGATGTACTAAAGTAAATTAGACACACAGTCATTGGAATACTAACCATGATCGCTTGTCAAAACTACAATAGTTTTCCTTTTATCAACGTAATTCATTAATTCGCCAACTAAGTTGTCTACATACAACGCAGCCGCATAGTAACTCTGCCTGATCTTGATCGACCAATCATAAGGCATAATGCCGAATGGAAAGGATATATTGAGTCTGGCAATGTCGTCTCTACGCCGGACATCCGTCCAAGGATGCCAAGATACTAGAGGTATGTCAGCAGACATGTACGGATGTTTTTGAGGCCGCACTTTGTTTATTGGTATCCTTTCTGAAAATTAAGATACTATTAGGTCATAGTTAAAATGAGAGGCTACATTCAACCATTATTTCAGCGTATAATTTCCCACTATAGGGTTTCCAATCAACATGGATAGTCTTCGAACCTTGTGGGGAATGAGTTAAAATATTAAAACTGCTTTGTCTGATGGTAGCAAATGCTATTATGCATAGCAACTGCTTATCAGGAATGCGACCAAAAAAACACAAAAATTGCTTATCAAAACCCGTGACACGAGCTTTGAAAATAATTAGGTCAAAAAAAAAAACATGATAATTTAAACCTTAACTGTATGCAAATTAAGATCAAAATAAATTTAGGACTTACCCAAATACTGTCCAGGAAATTTAATAGGAATGTGAGGTTTATAAAACCCAACAGCAAGCAGAAATGGTAGACTGCTGTTCCTATTTGATAGAAAATTGACAGCATGTTCTAAGGACTCCAAATCTGGCAAAGTTCCTCCAGGTTGATCCTTAACATTTACAGGACATACTAGGTTTTTTTGAAGTTTCTTAGTCTCATTATCTTGGCAGACGGCAGCATCTTTATATTTCTCAGAGGGAGGATGGTAAGGGTACTCAGACCAGCTGTAAGGGTAATCGTCTGTAAAGTTAGAACTAATTCCAGGATGGAAAACTTTCCCGATAGAATAAGTTTCGTAACCATTTTCTTTGAAGAATTGGGGGAGGGTAGTGAAATTGCCTATAGTGCCCCGCCAGTAGTTGTAAAAGTCGTATAGACGGAGCGTGTCGGGTCGACGACCGGTCAGCATTGAGTTTCTGCTGGGGGCGCATAGAGATTGCTGAAACAAACTACCTTGATAAAGGCGAAAATCGGTGAAAGATAAAACTACGCAGTATACAGCAAATTGATCAAATAACCAAATGTACTTATTCATTATTCGAGTTACCTGCGCAAAGGCGTTTTTTAAATTAACACCTTCGCCCGCCAGTGTTTTGATATTTGGTAAGTTGATTGTTGCATCCGAAAGATGGCGCAAGTCATCCACGCAAATAATTAAAATGTTATACTTTGTTGCACTGGAGTATGACTGAGAACATGTTAGTAAAATTAAAAGTGAAATAATTAAAGAAAACACTCTGAACGACATGATTATTCTATTCACAAATCTCACTATATCATTGTTCATTATCATTGAATTGAATGAATAAAATTGCCATAGAACAGAACGTTTACGGAGCATAGAAATAACGGACAGGGTAAATTTTAAAATTGACTATAGTTATTTTTATCAAAACCATAACAATGAAATATAAATAATTGAAAAGTTAAAATATGTGGATCACAGTAATATACATTAAGAAACTCAACTTTGTTCAAATTCTGCGAGGAACGGAACATTCCTTTCGAGTACTTGGTCAAAGAGTATGTATTATTTGTAGAAGGTAACTATCTCAAGTGGGTTGTAGGAGGACTAGGAGGTAAAATCGCTCATCTGTTCCTCCTGTTCCTGTTCCACGTAATTAACAGTTCCAAAACATACATGAAACATGAAATAACTTTCATGCTATGTGGGAACAAACTATTGTGTTCTCTGTTAACACGTAGGTACAAAGGCCAGCACATCAAGCTACCCCAATCTGTCAGATTTTCCCAATTGAATATGAACCTTATTCCTTTGTGCTAAAGTTGAAAATCTATCAAAGAAATTTGACAGATTGGGGTAGGTTGACCTGCTGGCATCTGTACGTCTCTTTCTAACTAATGTGTCACGTTGAAACGAAACTAACGTTACGGGTAGTTCCGGTACGATAATTTGTTCCGTTCCACCAGGATCGTAACAAAATTAATTCCTTGGCTATAACGATAGGTACTGAAAAACGGAACAAAATCCTAAACTGTTCAGTAACAATATCATTAATATATCGTTATTAGTATAACGATATAATAAAGTTATTCATTTCAATACTCAACATTGCCACTGTTGGCAGCTTCATGACATAAAAGATGACAAAAAACACGAAAAGGTATAAGAATAACGTTACAAATGAATCTTTAAAGTTTCACCTGTAACGTTATTACAAGCGGATAAGCTTTAACGTTACTGATAGGATAGGTACAGAGGCCAGCACATCAAGCTACCCAATCTGTCAGATTTCTTTGATAGATTTTCAACTTTACTACAAAGAAATAAGGTTTATATTCAATTGGGAAAATTTGACAGATTGGCGTAGCTTGATGTGCTGGCCTCTGTGCTTATAACGTTACTTATAATATCGTTTTACGAAAAAGATATTCTTTAACTTCGATCAATAATAGCACTAGATGCCCGATAAGCGCTTCAAAAACGGCCCGAAAAATAAGAGCACAAATATTTTTGTGGTCTTATTTCAAATTAGTATGGTCTAATCATAGCCAACGTTATGACGTCAAAATGCCGCAGTGCGGGTTCAAAAAATTGTGTAAATAACCACCGCAACACCAAGATTTTGGAAGGAATATCTTTTTTTCGATAAGTTTATATCATTAAATGTTTTTCATAAAATAATAACACACATAAATAGTAAATATAAATAACTTAGCAAATATTATGATTGTTTGGCCAATGTTTGCGACAACGCGCCAACTATTCTAACAAACATCGACTGTTTGGAACAGGGAATTCGTGGAGTGGTATTGTTCTTTTATATGTTATTTTTGTTATAATTTTGAGGACTGTAAAAAGGGATTTATGTGGGCTAAAGAAAAATAAATGGTTTCACAAATTAATAGATTTAAGAGACATGGGTGGTTTATGTTATGCTTCAAACGACGTGTTCGACGTATGCATGAAAACCGAACGTGTTATACGCAATTGTCTTCGAGTGAATGAGTGGTGGCAAAACAATAGAAAAAAAAAAATATGATAAAAACTTTATACAGAGTTGATACGACAGAGGGGCATTAAATTACACTACGTATACTATACGTGTTTAGTATTAATTCGATAAGGTATAAAAATAAAAAGCTCCAAAATTGAGATTTTTTTTTTTTCAAACTAACTAAATAGCTTACAAATCAGAGTAAAACGCAACCACCCTTTGTAAATAAAGGAAAAACCCAAATTTCGTAGAAACTTGGACCTGGCGACTGACCTTACAAAGTGGCAACGTCGTCGCACGCGCGCCGGGGCGCGGCATGTGTTTCGTGTCGAAGCGGGCGGCCGGCGGTGGCGCGGGCGGCGGCTTAGGCCTCCGCTCGCGCTGGCTGTTATGTTAGATAGTTTTGAAGTACGCCGACAACAAAAACACAAAATTTTTAAATTCTCTATGTGTCCTCCATTCACATTAATGCACAAATTATACCGACGGAGAATATTGTTATTTAGTTTTCTAATTAAATCACTGTCCGTCGCTAAGCACTTTAATTTGTGAAATGCTAAAATAATCCTGTTTTTTAGTTCAACAATTGTATTTACCTCGGAGGCATACACTTCACCCTTAATGTATCCCCACAAAAAGAAATCCATGGGAGTGAGGTCCGGAGATCGTGGTGGCCACCGAACAGGTCCGAATCGACCGATCCATTGCTGCCCAAACATTTCTGTGAGCCGCTCCCTGGAAGCCATCACAGAATGTGGAGGCGCACCGTCCAGCTGGTACCACAACTTGCGATGAACGGCTAAAGGTAGTTGGTCAGTGTACTCGGCCACAGGACCACTTAATAAATCTAAAAATTTCGCCGCTGCAAGGGTGCCGTCAATAAAGACAGGGCCGATAATATTATTATTATGGATACCAGCCCACACATTGAGAGAAAATCTGTACTGGTGTTCAGATTCTCGAAACACGTGTGGATTTCCCAAACTCCAGTACCGGAGGTTTTGCCGATTCCAGATGCCGCCGTTCCGATTAAAGTACACTCATCGGTCCATATTATATTTGTTAAGAAATGGCGGTCTTCGGATGTTTTATTTAATAGCCATTGGCAGTAACTGTTCCTGATCGGTAAGTCTCTCGATAACAAAGCTTGCACCTTCCGATATTTATAAGGTTTGCGTTTGTTACGTTTTAGAACCTTGTGGATGGTTCTATGGCAACATCTAAACTGCCGGGCGGCTCTGTGCAGACTCGTTGTCGGGTTGCGGGAAAAATGATCTAATATTCGTTCGTCCCATGCAGCGGGTATTTGCCGCGGTGGCACTCCCTCCTGTTGCGGCACTACACGTTTATTGTCCCGTAATCTTTGTACTGCCAACTGTATGGTGCGGGCGTTCCTAGGGCAATTGCGGCTGTCACCATACCTTTCTCTGTATGTTCGCAGAGCTAATGCTGCGTTTCCACGGCATTCACCGTAAATTAAAATCATGTCAGTGTATTCTGACGCCGTGTAAGTTAGACGAGGCATTGTTGAACACTTTAATTAGGTATACACACACACACAACCAAAGTTTAATTACGTGTCCTATCACAATAAAAAACAGTAAATCACAAAAAAAAAACACTAACACTAAATAATTATAATAGCAAGTTACGTGTCTTGTCACAATAAAAAAAAAGAAAGAAGTGTCCTATTCACAATAACAAAACAAAATCACAATTGTCAGCGCACGAGTTCGACAAAACAATAGCGGCACAGGACTTCCGTGTTACGTAACGTACGTCCCGGAAGGATAGCGTTGGCGCACTGAAAAACCAAGTTTTTTAGCTTTTAGAGGCCCCCCTCGCAAGGACCAAAGATGCAATAGCAACACACTGACCTATTTCTATTTCTTTTACGCGCGTGATGTTTTGCTAATGGGATTGTCACTTTCTTTTGTAGGACGTATTTGCTTATGACTTGCGTAAGAGCGGCAACAACGTATCGTAGATTTATCGTTTTAAGGTGCATGACCTATGCCTATAGACATAATCAGCTGTTAAGAAAAATACATCATGTTCAAACGGGCCAAAAACTTAAAAAGTCATTTGCGACTAAACTACTGTTTCAATTTAAATGATATTTGGTACAGAGCTTGAAAATGGTACCTAGTATAAGCAGTTTAAAGGAAAGCCTTTCTGTCGTATCAACTTTGTATGTGTCAAGTGTCAACGTTTTAAGGGGCCGTGCACGAAATTGGCTGATTTTGACCAATTTTGTTCATTCGTTGTGGGAAAGGGACAGAAAATTTAAACAAAATTATTTGTGAATTGAAGAGTTTAGTTCTTTGTCTTGCATGTGGCTGAAAGGGATTTTTCAAAAAAATTAAGGATTCATGGAAAAACACTAAATTTCGCAACAAGTTTTCCAAAAAATGACACGAGACTGACGTTTGATTATCCGTTTACAAGAAACTACTTCTGATTTTGAACATTAAAAAATATCATCAACATCATTATATGGTCTACTTGCATGTGGCTGAACTACTTTTTTCAACTTCAATACAAAATATAGCAGGAAAAAATGTTGAAATAACATAATTTTTGGAAAAGTTCTAGACAAATAAGTATTTTTTTCTATTCCTTAGAAATACTTTTAAGAAATTTTAAAAATTACCTATTAATCTTAAGCTAACCATTTAACAGAATCTAAATTTTATTTTATAAATAAACAATAACTTCATTTCGTAAATAAAAGGCAAAATTAACTATATTATCGACCGCGCAAAATCGATCCCGTCAGTAGCGACCGGGCCTTCCCAGCGTGAGGACGCGTCACTTTGTATCGCAGGCGCGTGCGTTCTACGTAAACATAATTTTCAGAAATTGTACGCCGACTACCATATTTTGATCCGGTAAGTATTTATTTTATTTTAAGTAAGTACTTTGTATATTTATGGAGAACATTAAATCTTTTGATTTACATTTTGATCCGGTAAGTATTCATTTTATTTTAAGTAAGTAAGTACTTTGTATATTTATGAAGAACATTAAATCTTTTGATATCTAGAAAATACTGGTGTGCGCGTGTTGTGTCAGTTGGATGGTTCTTAGCTATATAGTTGGACTCGGCTGGCGCTGTTGTCATTTTTATAGTTTTTGAGGTTGCTAAAGTCGATAGCCGGTGAGGTCAAAATGTAAATCCAAGATGGTGGCTGCGAAAATTTCTAAATTTTCGTCATGGGTGTCATTTTCATAGTTTTCGAGGGTGCTAAAGTCAGTAGTGAGGTCAACATATGAATCCAAAATGGCGGTTGCGAAAAAATTCAAATGTTTAGTCATTGATGTCGTTTTCATGATTTTCGAGGGTTTTAAAGCCGATAGTGACGTTAAAATGTAAATCCAAGATGGCGGCTGCGAAAATTTTCAAATTTTTCATCATTGGTATCATTTTTATAGTTTTCGAGGGTGCTAAAGTCGATAGTGAGGTGAAATTGAAAATCCAAAATGGCGGCTGCGAAAATTCTCAAATTTTTCATCATGAATATCGTTTTCATAGTTTTCGAGGGTGTTATAGTCGATGTGAGGTCAAAATGTAAATCCAAAATGGCGGCTGCGAGATTTTCGTTTTTGTTTTAAATCATACGTAAGAAGTAGCCTTGTTCCTGACGGAGGTCCCCCGACCACACACACATTTTTTTAATGGTTCTTTAATGCTTTGGTTTGACTAATCAATCGATGGAGTGTTTTAGTTATTGAGCCCAACACTGCCTATAAGTTACTGGTATTAATACAGAAATTTGTTTTAGATAATGGGTAGAAAGAAAGAATCGCATCACAAAAAAAGGCCGAAACGTGGCACGTATCAAACAGATTCTAACAAAACGTGATTCAAATGAAATCGTTACGGCTTCGTCTCAAGAACTTGTAAACTGAAAGTTTTGATCAGCGCTAGAAGTGCATAGGAGTATTTACGAGTACATTGAAAATCGATGACAATGCAATTTCTAAAAAGATAGTAATTACTGGTGATATATTGTTTACTGTTGAATAAAGTTTTTTTTTTATTAAATCTACTAATAAAAAAATACAACATATTTTTTATTAAACTCTTCCTATTTCATTCATAACGAACTTCATTTTTTTTTAATTAAAAATATAATATTTACCTATACAATCGCAAGACTAGAAATAAACTCAAGTAGGTTGATGAAATTAAAATACTGTAGGCGGGCAGCCCTATCGCATGTTTACGTACCGCGCGGCTGTATGTAATTATTTCTAGAACAGGGCCGAGTCACAATACTGTAATAATATTACCGTGCCTCAATGTTATTGAATGTCTAAAATATGTAGGTACAGACGCCAGCAGGTCAACCTACCCCAATCTGTCAAAATTCTTTGATAGATTTTCAACTTTACCTCAAAGGAATAAAGTTCATATTCAATTGGGAAAATCTGACAGATTGGGGTAGCTTGCTGGCCACCGTACCTAAATGCATTTAACACCAAATTGAACCATTTTTATGTTGATTGTGGTAATTATACTACACGAATACTATACTAGACAAACATTCCAAAGTTTTATTTCTTAACCATACATATAATGAATAAAAAAATATCATTTATAGGATCAAAACTGTATAAGCGATCACTACGCTCGATCTTTAAGCGTGTGTGCGTGAACGGTGCACACAAACATAGCATCGCAATGAATTTACCTAAACTCTAGCGAGGGAATTTTGTGCACGGACTCTTAAACGTATATATACATATTGGAAAGGATGTGTTTTCTGGGAAAAACGTACACAATCATAAAATAAGCTTAATGACTCTAATTATAGAAAAATTCATTGATGTAAGATTTCATTATATTTGTAAAAAAGAAACCGCTCAAATAAAGATTGTTTCCAAAAGACAACTTTATAACAAGCTGAATCTGTTTAAAGGTAATTAAACATACATTACGTTTAAACATACCGATTAACATAATATTGTACTATTTTAGTCCTCCTACTTTTTTAAATCGGTTATTAATATTTGTCACCATACAAAACGAACCTTTGCCTGAAAAATATTATAGTCTGCAACTCTACGTCTTTCAATACTTACTGTATTCTGAGCATTGAAATGTAATACCAAGAACTACGTCTAGTTCCAAAATAGAGTAAGCACGAAATTTTCAACAAAAAGTTTTTAACCTTATTGCTTGGATATTAAGTTTCATTTTAGGATAAATATTTTTGTAGTTTTTATAAAAAATACTTTTTATTTTCAAGTGATATTTTAAATAACCTTTCTCCGATGACAAAAGGACTTAGGTATTAATAATTTGCAATCGTAATTAAACTTTGTTAATATTATTAAACCTTTTTCTATAATTCGTAGTAAGAAATATAAACGTTTATGTGTGTGAAAACGTGGCCACTTTAGCGACTTATTTTTGTTCCTAATCATTAATCTAGTGCTATTATTGATCGAAGTTCTATAACGTTACTTTTTGTAACGTTATTGATATTTTTAAGTTTTAGTATCGTTACAAATTTTGGAACGTTATTCAGTAAAATTAGTGGTAACAGAACGAAATTCATATCGTTTTCAAGTTCCTGCAGTGCTATTCTGTAAAAATCTCACCGTGAAAACTAAGGTGAAGTGAGCTATCATTCCACCTGATGTTAGGGATTGCCTTTATTGATAGCTCACTTCACCTAAGTTATCACGGTGAGATTTTTACAGAATCGATAGGCTGGTTACACCCATGCGAGAAAAGGAGAGCTTGTGACGGACGATGCAACGGTGTCACAGTGTTACAGTATTTTTTTTTTATCTTATTCTAATTATGGTAACTGTCATAAGCATGAATAGAGAAAAGCTTGTGACTGAATGGATTCTGTTATCTCGTCGTGGGACAGAAGCTGTTTTTTGAGTTTGTTTGTTACAGTTACAGTCTGTTATCTTGGGATACCTGTTTTATTTAGCTGTTACGATACTATACGGATACGCCTCACTCCTCTCAATCCGACTAAACCCTACAGAGACCGAGATTTCGTTAAATTCTAATATTTCAAATTTTTTAAAATTGTTATTTCTGATAAGCTAAACAAGCAACTTCTACTTATTTGACTTATATATTGTGTACTTTATTGGTTAATTAATTAAATAACTGCTTGTTTCCCAGTATCCAGTCTTGTAATTTTTGTCGCATCTGTAAGTGACATTGTGTTTGACGTAGTGTTTTTTTCCACACAGTGACAATGCGTGAGTGTGTGCATTTGTATACGAATGGAATGACTGCTGCTTTGTCGACTTTGTCGTACGATAGATACATACACACACACATCTACAAACGAACAAGTGGGCGTTAGGGTATTGTCATTCAAATCATCTGTTCCGTAAATTGTTGTATATTTTGTACATAAAATCTAATTTATTTTTGATTTATTTATTAAATGAGAGTTGTATTTAATGAAATAATTGCTTGAGTGCGCGATTGAGTTATGTTTGTTTAGAGTTTTTGTTTTTATACGTGTGACGTCATTGTTTTCGACTGCCAGTACGACGCAATAGCATTTTACTCGAAAATGGATTTAAAATGAGAATTGTTTTCGTAAACAAGGTGAGTGTGTTATGTAAGACGCATATTATGTTCATAATACACATTATTATAGTTAGATTTGGCCACAACGTAGGGTGGATAGACTTCATCGATTTCCTTTGTCCTCGGTTCCCCTTATATGTTCAAGTATATAGCTAGTGTGTACATCTACATAGTAAGTGCAGTGCTACCAGCTGTTTCGTAACAACATAAACATTTTGGTGTTGTTTTGATGACTGAATAATCTTATGGTGTTGTGATATTGTTTTGTTTAAACTTATGTAATTTGTGGGTATTGATTGTCGATAGTTTTTTTCGATTTAATCGCGCGTTCTATCTTCAAATGATTTATCTATTTTGTTTCTCTTGCATTTCTAAAATAATGATTTCATAAAATATTGTTATTATTATTATTTGTCTGTAAATAAGTACATAATTATTATTATATTCACTGATTTTCTTCAATCAAACCATTCAATTGTTAAAAATATCTTAAACTTGATCATTACATTCAAAGTACATAAACAAAACATGTTTTTAGTATAAAATGGTCAAGGTCACTTTACATTCAGCCTGCTAAGGTAAGTTAGTATTTAGATAAAGTTTTCCTTATCTATTGCATCAACTTTTTTTGTATTGCATCTGTATACTGCAATAATGTAAAGATTTGTCAGTATTACACATTGTTTTGTAAGATTTGTACAAAGAGTACAGTAGGTAGGTATAGTTTTTTTTTTATATATCAATTTTATTGCAATCTATCATTCTTGCAGATATTCAGCAATATGTTTGTTATTATTAATGGGTTTGTATGGAAGCCTCCCAGTGACTGCTCTGTTTATCCTTATGGCTTCTTAAAATAGGTCTTGAGGAATCTTTCTTTTTAGTCTTCTAGCAACTGTTTGGGTGTCCATTTTTTTATGACAATTTTATTGTTTTCTTCCACAAAACTGTTTGTTTATGTCCTTATCATTTATCAGTTTCAATATCAGCCAATTTTCTTATCATGAATATTTGAAATTTTCAATGTTATGCGGTGCCTGCCAGAATTATGAGTCAGGTTTAATAAACAGCTCTTTGGCCATTTTTTAGTTCTATAAAATTTTATAAAACAGGCCTAAGTTGTTTTGGAATGAAATATTATTTATTTGTCATCACTACACATAGTGAAATCCATGAAGACACGCCCCACTCTTTTTCCTAATGCTTACAGCAGAAGTGTGCAACATTCCGCTAGTGTTTTAGTTTTGTAAATACACACTAATTATTATTAGTGGGTAATTAGTGTGTATCGAAAGAACTAAAACACTAATGGCACTAACTAGCGATAAACACTAACGATTTGGAAGAAGAGCGGGGCGCGTCTTCGTGGATTGCACTATCTGTACACAGGGTATATGAGCAAAAAAAAAAGTTACTATTGAGCTTGAAAGTTAGATACAGAAACTTACACTATTGATCATGTAGCTTTTTTAATATATTATATTATACCAGTTCATGGCAAAAGCTAGCTATGTCCTTCCACTTCACCAGCTCAGCATTAGCCAGCAATAATTTCTAGCTCATTTCTGTAGGCGACGCTCACACAGCATGTCAGCGGAGTCGCCGCGACACGTGCGGTCTGGGGGGCCGCTCACCGTGCCGTCTCAGCCGCCGAGCGACCGCAGCATCATCGACGCGGTCTCGGGGTTCATTAACGACGTCACACTCTCCTCCTCGTCGACCGTTGATCCTAAGGATGTTATACAGTGGGCGAGGTAATATAATTAAAACATACAACAGCTTTCAGCATACAGAGCAGTGGTCCAGTCGTGGTTGCGACTTGCGACTGTAGGTCGTAGGTCCGAATACAGGCAGTCTACCACTAGTTTTCCGCGTATATTCCCCGTTGTCCCTGCGGAAATAATACAATTTTAGTGAGATTAGAAAGGGGAAATGTTTCTGAACCGATGTTCGGAAAACCATGTATTCTTTTTTTTTTCCTCGTGGGCCTTGCGAGAAATATAATGCTGCCGAATTAAAATGGTACTTCCTTTCGTAGTCCTTGGAAGGTACTACAGGTGTTGTTTTTACACGTAAAAAAAATTCTTTAGGTCATGCTCTTGAGAAACTACGATATTTAAACTTTTAATTTGTATACACAAATAAAAAAAAAATGTAGACTGAAGAGATGGCGCTACAAGGATTTTTTTGAACAACAGCTTTAAATTAAAAACATTTTTTTTTTTTAGGATTTCAAACTAAAATTTTCAGTTACATGTTTTTCAACTACAATGTTAAGTTCTGCCTTTTACTGCATACCACTACTACTACTTGAATTAGATACAGTTTTAATTCGGCTGCATCGTATTTCTCGCAGGGACCACGAGGAAAAAAATCCTCGTGGTCCCTTACAGGGACTACGGCAGGGACCACGGGGAATACATGGTTTTCCGAACATCGGTTCAGAAACATTTCCCCTTTCTAATCTCACTAAAATTGTATTAGCATCATTAAAAAATGGGGGGCTGAGTGGCAAGAGTATTATTATTACAATGATATGCCTTGCTGCTCTAAAGATTAAATTAAACCATTGTAAAGAACCAATAATTGCTTAAAGTGGTATGCCTATTTGTCTGTTATTGATTTCAGTTTATAATTCCATGTTCATGTGAATGCAAGCAGGTGAATTTTACCAGTGTCACGCCTTCATGTATTTTTACATGTGTAGGCAAAGGCAATGTGAGGACTTTGTTTTAAATAAGAATAGGACCATTATTGATTTGGTTAACCTATGTCCAATTTGATGAGTCAGCACTCAGCACACACCATTTCGTCATACTACGTCTTTTTTGCTGTTTGTTTCTGAAACTCTCACGAATATAGAATTAAAACCGTTGCGGTTTCGAAACCAATCCGAATCCTTTTGGGGTCGCTCTGAGTAATACTCTTTATGCTCTTTTATTACGTACATATTTATTATACCTACATACAAAAGAGAAATAAACTTTTTGCAAGTTAGCAACAGACCGGTATAACCTTGTTTAAACAGGTAGGTTAGACAGGTTTAAGATGTAGGTACTATAATTTATATATGTGCTTGTGTCTACGGATAATATAGTCCTGATGAATATGTTATGTTTAAACAGGTTCGAAACAGCGGACATAAACGAGGTAACACCAGAAGGAGACAGCGACAATGACGTCTCCCCATTACTCCTTATCCTGGGCTACGGGTCCGGTGTCCAAGTCTGGCTGATCCCCCCTTCTGGGGAGGCCCAGGAGGTGTTGTCATGGCGACAAGGCACAGTGAGGGTGCTCCGTATACTGCCTACTCCGCAGCACGGCGACTGCTTCGCATCGAAGAGGCCCCTCATCGCCTTGTGTGACTCTGTCAGCCCTGGCCCGTCGTTTTGCTCGCTCAGCTTTATTTCCATTAGGGGAGGTGAACAGGTGAGCTATAAATTAAGTAATAATTAAAAAAAAACACGTTGCTTGGGTAGTTTTGCGACATCAGTAATTTCGTAAATTCAATAATGGTGGGGTTAGGTACTTTAATAGAATCAACAGCGTGACAATCGAATATCGTAACATGAGTTTGTATCATTCTGTTTTTTTTAACCGACTTCAAAAAAAGAGGAGGTGCTCAATTTGGATATTTATATATATTTTTTTGTAGAATTACAGTGATTTATTTTCGTATAAAATTACGTCTCACAAAGCAGTACTACTGGTTACAATTTTTATACCGTTGCCAGTATTCATGTTCAATTTACAGCCCGATTCAAACATTATGGCGGCTCTGAAGTGCGCTTCTGGTTGCGCAGTACCTCACCTCTCACCCCCGCTCACGTGTGAAATTGTTATTGCGCAGCGATTCGGTTCATGTTCCGAGCCACCATAAAGTTTAAATAGGGCTGTAACTTAACTAACTTGAACTCATTAATCCTATTTAATATTCAGTCTGAATAATAAATAGGCAGATAAAATAGTCGCTTTGACCTAGACTTACACGTGCAGGGTTCCGATATCAAAGTAGGTAGTCATAATAATATGCAGATTCGTTGAATACTACGTGAAACAGAACATTATCGCCTCTGCTACGGTTAAATTAGGGCAATAAACTGAATATGATACGCTTTTATCAGAAACCGGAGGCAAATAAGTAAATCCTCTTTTAATGATGTCATTATGGGGGCGTGTCTTAAAAATGGTCTTCTAAACATGTGAATAAGAGCTCTATGAGGTTTTCTTGGTGTTCTCTGAATCAGTCATGATGATAATGAAAAAGACAGCAAATAACAAAAACTCCGCCATTGTAACGTTTTTGATGAATACATTTGTGAGCGGCAATTGCATCGCCAAAAAATTAGTGTACCTACCACCCCACCAGGTTTTAGACCATCGTTTTTCATTTGAACACTTGTGCAAAAACCCTTTTGATGGGCCAAATTCTATTGACCCTCAATAATTTCGCTAATCCCTTGACCATTCACACAACTTAAACACCACCTTTCTTCCGACAGGTAAAAAGCATAAAATTCAAGAACCCAATTCTCGATGTGTTGGCAAACAAGCGATCCGTGGTGGTTTCCTTCTCCGAACGCTTCGCAGTCTTCGATGCCGCGACTCTAGAAGACCGAATGGCCGTCACTACTTGCTACCCCTGCCCGTGTCCTTTAGGGGGCAGTCTGCCCATAAACCCGCTGGCACTGGGTGATCGCTGGCTGGCTTACGCTGATAAGAAACTTAATCAGTCGAAGAGGAGCAGTGGAGGGTGTGAAGGTAAGAATTTTGGTTAATATGCAACTACTACATATTTAGGCAAAATAAGTTTATTGGACCCTTAACATGGGTCCAATAAACTTATTTTCTTTAAGGCACACAAAAACAAAAAAAAAAAGCTTAAAATAGCATTGTGTGCCTCACGGCTGCGCCAAATAGGCCCAGTTCAATAAATGTCAGACGCTGAACTAATGCCTGACGCTGGTTTTCATCTGGACCCTATGTAACGAGGACGTCTGACGGATGTAAATCAGTTTTATGATTTGTGTAAATATTTAAATCTATACTAATATTATAAAGAGGAAAGATTTGTATGTATGTTTGTAACGAATTAGCTCAAAAAGTACTGAACCGATTTTAAAAATTATTTCACCATTTGAATGCTACATTATCACTGATTAATATAGACTTCTTTTTTTTCCACCCGTGCGAAGCCGGGACGGGCCGCTAGTATTAAAATAAATAGATATATGTAGCGAATAATGTGTGTAGCGCAGCACAAAATATATTAATCAAAATATTATTTAATTACCATTTTCGAACGTCAACTCAGAAAATATATAAGGAAACAAAAATAATGAACATTTCCCAAACATATAAGTACTATACATGTGTACTAATACGCAAAATATTACATAAAGATATTCACACAACACTAAATTTCACCAAAAAACATCAAGTACAAAAAATTAAACTACGAAACTCCAATTACATAATAACACGACCTCCCAGAACAGTTAATTACGGGAAACGAAATATTGAATTTGAAGGTATTAATATGTACAATAAAATACCCATGGAAATAAAAGAAGCGAAAAGCATGTCTCGTTTGAAAAATCAACTTATCGTATACAGGGTTATTTGTAAAACACCAGCAACCTCTTAAGAGGTCTTAAGAGGTCATTGTACTCATCGTTATGAATAACTTTTACTACGGGACCAAACCTGAAATCGCGAAATAAAAATCAGCTGTTCCCTACATTAATCTTCGTCTATCTCGTCAAAATGTAGGGCACAGCTGATTTTTTTATTCGCGATTTTAGGTTTGGTCCCATAGTAAAAGTTGTTCATAATGATGAGTACAATGACCTCTTAAGAGGTTGCTGGTGTTTTTCAAATAACCCTGTATATAATGTGTCAATAACAATAATAATATGAAAATACTAGCATTAGCAAAAGTGTTCATGCAAACAAACAACAATAAAAATAAAAGTTCTTTATTTGTCAGTCTCTGCCATGAATACCACATCTAGTAATACATCTAACTTTACATCCGTGTTTACTCGGTTGGTGATTAGTTGATATTTACTTTTTTTATCACTACCTTCCTATTCATTATTGTTTTACTTTTAACGATGTTACTGCACGCACGTAAACATTTTATGTAAATTTAGTTTCTCAGTAAGTGAATTATTGTTAATTCTTAATGAGAAATAATAAAGTTCTTAAACTACAATAGTAAAAAATAAAAATGTATTCATTCGAACGTTACTAGCTGCACCATAAAAGCTCATGTACGGTGGCCAGCACATCAAGCTACCCCAATCTGTCAGATTTTCCCAATTGAATATGAACTTTATTCCTTTGTGCTAAAGTTGAAAATCTATCAAAGAATTTTGACAGATTGGGGTAGGTTGACCTGCTGGCGTCTGTACATAAATACTTATTATCTAGACACGCGGCAGCGTGTCAAGCCAAGGTCAAGCAAAGGAACTGGCTAGTTCTCCTTTTTACATTTATGTTTTTGGTGGGGTTTTAGTTAGTCTACAGTCGGGACGTCGGGAGAATGCGTTCCTGACACCTTTCAGTGTAACAATTCTAGTCACACTATCACACTAATATTATAAGGCGAAAGTTTGTGAGTGTATGTGTGTGTATGTTTGTCTCTTCTTCACGCTCAAACGGCTGGACCAATTTTGATAAAATTTTGTATGATGGTAGCTGACACCCTGGATTAATATACAACGCGTAACGTTAAATGCGCAAAACCTGAAAATAGTTTGTTCATACTTGACTACTGAATCGATTTCAGTAACTTTTACTGAAGGTTTTTTCTCTCAAAAATTATGTATTTTGACATACTATCCGCCGTTTGAGCCAAAGAAAATTAGGTCTTATCTTAAGGAAATAAGACTCAATTTTGAATGCATATATCAATGCTAGGATCAATACGTTTTCTTAATAATAATAGTTTAAAAAAATAGTTTTAGTCATTGTATTATGCTTTTAACTCAATGCTCTGATTGGGGTGTATGAGGTTTTGCGCATTTAACGTTACACGTTGTGTAGGCTACTTTTTATCCCTATATTCCCACGGGATCGAAACTTATGCGGGTGTAACCGCGGGGCGTAGCTAGTAACTAATAAACATAAAATTCACAAAACACGTATTCGTTTGTATGAAACTGACAGGTGTCAAGAACGTATTCTCTTGTCGGCCGCACCGTAGTCTTCATTGGGCAAAAAATAAATATATGATAAATAGGTTTTAGTTAAACAAATGATTTTGATTGAATATCAACTATGTTCTATGTTCTATGTTAAGGGTTTGGTTTCCGCACTTAGTCCTTCAGTTGGACCATTGTGCGTGGGCCATGGCGGCCGTCGGTGGTTATTCCAACCAGCCCACCTCCCTCCAGAAGCTGATTAGGTCTCCTGGTCTATTGAGAACATCTGTGTACGATCCGGGTGTCCCAAGGGTTTCTGATCTACTCTGGGTGACGCCTGTGCACTCAAAGAGCACATGCGTAACGGTTTCTTCAGCCTCCATGCAAGCTCTGCACAGGGGACTGTCCGTTATGCCTATAGTGTGGAAGTGTTTATTCAGTGAGCAGTGTCCCGTGATGGTCCCCGTCACCAGGCGCAAGCCTTTCCTGTCCAGTCGCAATAAACGTCTGGTTAGCCTGCCATCTAATGATGGCATAGCTTCCTTGGACTGCCTGCAGCCTGGTGACGTCGTCCACCAATTTTCTGCTTGTGTATGGGTGTGCTCCTTTAGCCACCTGCGTATATGGTTGAAGGGGATGGGCACGACAGGTTCCGGTCCACAAACTGACGTACTAGATGCCCTTCTGGCCAGCTCGTCAGCTGCGTCGTTACCTAGCGATCCACTGTGTCCCTTTATCCATTGTAGTGTCACTTTATTGCGGTTCAAAACAGTTACCCGTTCAAGCGCATTGTGACATTCTAGTATTAGGTTCGATGTGATGCATTCCTTCCCTAGGGATTGGAGGACTGAGGCGCTGTCTGAGAGTATGCGAATGCAGGCATCCGTAACTCTTCTGGCTGTTATGGCATAAGCCGCTTGTATTATGCCCACACACTCCGCTTGATAGACAGTGTTGAGCATTCCCAGCGGTCTGGATATTTTTATGTTGAGGTCGTGTGAGAAGACTCCGACTCCAGTTCCACAGTCGGTCTTTGAACCATCAGTATAAATTCTCAGTTCCTTCGGGCCTGAGTAGTCGCACTGCTCCTCTTTAAGCACTATGTTGTAATGCTTTTGAGAGCTGTATTGTTTCGGGGTTTTGTCGCAGGGTGATGCCATCATTGGCTGCCGTTTGATCGCATCTTCTTTTAAACGTATGTGTTTGACCCTAGAGTCTTTGCTTAGGGTACCTGATACATGGAGCCTAAAGGCAGCAAGGGCCGCCTCTTCCCGCACTATGAGGTGTAGGGGCGGCAATCCGAGCATGGCCTGTAGGGCAGCAGTGGGTGTGGTTCTCATGCAGCTAGTGATTGCCACACACGCGAACCGCTGCAGCTTTTCGAGATCTTTTTGGGCTGTGCTCAGGTCTGTCCTGGGCCACCAGACTAGTGAGCCGTATGTAATGATTGGTCGGATGACTGTGGTGTATAGCCAGTGAGTGACCTTGGGGCTAATCCCCCAATTCTTGCCAAGCATTCGCTTGCATTGCCACAGGGATATGCTGGCTTTCGTGGTAATGTAGTTGATATGTTTTGCCCAACTCAGCTGTTTGTCCAAAAAGATGCCCAGGTATTTGGTTTCAGTTGATAGGCTTAGGGTTGTACCAAAGAATCGTGGTAGTTTTAGTGTCGTCAGTTTCCTCTTTTTTGTGAAGACAACTAATTCAGTTTTTGTGGGGTTCACTGATAGTTGGTGTTTACCACACCAATTCTCTATTATTTTCAGGGCCTGGCGCATTAGGTTGCACAGGGTGTTTTCGTGGGTTCCATTTATTATTATGGTTATGTCGTCGGCGTAGCCTACGGTGAAGTAACCATTATCGTTGAGTTCTTTTATTAGACTGTCTACGACTAGGTTCCATAGAAGCGGCGAAAGGACACCCCCTTGCGGACAGCCCTTCGCCACGATGGCCCTTGTGGTGTCGTTGACAGTCACTTGTACTGCCCTATGTTTGAGCATGTTGGTGATCCAGCCGCTCAGGGACGGGTCTATATTATGTCTGTCTAGGGCCGTGTTGATGCTTTTGAATGTGGTCTTGTCAAAGGCGCCCTCGATGTCAATGAAGGCGGCTAGTGCTGAGCATTTGTGATCCACCGCACATTCAATTTTAGATACCACGCTGTGCAGCGCGGATTCCGTTGATTTGCCTGTGGAGTACGCATGCTGTTGTTTGTGGAGTGGCTTTATCCGTAGAGGCCCGTCTCGGATGTGTCGATCACATAACCTCTCTAGGGTCTTTAGCAGAAAGGATGTGAGGCTTATGGGTCTGTATGCCTTGGGTTGTGTGTAGTCGGCCTTGCCCGGTTTTGGTATGAAGATAACTTTCACTTCGCGCCAGGCTAGGGGTATGTATCTGAGTGCTATACAAGCCCGATAGATTTCTACCAGGTGTGGTGTAATATGGTCAAGCCCCCATTGTAGCAGGGCTGGGAAAATGCCATCTAGTCCTGCGGACTTGTAAGGCTGGAAGGTGTTGATAGCCCACTTTATCCGATCTTCTGTTACTAGACTGTGGGCACTCGACCAGTCCCGCTCCGTTGGGGTCCAGTCGGGCACAGCTTCCTAGGTCCTGTCCTCTAGGAGTTTGCAGCCTGGAAAGTGAGTCTCGAGAAGGACTTTGCTGGTTTCATGGTCCGTTAGTGTGTAGGAGTTGTCGGGTTTTTTCAGCGCGCCAAGGGTTCGGTCCTGATCTGTTGATAGGATTTTCCTTACTCTTGCGGCTTCATTGTTAGTCTCGATGGATTCACAGAATTTCCGCCATGCTGTCCTTCTGGCGGTTCTGATTTGTCTTTTGTATGAGTATTGTGTCTCTTTGTATAGCTCCCAGTCTTCCGGGAGTCTGGTGTTTTTGGCTCTGTTGAATTGCTTTCGTAGTGTATTTCTGAGTTTACCAAGTTCGGCGTTCCACCAGGGATTTCTCTCACTGTTGGTTCGTGGCGCCCTTAGCTTGCAGCATGCATGGTATGCTTCGGTTAAGTATTCCGACAGCTTTGTCACAGTGTATTCAAGTTGTGCGGGTTCTCTTATGCTTGTTTGTATTAGGTGCCTAGTTAGCATCGCGGCTAGGAGGCGCTTATATCAACTAAGAAGCAGTCATAATCCAACGGTTAAGGTGATGAGCTGGCCACCAAAGTGGTCGTGAGTTGAAACGTGGCTATTCTTGACGAAACCAATTCCCATTTTACCTCGGTAAGAACGCTTATCAAGAACACTAAAATGAGTGTTTTAAAAACAAAT
The DNA here is from genome assembly GCA_949316385.1 of Globia sparganii. NCBI lineage: Eukaryota > Metazoa > Arthropoda > Insecta > Lepidoptera > Noctuidae > Globia > Globia sparganii. Next base: position 19,891,691 of record OX438660.1, on the reverse strand, counting down.
ATTATGCGATGTAACTCGTCGCATAATAGTTGTTTTTAGATAGCTCAACAAAATCGTACGATATAATTAAGTTCAGTGACACATACCTACCTACTGTTGTTAGGAGATAACGTCGAACGATTAGAACATACATAATAGGTAGCTATATATTATTATATTAGTTACAGTATACATTAGTCTAGGTATACAATAGCTTTGAAAGATCCCATATAATTATAGACAATTAGGGCCTGTGCACACCACGTTTTTTAAACGCGCCGTTGACGCGCGTTTGTAGCGATACGGACGCGATACGCACGCGAGTCAGACGCAGCCTGTAGACCTTCTGTAGGATAAAAGCGCGCCGTCGACGCACGTCTCTAAAACGCGCCTCAACGACGCGTTTAAAAAACGTGATGTGCACAGGCCCTTAGATATCACGTGACAGGGTTTGCAAACCTTTTTAGATACACATGTCAAGGAAAATTTTCGTAAGACTTGACAACAACCTATCTACAAAATATTTTTGGCAACAAATAGCATTTCATAATACTTTTTGTTTATGACTTCTATTGATTCCACACCGACAAAATTATATTCTATGGCATGCCATGGGTTTGCCAATTCTGCATTTAGATAGACAGAAAGCATAATTAAATTAAAAATACCCCTTTAAATGTCAATATAATCATTGCAAAGTTCAAGTTTTAACCGCCTTCTTAAGGGCCTATACTACCTCAAATGGCTTAGCATGATCCTCCGTTATGTCGAAAATGCAGCATTAAATTTGAAATAAATATATTATGGTAAAGTTGAGGATTAATGTTAGGTCTTATGTTAGACGAAAACACGATTCCATAAAATTTTCTCTATAGAAAAAAATTCCAAAGTTACCTCCAAACCGAACAATAAACCGCTGGTACTCATAGAATACTTTAAATTAGATCATGAAACTTTGTATACTAACCGAACTGACTATAAAGCAGGTCTTATGTTTTTTTTTTTTTAATTACCATTATTTTCACCATAAAAAGCAAATACCTAAAGTATTGGCGCTGCCTGCCGCCTAGCACCGCACTCTGTCTTGCTCTCACTCAGTCCGCGAGCAGTATCGTGCGAGCGAGATAAAGAGTGAATTTTAGCTGAGGTAGTATAGGCTCTTAAAGAGGAGGAGGTTCTCAATTCGGATGTTTATAAAATAATGTTTTTTTTTGTAGACCGGAATTTTAGTTCAATGTAGTTTTTATCGTCGCCGATTAGTCGAAAATAACAAATTGCATAATTATTAAGTTTTTTTGACAATAATTCAACCTACAGTTCTGGTTCCATATCTAGTTTTTTCTTTTCTTTATTTTTTACAGCAAAAATAATACTCATTCCTTTAGACAACTGTACACATAGGGTCACAGGCACATCGGCGCGCAAACTGTAACCAAGTATTCAGCATATTATAGACCCCCCCCTTTTTAGGGTTGGAAATCATTAAATAACTTCTCCCGCTCTGGGCGGAGCGGGAGGGTATGTCAGATTTTTACTGACTAGAACTCAGCCGTGTTCTGTCGTGTGTCGTGTGTGTCTTTCGAACAACCCGCAAGCCTGGCATCTAGACACCTGGTGTAGAAATTGTTCGTCGGTTATCAATAAAAAAAGTCAGCTGTTTCATAACAAAAATACAGGGTGTCCCTGCAACCCTGTATTTTTGAGTTTTTTATTTCTAGCCTGAGTACTAAGTATAATTAGTAGTGTCAGCATTAGCGTAGCTAGGGATTTTGTCTACGGGGGGGCAGTCGCCCAGCTGAAATAACCACAGTAATTTAATGAGAGATCATAAATAACGCATACTATCAAATAATCCCAACAAAAACATCTATATACAGGGTTACTGGTAACTCGACGTATTCCTTGCAGGATGTCATAGTAGGGTGAAAATGCAACAAATTAAGCCGCCAAATGTTCTACCGAAATTCAGTAGTTTTTGAGTTAGTAAGATTATAAGTTTTTTTATGAAAAATCCCAGATTAAATCATTTAAAGCAAATTTCAAAATTATCTACGGAGTGAATGTACTCAAATTTATGTTATTATCATAGTTGATGCCGTAGCAAATCTTTGTTAGTAATTAAAAGTTCAAAATGCGTAAAACCTTGGCAAATATCACTAATCAAACATTTAATTTATTGTAGCCAAGACTTAAATCACTATTAAAAAGTTCAAGCCCCTAAACTCTACAAGGCAAGTATTAGTTATTCCGTGACAAGGCCATTTCTACAAACCTTACATCTTGGCCAAAATGTACTTACGGCTTGACCGTTTCGCGGCCGTCGCACAGACACTCTTATTAATGTTGTGTCAATTGTGTCATGCAATAGTTCAACCCTGAAGTAATTCTTCAATACTGTCGATTTTTCTAGGGTGGGCAAAGAAGTTTCTCGGGTGGGCAGTTCTCACCTTTGCCCCCCCTCCCCTAGCTACGCCCATGAGTGTCAGTAGCATGCCAGTAGTCAAAATATCATATTCATATTACAAATACACTGAAATTCAATCGTTCCGTCAGCGTACCCATTAATAATTCAGATCGCATTGCAGTCACGTATCCACCTAGTTATATCAACTCAATGTCACCGACATGCCACAGAGGGGTAAATAATTTATTAGCACGTTCACATTCATACGGCACGGACAGCATGTTGCTAACTGCACTGCGCACTTTGTAAGATAGGTAGACTGTTCTAGAACAAAAGAAGCAGTTTAGAAATTTTGATGAAGCAGATTTTATTTCCTTAATTGTCACAGAAAGGAAAGGAATCTATAGTTTTGTTGGCAAGGCTCATGTCAAACATGTGCTTAGATTTTGTCTTTGTATTTGTTATGGATATACAGCCTTTGTGCTTGTGCACAATGTGAATGACTAGTTAAATGGTTGGGGGAGGTCCTTCCAGCCGTGGCAGTGTATCTTTCGGCTGAAATGATGATGAAATGGTTAGTATTTCGCGCATTAGGACTATTCTAACTTTCAACAAACGCGATGCATGTACAATTATTTAAAAAAAAAACTAAATCAATAGTCATTTTTTCAAAATTAGGCTGAGAATCAGCACTTTTAGAACGTCAAAATTACAAAAGACAGTCCCCCAAAACGCCCGCCCTTCACCACTTCCTAGTGCTTTCGTTTCACAAGGTACCATCGCGGACACTGGCGATGGACCACTTTTCAACCTTATTACTAAGGGCACCGGGCATAACAGTGAAGAGTGGTCGACCGCCATTGTCCGCGATGGTAATTACTAATTGAAACCCAATCAGACCCCCTCAAGTTCTGAATTGAGCTACACGATTACTGATAAATGCTTGCACTGACTGGACTGGTCCACTGAAATCTGTGTGGTACCTTTATCAAAATACCGTTTCAGACAACAATCTATGTTGTCTTCACTTCACATGGTCTGACCAAGATTATGTCTGGATTTTAAAAGTGATCGAGACCTCTGAGTTTGTTTCGGCCTTTCTTCTCAGACTAGGCAGATAGGAAACTCAGACCTCATCAAGCTTATTTTTATAATGTAAAGCGTGACAGTGATTCTGATATTTATCCTATTTACAAAATAAACAATATGATTTTATTTTATTTTATTTCATCCAGACAAGTAAACACGAGGTAAAAGATATAAAGAAGACATCAGACAGAATAGTTTACAGTCAAAAGATTAATAACTAATTAGCACACTATAATGTGGGTTATCTAATTAAATATAAACAAGGTTCCATTTATACCTCCATTATAAGTAGGTATTAACTCGAGCACGCGATGCGTTGCGTGACTATACGTAGAGACCCAATATAGACCTTAATTATTTATACAGAACTGACCTACCACAAAATCATCGTAGTACTGCCGTGTTTTAGTTTTAATGAAAACATGTACATTCAAGACGAAAATTACGAATTGGTAAAGTTATTGTAACAAAGACAACAATAGAATTCATCTATCGGTTTTCACATGCGGCGATTGCCTGGTTTATTTTTGGTTTGGGACTCCATCTAATCAAAACAACCAAAATCTTTTATGTGAATGTCGAAATGAGAGTGTAAGTAGGTACTTAACAGTCACAGCAGTCCTTTGAGTAATAAAGGCGTGACATTTTGTTATATTAATTACTTGCTACTGCCATAAATAGAATATGGTTTAGATTTAGCTGTCAGCATATGCCTTACTAGGGTCCGCGCGGAACTAGTTGGCCGCGCCTTAGGTATGTGAGCGGTGGGATGGAGGGGCGGGGGCGCATTACTCAGTACAGGCGTTGCGAACCGCCGCCTCACCCCTTTCCCCACCTCAGTGGCCAACTAGTTCCGCGCGGGCCATAGCTTCTGCCCGCGACTTCGTTCGCGTGAAATTTCTTGTTCCCCGTAGGTACTTCATTTTCGCTTAGAGTTGTTTATGACTTTTTCTTTTTGCTCGGCTTTAAGGGGTCATAGCGTGATGTTACATAGAATGGGCTATTATAACTTCCTCAGGAATGGGGCTATCAAATGCAAAAATATTTTTTTTAATCCGACTGGTAGTTCGGCGCGTTCAAACAAGCAAAAAAACTCTTAAGCTTTATTATTAGTATAGATGTATCTAATCAATTCTAGATTTATATAAAGATCGCGAACTTTAAGCACCAGTAAACCATCACCCCAAAATTAAAGACGATAATTATTTCGAAACTTAAATATTTGTAGCACAAAAAAAAATTGAGAAATTCTTTTATTTATTGCGAGCGGCTGGCTGTTGACGTACTTACAACTAGCTGACCCGGCGAACTTCGTACCGCCTCAGATTTTTTTTGGTTAATTTTTTTCCTTGTCTCAATACCTATTCTGCTCTATTCGGAGCGTAGACAAATCCAAAAAAATAAAAGATCACAAAAATTGGTTCAGCCGTTCTTAAGTTATAAATGGTGCATTAACCCGACTTTGTTTTATATAAATAGATGTATGTGTGTATTAATTTTGTTGACCTTAGCGCTGCATATTATCATTGTTTTATATTATATGCTCGTGCGTGATTAATCGCTTGCGCATGTGTGAGTGCTTTTGTGATAATTTGTAAGGAGTGTGTAGCGGTCCTTTTCATAATCTTTTTATTTAAAGAAAAGGTACCAAGGAGGCCTTTTGGTGGTTAGGAGAGCTAAGGTGTAGAGACAGACACCAGCAATACATTTATTTCTGAAATGTTGTATTATTAATAGAAAAAACTGTTTTTGTGAACCATAAATATGTTTTATTCTGAATTTTACCTAGAACAATAGATTTTTATTTAACTGAGTCATGTCGAATAAGCACTTCGTTGTAGAGTGAAGGCTATTTTATAATGTTTCAATAATACTACTCTCACTCACGCATTGAAAATTACGTTCAAGACAAAGAATTTCAGGGAGCTGCTAGTCTAAACTAATATTATATGTAGAAGTAGCTAAAGAAGTAACCAGTATTATAGTAGTAGTTTATTCTTTCACATGCTGTCTACATCTCTCTATTTATTGTCTTATCGCAGGTATGCTGGAAGAGATTTCTTAAGAAATAAGCATCACCTTTGTACCTATTTTTCTGTTCTGTTTTTTCTTGTCTGTTTATATTATGTGCGTACATAAATGGTAAAATAAATAAAATTTGTTTGTTTGATGTAGGGTCAGGGATTGAGGGTAATCTGCGGAACTACCAGTGGGATTTGAAAAAAACTTTTTTGGATTTGATAGCTCGATTCTTGAGGAAGGTTACAGGTTATATAACACCACGCTAGGGCCCTAAGGAGCCGAGCAAAAAGAAAAAAAAGTCAAAAAGAACGCTAAGCGAAAACGAAGTACTAGCGCGGGCAGGCGCTGCGATACGACGGGGTGGGTGGGGAAACAACAAATTGCACGCAGACGAAGCTGCGGGCAGAAGCTAGTAGAAAATATTAATATTGCATCCTAATACAGGGTGAAATTTTAATCACCGTTTTCCTCTTAAGGGGTCGTTGTACTCATCATTATGAACAACTTTTACTATGGGCCCAAACCTGAAATCGTGAAAAAAAAATTAGCTGTTCCCTACATTTATGTTCGCATAACTCGTCAAAATTCAGGGAACAGCTAATTTGTTTTTCGTGATTTCATGTTTGGTCTCATAGTAAAAGTTGTCCATAATGATGTGTACAATGACCCCTTAAAAAACGGTGATTAAAATTTCAACCTGTATAACCATAAGAAAAGTTTAACTGTAACACAGGGCTAAGGGATTAGATAAGGCTTAGGCGTAATCCATGAAACTAACAATAACATCACGCTCGTAATCCTCGAAAAGTTGGGCAAAGGTGATTTATAGTACCTGCATTGAAATCCAAGAAAAAAATTCAGCGACCATTGCACCCATGTTCTTTTAACTTCAACTCTTTTTTAACAGACTTCAATAAAGGAGGACGTCATAAAGCGAAAATGCGGAACCAACGACACTGAATTCCGAAATTAAAGTTATTTATCAATTTGTAGTTTTTTTTTTTTTTTGTAAAAAAGTTTTTACACCTTTCATTCTAGGCGAAGGCGTAACCAGCTACACAGCAACGGTGCTGCACGCTGCAAAGTCCCTCAGTAAAGGTCTACGAGGCCTCGGAGAGAGTGTGGCACATAGTTTGGCTGGAGGGCGAAGCACCTCGCAGTCCCCATCACCGCCCAACGCTGACATACAACAGCCAGGAGTTGTTACTATATTGAATATTGAGGTGTGTTACTTAACCCTCCCTATGTTCCAGTCCTACAAAGTGCACGCGAAACGAAACGTAAACAACAAAATGTCCGCACGCCCGAAAGTTACCACGAACGTTTTAAATCACTGTAATTTTGTTTTTAGAGCTACGACTTTCGTTTTATCTTTATTCGATAGTAAAATTAACGTAGTTTAATACGCAAAACATTCTGAGGCTAAAACGGGTCTACGAAATGTGAAATATATAGGTTGAAAATGAACGGTGATATTATTTTTATCGTATTTCAACGCGCCCGTACTACATCAAACATTTGTATGCGATTTACGAAATCTGAGGGGTAATTCTCGTAATTTTCAAGAACGTTCACAGTCTGATCTCAGTCTCAATCTGTCAAAAATACTTCAAATTTCCCTACATTTTGACAAGTTTTTGACATTTGTTTGTCGCCGAGATGAGACTGCGACGAGATTTTGAACGTTTTAAATTAGTAGAATTGGCCTACTGATAGCCGTACATGTCAGTGGTTAAAGGAAAAATAATCTTGAAACATTTAAAAAATTGTAAAGGCGAAATTACACGGTTCCTCGTCTAGTTTCGTTATATTAATTTCAGCCGTATGCCTAAGAAACTAAAGTTGAATTTCAGTTGTTACCGAATTAGACTCTTCTCTCCCGCACAAACACAATTTATTTAGTATCGGCGCAGACTACTGACTGATACTAAATTGCTTTTGGGCAGACTTGACTATTGACATTATGTTGGATAATTAATTATTCGGGCAACAGTCTTACCAACAGTTTTATTTCATCCGACGATGACGGCTTTTCCGATCAAACTATTGGAGTACCAAGCCGTAGCTTTCTGATTAAATCCATTTTATTTGTTAGAGCTTAGTCCTTATCATCTTGTAACGACTAATTGGAACCGTGCACCTAGCTTCTGACGTTTCACAAGTGCCCATGTAGGTTTATGTGAAATAAAATATTTTGATTTGATTTGTAAAATTTGCTTGTTAAGGTATTTTCACCGTTACATATTCACTCCAAATATCTTTCCAGATAAAACTCACCTAATCTGCTTTCGCGATTTATTTGCTAAAAATGTAGACAGATGTGAGTTTATGGAAAAATAATTTAAATCCTACACAATAAAGTTCAATTTACGCTTCAAACACTTTTATAACTGTTTCAATAGTGCTAGTTACTCTAAAATCAACTTAATCACCACTATAATAAAGTTGATATTTGTTTAACTTGAAGTAATATTAATTTGAAACAAGTTTGAATAGACTTTACAACATCCTGTCAAATAACCTAACACAACTAATTTATTTCCAGGGTAACGAGGAAGAAGACGGTCAAGACAGCGAAGAACCCTGCGACCCAATCGTGGCTCACTTCATAGCGCACTCGGAAGCAATCATCGCCCTGAAATTCGACGCAAGCGGCATGCTACTGATGACGGCCGACCGACGCGGCCACGACTTCCACGTGTTCAGGATCAACCCGCATCCCTGTGGGGCGAGCTTAGCGTCTGTGCATCATCTGTATATACTGCATAGGGGGGATACTACAGCTAAAGTGCAGGTATTGATCGTTATACGGATTTCTTTTTTTTTACCAGTATGGGTCAGTTCATAACGTCAGTTCGTAGAAAGAAACGCTGAAAGGAACCATTAACAGTTATACATTATTTTAAAGAAAACAAAAATTAAAATAAAATGTGTTTCATACAATTTGACATTACAACATACCCATAACGGGCCTCTTGGCAAACTCTTGTGTCATATGTGACAACCTGTCAGATCTCTTGACAGGGTGTCGCATTAGTCCACTACGGAAGTTTGTACGGATGGAAGAGTTCGTACACCGCTATAATAATAATAATATTAAAACATTTATTTCAGACGTAGTCCATACACTGTTAGTAACACAAAAAAACTTCATAAAGCTATTGTTAGTACATATAAAAACAAGCCACAAAAAGAAATCAAAATCACAAAGTGGCACCGCACAGGACTGCCAGTTTATGCCAAACCCTGGACGCGCCCACCCGCAGTGTGTAGTCGCATCGGCGAGTCCCATCGGTATAATTTCGGTCTATAATTTGTTTTTTTTTTCTTTGGCAGGATATCGCAATATCGTGCGACTCCCGCTGGGCGGCCGTGTCCACGCTGCGCGGCACGACGCACGTGTTCGCCATCAGCCCGTACGGCGGCGCCATCGGCGTGCGCACTCACACGCAGCCGCGCGTCGTCAACCGCCTGTCGCGCTTCCACCGCTCCGCCGGCCTGCCCATACACGCGGCCGCACACAAGCGAGCCTCCGCTGCTATGGTAACTGACACTTTAATAGGGAATTTGTCAGGTTTTTCAATTTAATTTCTCGAAATATAGAAAAAAATAAGGTATCAAGAATTTATTTTTCACACCACCTGCTCTATTATGTCAATAATATGTCATGTAAACCTAATCTAAAGTATTGCACAAAATTTCATTATAAATCGCTGGCCAATAATGTGATTTGAATTTGGAAACAACAAAAAAAAAAATCGTAAAAAACAATTCAAATTGCTTTTATTACCTCGCAAAAGAAGTGAAAATTATTCTTCTAGGGAATGAAGATATCTTCGACTTGAGTGAGCTTAAATCCCTCGTTGCACTCAGATTTTAGTCTCAACTCCCTCGCTTTGCTCATGAGTAAACTTTGAAGTACCTCGCTGCGCTCGGGAACACTTGATTCCTTTCTACAGTTCGCTTCAAACTACGGCGGCTTTAACGTGCGTTACTCGCTACGCAGTACCCCACTCCTCTTACGGGTGACACATGAATTTGTTACTGCGCAGCGACTCGACTCATGTTCCGAGCCGCCATAGAGTTTTAATCGGGCTTTACCACGGGTGCTATACAGGTTGAAATTTTAATCACCGTTTTCCTCTTAAGGGGTCATTGTACTCATCATTATGAACAACTTTACTATGGGACCAAATCTGAAATCGTGAAAAAAAAATCAGTTGTTCCCTACATTTATGTTCGCCTACCTCGTCAAAATGCAGGGAACAGGTGTTTTTGAAGTGAAACTTCTTTACGCACGCTTGACTTGGGGAGTAAGCTGGCGAACGCGTGACGTAAGCGTTACGAAAAGTGTGATCGGGCAAGGCGAACGGAAGTTAAGTGGGGGATATAAGCAAGAGACAGCAGTGCGCGCGCACATTTTCTTTCTCTCTTCCTCTCATAGCCAAATACGTTCCGTATATCTAAGCAATAGAAGATCTATGCAAAAATATTAATTTACCAATGAAACCATGAAATAAATTTAAATATTTGTAGAAAATTAATATATGTATATGTGTATACATGTATATATTGTACACACATATATACATATATATATACATACAGATGGAGCGAAAGAAGTTTCACTTCAGTCGTGTGGTCATAAGCACACTCGTTTTTTTTTTTTTCACGATTTCAGATTTGGATTTTTTATGCGAAACGGTGATTGAAATTCACCCTCTATATAAGAGACGGTATAGCGCCCCTAACATAAAAGACTGCCTTAATCCTTTATTTGATAACTAGCGGCCTGTCCCGGCTTCGCACGGGTGGACATTTATTTTTTAAACACTTTTTTTTCTTGCAATTAAAGAAGCCTATATTAATCAGTGATAATGAGGTGAAAGAATTTTTAAAATCGGTCCAGTACTTTTTGAGCCAATTCGTTACAAACGTACATACAAATCTTTCTTCTTTATATTATTAGTATAGATATAATCCATACTAATATTATAAAGACGGATCCGATTCCGAAAATTGTTTCACTGATGGGAAGCTACAATCTTGCCGAGTGTGATAGATATATTTTAAGTATGTTAAAACAAGAAATTTCACGGGGACGAAGTCGGGGGCAGAAGCTGGTCCACTATAGTGCGTGTACTTCCCCTTAGGCGGGCGACAGCGTGTCGCAAGGCGCGTGGTTCCCCAACCCGCGCCTGCCGCCCTACCCGCTGCCCACCACGCTGGCGCCGCTGGCGCAACTGCGGCCCACTGCCAACATACCCACGCACACCATCACTAGGAACAGCTCTGGTGAGTCTAATTACATAATATCATCATCTGCCTAGCCTTTCTCAACTATGTTGGGATCGGCTTCCAGTCCAACCGGACGCAGCTGAACCACCAGTATTTTACATGAAGCGACTGCCTGTCTGACCTCCACAACCCAGTTACTGCTTGATACGATACCCCTTGGTAAGACTGGTTGTCAGACTTTCGGGCTTCTGACTACCTGTAACGACTGTCAAAGATCCACGAATGGCATGGAGGGGTCTCGGTTTGTGAAGATGGTCACCCATCGACAGACCAACCGCGGCAAGCGTAGCTTAACCTGATAGATCGACCGGTGCGATTGTTATTATTTAGTCACGGGCCCCTCTAATTACATAATATTTTCTGTAGAAATACAAAATTGCTTTGAGTAAAAATAAATCCAAACTTTAATCATTTTAAGTACCTACTCACGGTATCGACGCCCTACGAGAAATCATAAATTAAGAATTTTTTTTTTTTGATTTTGAAGTTTTCTAGAAATAGTTTCCCCAAATATTGAAAAGTAAAACTCAAAACTCTAAGCATTTATTTTAATTAAACCATTTACAAGCATCGTTGAATCGCCAAAGAGTTGGTCAGTTGGTCAGAAAGTTTGAAGGTAGTTGTCAATTTTGCATTCCAAAACTTAAATCTCTATGGAGAAGAACGGTAACCATGTATAATCCAAAATACCTTTCTGACGACCACCCCTGAGTCCATCCCTACCAAGTACCACCACCCCTTACCACCATCCCTTTACCATCCCTTTCTTTGCAATGATATCATGATGGCTTCATAATACGGCCCTTGGGGCTGCTTGACAAACCGGCATGCTTACCTTTCTATGTTTAGGTATGTCATAATATTAAGTTTGTGTAAAATAAGACATCCTGTGCGAGAATCTATAGATACCTTTTTTTTTTTTTTTTTTTTCATTAAAGGAAGGGGTCATTTGATGAAATCCCGCTCTGGGTGGAGACTCTTACTGACTAAAACCCACCCGTGTTCCTTCCTTAGCCCTTTGTGTTCCGGGGTAGCGGTAACCCTTTCGGACAATCCCGCTGCCCCGGCAGGATCTATAGATACCTTATCTTTCTTTTTTCAAACAGCCAGCTTAATAGTTCCCTTCTCCCGCAGGTCGTCAACGCTTGTCGTCGCTGTCAGAGGACAACAACGCGGCGCCGCTGTTGGCGCGGGCGCGCTTCGGGCCGGCCGCGGGCGGGCGGGCCCCCGCGGCCGTGGCCGCCTTGTACCTCATGGCGGCCAACGGGTCGCTCTTACACCTGTTGCTGCACCCGCGCCCGCTGTCCAGTAAGTTGTAGGGCAAACGTCAGAGAATGAGAAGGCATCTTTAGGTCAATTTTTACCTGCATCGTGCTATACATTTCATAATTTGATGTGTAATATTCTGTATAGATCGTGCAATCCACGAAGACGCGCCCCACTCTTTTTTCTAATGCTTTGCAACACAATGTGCGACATTCCGCTAGTGTTTTAGTTTTGTTGATACACACTAATTATTATTAGTGGGTAATTAGTGTGTATCGAATAAACTAAAACACTAGTGGATTTAACTAGCGGTAACAACTAGCGATTCGGAAGAAGAGTGGGGCGCGTCTTCGTGGATTGCACTATCTATACATGTTCGAAAATATAGTCGTTTACGTCGGATTACGTTTAACATAAACATTAAACGTAATCCTCGTAAAACTACTGTTTTTCAAAAAACAATTTCAATACTTACTCTTTTTATGCAAAACAAAGCAAATAACAGCTGACTTAAAAGCTCTGATCAAAGGTTGTTGCTTCTTTAATAAGAGCGATTAAACTCCGATTTTCTTTTCTTTTTTGAATTCGTGAATTCAAATTTGGAACCTCCCAGTGTATGTTAGGGCCGGCTTCCAGCCTAACCGTATGTCGTCAATATTTTACATGTAGCGACTGCCTATCTGACCTCCACAATCCAGTTACTAGGTCACTTGCAACAAGTACTATAACTACAGACATTGTGTGTCCAGGTCTATCGAAGGAGAAGATCTGCGACGACTCGAGCATCGAGCTGGAAGTGGAGCCGGTGTGCCAGTGGCCGCTGCAGCGCGCGGGCGCGGCCGCCGACCTGCTGGCGCCGCTGCCACCCGCCAGCCCGCTGCTGCAGCCGCAGGCCTGCCGGGTAACGCAGCGTTGGGACTGAAGCCCGATTCCCCATCTAGTCACGATCTCGTCTCAACGACGATCAATGAATTTTTTTGCCGTGACAATGTCTTATAAATTGATAAACACCGGCTGCACGCACGAAAAAGTCTCACGTTCCCCCTGAGCCTGAGCGTGCAAGCGAGAGCGCGGAACAAGCGATAGAGAGGCTCGATCGGCCCAAGCGTTGGCTTGTGACACATTTATTCATCAATGTTTCTTTATGACATTATCACTTAAAACTATCGTCCGTAAACCGGCTTTACAGACAACCAATTTTTTTTAAAATAAAATTATGGTTTTTTGACAGATTGAGGCTGAGATTGGAATGCAAACGATCTTAAGTATACGGGAATTGGCCCTCTGATACCCAAGACTAGCAGTCACGGTCTTTCTTAACTAATAGGAATAAAAACTACCACTTGCTCACTTCAGATGTCGCTACTATCGAGCGTCTGAGAGTTTAACATCTAGCTGTCACTATTCATTTTTTTTTTTTTGTAAACAAGCTACTTTCTTTACGCATAATTAATTAATATACTGTATTAATGAATGCTGTTGACTGCAAACAATACGGGGACCCATGTATTTGCCAAAGATGTTAACAGACGATAACTGTGGGACAAATATCTCCGAAAAAAATTGGAAACCTGATATTTCGTCGAGACTATGTGTTAGGTATTTAAACCTCAAGACTTTAGGACCACTACAGGAGAAATTTAAGACCCACCGTTTTACACAAACATTTGTTACAGAGATGCGCAGACATGTGTATGAGCGAAGAAGAGCGCTGGCTGTCTCAAGTAGAGATCGTGACACACGCGGGGCCGCATCGGCGACTGTGGATGGGCCCGCAGTTCGTCTTCAAGACTTATAATAGCACGGGGTGAGTTACAGTTGAAAAATGTAATGAGGACTATGACGTGCAGTTTCGAAGCACTAACCTAGAGACATTCATAATAATTCATACAAGCGAGCAAATGATCAAGTGTTAACTCGCGTTGACGTACGTTTAGCAAAACATGTACGTATACTGTTTGCAACGCGCCTGAACGCGTGTTGTATGTGAACTAGGGAGAACAAGCTTAAGACTATGCCGACCGCACAGTGGCGCCCTCATTGTTTGTTTGGTTATTTCATACAATTTAGAATGAAAATGCAGAAAATAAGCACGTTAGGTTGTGCTTCACAATATTATACGTTAATATTATTAGAAACGGCAGTTTTATATTGTTTAGTTTTATAATAATCCTTAAAACGGATAACAGTGGCCACTATATTCCGTTTTAAGGATTATAATAAAACTAAACAATGTAAAACTACCGTTTTTAATAATATTAACGTATAATCTTGTGAAGCACAACTTAACGTGCTTATTTTCTGCATTTTCATTCTAAATCGTATGGAATAACCAAACAAACGATGAGGGCGCCACTGTGCGGTCGGCATAGTCTTAATCTGTTGATGGTAGCAGTACACTTGGCGTATTTGAGCAAATATTTGCATAATTTCGTTAAAACATAATGAACTTTGTTTCGATAAGAATAGGGTATATTTTTTATTATAACTTTATGTTACTGTTTTAAAAAATACAAGTGAAGTGCCAGCATAAGAGAAGGATCTGGGCTGTTTAATGTTGTTTAGTATTTTTTTCTGGAGTCAACGATCAACTGATTTCTGACAGTGTTTCTGGTAGAAAAGAGGTGCTATATCATTCGCTACTGGTCTCCATGTAATGCTCGTCATGGTTAAATTATTATCTTTGCCACAGCTCAAACTCGTCCCTATCCGAGGCGGAGACAGTAGAAGTGGACACAAGTGCAGCACGTGGCATCGCTCGTTCTAATCCAGTGAACATGCCAGGAGTGAGACCCATCGTGCCTGTACTCATCGACTCTGGGTCAGCCAGTGAGTAAACCAGTAACCTTATTATAGTAATCTATCGTTATTATTCCTGCTATTTTTTTTTTACAACGGAATACACTATTATTGTTTTTTTTTTAATGGTGAACCCCTCCATATTTGTTCCCAAGATACAGATGTGTCATCTGTTTCGACAATCTTCAAAACCTATGCGCTAAGATCGCCCGCGAAATTCAAATATTCTTAAATATTGGAATTTCGCAGGTTACCTTGACGATTTCGCTTCTTCGCAATTTAAATTCAAAAACTTTAATTCGAGCAAAGACTCATAAAGGACTCGTAATATTGTCCTTACAACTAAGTGTCAGTAAACAACACGATACGATGGCACATGTAACTGGCAGCAATGAATCTTAAACGGACAGTTCACTCTGTCAGCAACACACTGTTGGGGCTTGCCATGACTCGAGCCACCATCGATGATGCGCGTTTGCGCATTATTATGTAAAAACAGTCTACACGCGCCGCTGCAAACAACCCTGACGCACTGCAACGCCATGGCAACCCCATCAGTTTTCTGAATGCGTTATTAAATTGGACACGAAGGGCTCCATGCGAATATCTCTCTCAAAAGCTGCTCGTGTAGAAGGTGGAACAGCAGTGCTATTCTGTAAAAATCTCACCGTGAAAACTAAGGTGAAGTGAGCTGTCATTCCTCCTGATGTTAGGGATTGCCTCCATTGATAGTTCACTTCATGCTCACTTCACCTATGTTATCACGGTGAGATTTTTACAGAATCGATAGGCTGAATGCTCTAGAGAGCGTCACCTTTACGTCTGCAGTATAACGTGCAAACCACAAAGCAGAAAGTTATGTGCTTCGCTCTATTCTTCCAAATGACGCAGAAATAAACTCAATTCCTAGCGACACTTTAGTCCACTGCAGTGGTGATGCGTCCAGTGATTCTCACGTTATCTTAAAACCCAATTACAGCATAGCGTCTTTTGCCTCCAGGTTCTCTAGAACATTCTCCGTCAGACAGTTTTCGTCGCAAGTCGTTGCTAGCTGAGAGTGGACGTGCAGCATCCGTGTGTGACGTGCAATTGAAGGAGGACCTAGCCGAAGCTATGAAGGAAGACCACGGTATGTTGTGTGTTACGCTTATTTGGAGGCGGGGCAGTAGACTAAATGAGAGGTCATTGTGGGGAAAATTCGCCTGATTTTGGTATTTTTTAAAATTTTTGATGGTTTCTTAAAAATCATAAAAGGAAAGCAGATTTTCTAAACTCATACTTTTGAAGTTTCGCTAGCTAATTAAAGAACATATTGAGTAGCTATGACAAAATAGGATATCCTCGTGGGACTACCGATGACGGCAAAATCGGGGTAATAAACTACCAAAATTGGTTGTATTAATTGCCATTCATCGCTATTCATGAATATTTATAATTGGCATAAATATGATACTCGCCCTTTGTTTAAGTCGATGCTTTTACTGCTTATTATATCTTATCTGTTGTCTATTTGTTTACTGCTCCGTCTGTAGTAAATGAGATTAGACGTGTAGTAAAAGAATTTAAATCAACACATTAGAAACGTTAATTAAACATTAGTTTCAAGTACAGACGCCAGCACATCAAGCTGCTACAATCTGTCACATTTTTTAAATAGATTTTATCTTTATCGCTAAAACATAAGGTTCAAAGTTGATTGAGAAAATTTGACAGTTTCGGGTGGCTTGATGTGATGGCGTTTGTATATAAGTTTTTTTATTTTTTTATTAGTATTTTTGTTCCTTACAATTTTAAGCGTCGTGAACTTAATTTTTGAATTCTTAGAGAAATTTCTATCTTTTAGGGAAAATTAGTATGAACATATACATCATTTTAAAGTATTTACGCGCTTACGCCCATTAAAACGAAGTCTCGCGAGTGTAACGTTTTTGGAATTCGTTTACTATCGAGTGAATATCCAAGAGCGAAGTTTATAAGCGGAGGAGCCGCCGGACGGACGCCGCGTCAGACTGCCGCCGGCGTCGGCCCTATACTGAAGCCAAAGGCACCGCGAGATAACATTCTCTATGGCTGTACACTTGGCCACATCTCTTCTCTGACGCGGAGCCTCCGACCGCTCAGTACGTAGGTACGGAAGGCTGGTCCCATACATCGAGCGAAAACTGCCGCACGCACACATACGCATACGCACTGTGCATATACAGTGATCTCAAACTATGTCGAAGTCGCGGGTGCGCTCGCACTCGCCGTACGTAGATATGCGTCTGTGTGCGTGCGTCTCGCTAGTATGGAGCCGTCCTTGCGCACCTACCTACTGCGTGCTGCGACCTCCTCCGCACATGTAGTGACGGTTGCCTTCGGTTTCGTGTAGGGGCGGCGCGGGACAGCGGCGCGGAGGGCCGCGGGGTGGCGCGCCGGGCCGGCGTGCAGCGCGCCGTGGGCCCGCTCGGCACCGTGGTGCAGCCGCCGCCCGCCTCGCCGCCCGGCGCCTGGCCCGAGCCCTGCGCCGCCGGCAACTGCGACGAGGCCACGTTCCGGCCCGTGCTGCGCGCCGCCGCGCCGCCCGAGCGCTGCCCGGCCGACCCGCGCCCGCTGCCGCGCAGCACCACCATCCCGGCGCAGCGCGTGCACCAGGCGCCCGCCGCGCCCGCGCCGCGCCCGCGCGCGCTGTCCACGGCCGTCGTCATCCCGGCCGCGCTCACCGCCGGCGACTGCCCGCCCGCGCCTAGTTTTAACTTAGATAAGTATAGCGGAGAGGAGGCGACGCGAGAGGAGACGGATGAGAGAGCGAGTGCGAGGGGCTCGGCGACCGCCGAGCGAGTCTGCGAGGCGCCTCCCGACTCACTGCCAAATCGGCCGTCGGGTGATATTCAGCCGGCCGCACGACATAGTGTTAAGCAATCTCCCACCCCCGAGTCGGATAGCGAAACGCGCGCTAGCGACGATAGTTCTAGGGATAAGAAATCTAGTAGAATTAGAGAGAGCCCTCAGCGTCGCGATGAAGACGCGAGGGCTTCGAAGTCAAGTGAGGTACGAGAGCGTAGGGAGTCTACTCCTAAAGTAGAAAGAGTTATTAAGATGGAACCTGTTCAGAAAGAATTTGTTCCAAAGGAACATGTTCCAAAAGAGCCTGTTGCTAAGACGGCTGATTCAGTGAAATCTGTACCTAAAGAGTCTATTGCTAAGACGATTGGATCAAGGGAATCTATACCAAAAGAGCATGTTCTGAAAGAACCTGTTCCAAAGAAGGCAGCTTCAAGAGAATCTGTCCCTAAAGAGGTTATTACGAAAGAACCTGTTTCGAAAAAATCGGCTTCAAGGGAATTGGTTCCAAAGGAACCCGTTCCAAAAGAGCCCGTTGTTAAAGAACCAGTTATGAAGGAGCCTATTATGAAGGAACGTGCTTCAAAGGATCCAATTCTGAAAGAGCCGTTAGCTACCGTGGTTACTCAAGAGGAAGTACCTTCAATGGCCGTAACTTTAAAATTATCGTCTAAGAAAAAATCTTGCGAGTCAAAGCCTGTGAAAGAAAAAGTTGTAGAACATATTAAAACTGAAGAGCAAGCTTGGGATATGCTCCTGAATGAGCCTGAAAAACCTGTGTTATATAATATTCCACCGGTCGATGAAAAAACTGTTGAAGAACCCAAACTGAAATCCAAGAAAAGTCGTAAAGGTAAAAAGTCTCAAGATGAAGCTCAGATGAAAGATGAAGATACATTTGTCGAAATACATGCCATAGATGACAAACCACAGCCTTCCAGTGGCGACCTAGTTTCAATCTCAACACCGTACGAAGATATAGAACCTATATCTTACTTAGCTAAAGCTAAAAAATCGCGTTCATCTAAAAGTGTTACCCCAGAAAGAAAGAATCTCTTTGATCCCAGAGATAACTGGCCTTTTGATGAACCAGAAATTACTGCCGTACCTAAATCTAAAATTATTGATGATGATATTGTAAATGAGTTTATGCCTGAACCCAACCCCAAAATTAAATCTAAAGAATTAGCAGCAGATGTGCCTAAAGCAGATACTCTTAAAGTATTTGAAAAAACTGGCGAAAGTATCTCGCCATTAAAAGAATCACCAAGAACCAAGAAAACTAAATCTCTGTCACCTTATTCTGACCGTAAGTCAACAGAAAAACGTTATGAAACAGAAGTTACAGATGTGTATGTGATAGATACGATGAAAGATGACTTCCCTGAAATTCAGATTACTAAGGGCACCAAGATACGCAAGAAGTCTCCTCAGCCTGAGAAAAAGATTCAAGAGGTTGAGATAGTGGAGAAACCCATTAAATCTTGGAGTTCTATTGCGGCGTCTAAGAATGTCAAAAAAGAGGAAAAGCTTGTTGAAGTAAAAAAAATAGAAATAAAAAAGAAAGAAAAACTTGAAATAGAAAAGATTGAAAAAATAGAAAAGGTGATTGAAACCGGAGATTTAGATGAAGAAGCAGGGTCTTCCACACAGGTGTCGTTGCAAGAAAAACTAATCGAGCTCTGCAAGAGAACTGATATAATGGTAGCCGAATGCGATGCGCCTTCAGAGTTAAACTTCGTTGAAGAACACCATTCAGTCCTCGATTTTCCGCCACTGGAACCTTTAGACTTCGGTTTGGACGACTTCAAACTAGAAGTCATGCGAGACAGCCTTCTAGAAATGAACGATGGAGGTATCACAAGTCCTTTATGCAAGATAAACATAGATAATATACTGTCGACCATTAAAGAAACTACAAATAAGGCAATAGAAGCAAGCGCGTTCAACCTGATTGATTTAGAAAAAGTTCCGTCAAAGAGGGAGAAAGGGTTTAGCGTAGTTGAAAATGATAAGATAACAACTCAAGAAGTGAAGATTGAGGAGGATAAGTCTGAGGATAAAGAAATAGAGGTAATGGATAAGTCCTCAGACGATGACAATACGTCACCGATAGTGTCCACAGATAGCGACAAAGATGATAAAAAATCAACTGGTGCTTCTAATGTAACCATGCCTTCGACAAAGCAATCGTCAAAATCTAAAAAGTCGCGTAAGAAGAAAAAGTAATAAAATGTGTTCAGTGATATTCATGTTCAATGTTTCAATTTTTGCAATATTTATCGTAGTTTAAATTGACGACATATTCAGCTCACGTTACGCCATTTTACAGCAACTTTTTTAAAACTTGATATCAGGATTATTCTTTAGTGTATAATATTTTAAAGTAGTAAAAAAAAAAAAAAATTAACAACATTATATTATGGTATGTATTGCTAAATATAAATACTCTCATATTATAAAGTTTAAAGGTTTGCGCAGAATATTTACTTAAAATATTTTATTATTATTGTAGTTCTAATTTCTAACTTTCTTTGCGTGGTTTCTATAATAGGTATTATGTGTGAAGTATACTAACATTTAAGTTTAATAAAAATGTTTGGTTATTGGTTATTAATGTTAACCTGTAACAGATGAAAAATATAGTTTTACGTTACCTAAAACTATGTTCTAGGGTAGCTCCGTAGAAAATAATACTTATGAATTTAACGCTAGCTGAATATGTCTGGTTTACGCGAATAGAATCAAACATTTGCTGCTGTTGTAGTAATCTTAGTTAAGTAATGCAATTAATGTGATTAAGCACAGGTAAAAGAAAAAAAAAAAAAACTTAAAATGTTTATAAAAAAAAGTGATTTTAATATATTTGCTACTAAAGCCTAACAATATTATTTAGGCAATGACCTTTTATCGTTCAGTAGCGGTATTTATGTCATATCAAAAAAATAAACATAAAAATGTAAAAACCTAGCAAAATACACAAAAAATATACCATATAAGACTTTTTATGAAGGCTCAAAATTCCTACAAATTCGTAAAGTATTAATAATTAATATATACTCGTAGTTTTAGTTTTTGTGCAAAGTTTTGATATTATAGAATCCTGACTCGGTGCAGCGGTCTTCATAAAAAACCTTATATATTTTTTTGTAAAACAGTACTCCTTTTAGTACTTATCTCTTGTTTATTTAGTTATTAGGTGTAGATGAATAAAATTGCATACTTTGTGGAAACAAAAAGCTGAAAAAAAAAACTAAACACTTTTCTACGCGCCACGCAAGATCTTTTATAGGGCCAGTATAAACTTTTGCTTACCTGTCATAAAAGAATTAAAGCTTGACCATAATATATAGACACAGTATATTATATATTTTGTGCAATCAGTTACATTGGAGGTCAATGCTTTTGCAGAACTTAGAGGCGTTAATGTTGACCTTGATATAATTGAGGCTCATTTTAATGATTAAAATGTAATTATATTGCGATCGTACCTCAGTATTAATTTATTGTGTTGCTTTTTTGCCTCAACAGTTGTTTCTGGATTCGACAACACGGTATTTCGATTCGATTAAAAAGCCAAAGAAAGAATAAATAATATGAATGTTACCTAAATTGATTACCATGATATTTTGGGTGGTTATTCAAAAACTCGTTCAATGCAAGTTGTCAATTTGTGTAGCTAAGTTAATTGAGTACATTTTCCAAAAAACCTCGTTTAGGTTAGGATTTGTCGTGCTAAAAATTAGATTTATATCTATTACTGTGTGGCGAATAATGTGCTTGGTTAATTTAAGTGCTGTTAGGCGATTCAGTGAGGTCAAATTCAGAAGCAGCTTAACGCTTATGACTTAGTCACCCCGGTATATGATACCTTCTCACACGTACGGCTGTCTTCGGGTACAAATATATCGTAACTATCGACAAGTATTATTTATTAACCAATGTTTTATCCTAATTTTATTTAGTTTTAATATGTTGAATCATGACAAATATTTATTTTTTATATAATTTACGCGTGATCATTTTTTTTTTGTGAAATTATTTCGCTTAGTTCTAAGTGTAACATACGTATTGGTGCATAATACTATAAATTATTTGACGATGAATTTTACTTTTTAAGGGTAACGCTTTATTCTTAGTTTTCTAGGACATCTAGATAAGTTTTTTTGGTTGTATTTGCCCTCTATCAGAAAGACTAATTCATTTTAGTAAATGAATGAAATTAAATTATGAAATTATTGTTGCGAATGAATTGGTTATAACCAAAATTGGTTGATCTCCAAAATTATAATGTAGGTGTTTTCAAAAAAGATCTAAATTAGAAACTTGTTCAAGTTGTAAGACTATTTATTTTCTTGTGAAGTGCTCTAAATCATCATCTCAGTGGGTAGGTATATTTCAGTAAATAGTTTATTGGTCTGACTCGAATCTGACCATAAACAGGGTGCGAATAAAATAATAGTTTTATCTTTTTTTCTGATAGTTAGTACTTATTTTGGTAAATTTGACTTATATTGGGATAGAAAATTGTAATGTACCAATAATTTTGGTTGCTACGTAGTGTGATTACGTATCACAATTATATTTTTTTAGACAATTACTAACGGCAGCTGATGAATCTAGATCGCTGGAAATCAAATAATATTGTCGATTAAAACATGTATTTGTTAGAGAAGAAAAAAAATTTTTCCTCTATTTTCGGATATTATATTTTTTTATTGTGGAATTTTAAGCTTCATAGTCAAAATTAAATTCTCAAAAAAATGTTCCCTTATTTTCGGATTCTTTTTTTACTGTGAGATTTTAAGCTTCGTAATCAAAATTATGTTCTCATCGTCTTTAGCTTGCCTATTTTTTTACACGCGGAATTAATCTTTTCTTTGTTTTTAATATATTTTGGATGATTTCTCCTGACTAAATTGACCAAATCACAAATCTACTAAACTTTAAACGATAAATCAATGTAAATAATAGTTCAATCTAATCATTCTATAGACATTGTATTTCATGAAGATCTGCATTGTCAACTTTTTCTTCAGTAATATTTAGAAGCAGTTTAAAAATATTGTATAACTGAAGCGTAATAGTAAATAAATTCTTGTACATTTCATAATAATCGTGTTAAGTGCAGGAAATGTTGTATGAAAGCTATTAATGTAGAAAGCCGTCAAGAAAATCTTTAATATAAGCATAATATGTACAGTCACGTTCGTAAGTGTGAAATAATCCGACTTGCTCGGCTCTCAAATTGAACATTCGCTTAGATAGATCACGCGCAGACCAATATAATCCGTATGGACTGCACTTACGGCCGCGACAGTACCTATCTTACTTATAGTGATTCTATTATTTTTCCAGAACCTTACACACGATTCTAACTATTTTGAATATTATTTTAGATCTTAAAAAAAAAAGATTAATTTTTTTAAAATATTATTCGAATTACGAAATTTTATATGTAAAAATAAAAAGTTCATTCTTATGGCTTGAAATGTGATCGTCTTTTAAAATAACATTAGGATATATAAGGCGGGTCAAGTGACCCACTTCCCAAGCTGTCATGTAACGCATGCTAAAAATGTCTTCGACTTAAATGTTCGCGCGTGTAATGTACCTTTACTTTGGCTGTATGGTTTTGTTGATAATGTTATGGAGTGTTTTAAAAACAGGATAGTATCATACATAATAAAGATGAGAATTCAAAAACAACATTTTTGCATTTTTATTTTGGCACCCGAAACTGAGGTAACAAGTGGTAAATTAAATTACCCCAGTTGTATTTAGTAGGTTTGAGGGAAGTGAGTTCAGTAACCTGCAAATATCA
This sequence comes from Globia sparganii, assembly GCA_949316385.1. Taxonomy (NCBI): domain Eukaryota; kingdom Metazoa; phylum Arthropoda; class Insecta; order Lepidoptera; family Noctuidae; genus Globia; species Globia sparganii. Next base: position 19,868,187 of record OX438660.1, on the reverse strand, counting down.
TACAACTGGTGATTCATAATTTCAATAAGGCAAAAACTTTTCACCCATAAGTTCACTATCTAAGGGACTTCGACGCGCAAACCGTTACCGTGAATTCAGCACGTGATTCTAGAATAACCAGCTTCAAAATTGTTCGTAACAAAAAAAAAAAAAATCTAAAATGCAAAAGTACACGATCAAAATGTACGGAACTGCTGATTTCTTTTTAACAATCCAGCTGGTCGATTCTGTAAAAATCTCACCGTGATAACTTAGGTGAAGTGAGCTATCAATAGGGGTAATCCCTAAAATCATGTGGAATGACAGCTCACTTCACCTAAGTTTTCACGGTGAGATTTTTACAGAATAGCACTACTGTATTTAATGGAGTAAGTTTCAGTTCTGTTTATCCTTAATTTCCAGCTGTCACAACAACCAGCCGCTACGAAGCGGAGCAGGAAGAGCTAAGCTCGAGCAGTTTCAGCTCAGCTTCGCGCGCTTCGCTCGACCCGCCCTCGTCGCCGACGCCCAGTTGCGGCGGTGACAACCAGCTTCATTTCCCAGGAGATTCCAGTAGCTCTGTATAGAAGGACTGAGTTTATGGAAACATTGTTTAGTGATGGGATCTCTAACTTTAATTTCTTTTGACCCTGTATAATCATATCTCTAAAATGCTTTCTACGATTGCCTAAATAACAAAGGTTTTATGTCAAAAGAGGTTAGTTTGTGTATCAACTTGTTAGTCCTCATTCTCAGAAAAAAGGCAAGACTAAAAAAAATGAAGCTAGGCAGTAGAGCATGGCTCCCATCCTTCTTTCGTCATTGCAGATGTTATGCGACCGTTTTCAATGTGTACCATCGCTAAACAATCCTTCCACGTAGGTACTGGATGAATTAGATGAGGACCCCACGGGGAAGAACTGAATTAGTAGAAGCATTCTTGGCTTGATCAGCAAACGGAACTTTTCTCTCCAAAATTAGTCATGGACACTTTTATACGAATCCAACACAATTTAAAGAATTGTGGGTCGGCAAATGAAGTTTGTATCTTGGAAGTAACGTGGTTAGACTGGGTCTGATTTCATGAGGAAAACTGGAACATTGCAATTAGAACCTTATCTCACCGGAATAAAGGTTACAAAAATGTCTCACGTGAATTACTAATGCGATAAGTTGCGCTTGAACCTAATAATTTTGATACATTGGACAAAATGCTGTCACTTTTTATCATTATTATGGCTTACAATCCTTAAATTCGAATTAAAACCATTTATGTTTTGACGATATCGATATATCGATTTAAAGTTTTATAGTGAGGGGAACTAACTGTGTATGCTAATATCAGCTTTGAGTCTTTGTAATAAGGTTGATATTCGTAGACACGTTTAGAAAGGTAAGTTGTTGACAATATATTTAGATTTGTTTGCGAGATTATGATTAGAAAATAATAGGAATGTATTTAGATTTGGCTTGCGCGTGCTAGAAATTGGCTTGGAAAAGAAAGAAGATAATTTAAATAATTACAAAGTTAGAATTACTTATATAGCAATTTTCTAATGATCTTCATACTTAAATCGATATGTTATTTATATTATTAATATTTTATGTAAGTTAGAGTTAAGTTTCAACTTTTCACACTTAAATGTTAGTTTTAAGAGTAGTTGTCTGAATGTATCAGTTTTTAAAATGTTTAGTGAACTATAAAATCTTTTTATATGCTTCTTGTACGATTTAAATGATTCAACATTGTTTACTTAATAACTAGATCGACTGTGCATGGTAGTATAACATTCGCATCACAATAATAATATACTGTATTTCTATTAAGTTTTATAACCCCTTGCAGTTGAAGATTGAGTTATATTGTAAGTCACTCGAGCAGAACTTCGGAGCACTAAAAAATTAATAAAAACATAACATGTCTATCAAGAAAATGAAGTACTGGGGAGTCCAATATCATCTCACCATACTTGGACGTAGATAAGCAAAAAGGATCCAACCCACAACATGACCGAAAAAATAAGTTAAGTATACCAAACTGCTTGTTAAGGTCTATATTTTCGATTAGCGAAAACATTCCAAGTAAAATACGAATGTTTAATGTCAAAATATTCGTATTTTACTTGGATTGTTTTTGCTAATCGAAAATATAGACCTTGACGAGCAGTTTGGTATACTTAACTCATTTTCGGTCATGTTGTGGGTTGGATCCGTTTTGCTTATCTACGTCCATTTAATTGATATGAAACATCTCCTGGCAGTACCAAGAGATGTTTCATATCAATTAAATATGGTGTATGGTTTGCATCGGTTTCTTAAACGAGCGGTAGCCGTCATGAAAATCGGCCATTATTATCAGTATTTGACGTTAAGGTGTCAAAAAACGCTCTGCATTTGGACAGCCGTTATTGTGTGACCGATCACCGCTTTTTTAGAAGAAAACCAAAGCTTAAGACCGGCTCGTATGTTGTGACGGCAAACGGCAGGACGCTCTCATATCGACGGTTGAATGGCTAATTGATCTAAGCGACATTTTGTAAAACTTGCAGTAGGACAGATTAAAGTTTTTTTTTTATTAAAATATTCATAAAAAAAGAACTATTGCATAGACTTTTATTTATTTAATTTAAATAAATAAAAGTCTATGCAATAGTTCTTTTTAATAAAAAATATTTTCATAAAAAAAAAACTTTAATCTGTCCTACTGCAAGTTTTACAAAATGTCGCTTAGATCAATTAGCCTTTCAACCGTCGATATGCTGCCATAACCCTTCTCCGCCACCAATCTTTACGATGTTTTATTATAATGCCATTCTTCAACTGCACATTAGAATAATCATTCATTTTAATTCAACATTTGGGATCGTGTGATTCGATATTATTGCATTTGTTTACCGTGACTGTGATATTGTAGAAATTATGGAGCTTGGTTAGGGTAACCGTTGGAAGCATTATCTGTTATGAGTTTGAAGACTCTTTGAGGTGCTATTCCGAATGCAGCCGCAACCGCAAATTGCTAGCGAGAACATCGCCCAATCGTAATGATAGACATATATACATAATTAGCCTATAATCTTCCCACTGCTGGGACCTCCTCTCAGTGTGAGGGAGAATGATAAACGGCATTGAAAAATGTCTTTGTTGAAACTGAAGAGGCGAAATGCCACTGCCATCGAAACTGTGATGCCGCGTTCGGAATTAAAACCACAGCGGCATGTCAAGTCGCTGCGGTCTGTTCGACGGGCGACGTTACCGCATGCGGTTTGCTGGTGCGGTTCGCCTATTGAACAGCACCTTTACACTCGCATATTTCGTTATTCATTCATATGTTATATATACATTCCGTGGGGCCTTAATATGAGCCCTAATAGCCAGGTAGTTGGAAGTCCTAAGCTGCTAACGCTTGTCACCACAGATATGGATACACCTAGATAACGCAAGAGCAACTACTTCGCGTGCTCAGCTTACGTACAAAAATCGTAAGGCGCCACTTTCGCGCTCAGTCCGTAGTACTGCTGGCTGGTGAGCGTGAGCGCTGGTGCTAGGTCCGGGGGTGGGGCGGGACGGGTGTCCTTGAATCGATATGATTTTCCCATCACTAAATAGTTCTTGTGACGTCATAATAGGTAGTCAAAGAATGGCACGCGTGGTTTTCATACAGATCGTGATACTTGCGTTATCTATCTATATCTGTGCTTGTGACCTTCAACTAAATGAAAATCAGACCTCATATTAAGATTAGATTCATGAAATAGTTTGACATGGTAATATTGTTTGGGAAGTTAATTCTTTGACGCCAGTCTTTGTAGTACAGTCATTAGTAGAGTTTCATCGATCGCTCAAGTCCATGCTTGCAGTGGTGCCTAAATCACTAAAAAGGGTATATGGCTACCCTTTTTAGTCACAGTTTATTGACTCAGAATTATAGCTGATGTCTTTTGGCGATGACAGTGACTTCAAATAAAATGTATCTATAAAGTAAGCTTTAAGGTCGACATTTGTCTGTCTGTATTAGTCCGGTCTGACGTCAAAGAATGAACCTTTCTCAACGAAGCTCATCATCACAAAATCGACCTAACGTATCAGATTTGAGTAGGATCGAATCGCTTCCGTCAAACGTCTTCCTTATTTATTGATTCCTTGGTAACAAAAACTTTCCATTCGGCTTAATGGGCGTATAAATGTATTTAATTAATGTATGCCATTTTCATGCTGTATTTGTAAAATTCTGTTTTGTTAAATCGACGTCAGTATCAGCCCAGACCAACGAAGCTAACTCAGTAACAGTTGAAAATCAATCTTAACTGCTTTTGCATAAGGTTGAAATTTGTATAACGATTTCGAATATAATTAAAAAATCAATTTAAAAGTTCGATTGTCTGGGCTACAACTAACTAACTTACATATAAGGTCACATTAATTTTGATTATACAGTAGTGACTAAATATTAGGTATAAGTTTTTGTAAACCGAGTATTTTACTGTGAGAAAATTCAAAATTAACAGTTTATGCATATTTTAATGAATGTATCAGAAAAACAGTTTTTGTATGATGTTTGTGGTTTAATTTAATCAGGTTCTGATATCTAAACAAAACAGAATAGCTTCTGAAATGCTATAACAACAAGTAAATTTTATTAGAGATATTTTGATTTTGTCAGAACCAAGCGCGACTGTATTATTATTTATTTTTTAATTATAATAATAACCTCAAAATTGTAATTGGCTAAAGATTAACAGTTTAGTACTTATCTATTTATATTGCTGGTTTATCTAGTTGTGTAGTCATTTGGGGTATTTAATACTGCTGATATATCTATGGACCTGTTCGAGCCAAAGCTTGTTGTGAGAGGCCTGAACCATATTATAATATCGAAGCGTATGAAAAGGGGCTTATAATATGGCTCAGGCTGTCGGGTAGCTGGCGCCGGTTAGTCAGTCGGCAATGTAAGGCAGTAAAAATGTGCTGGTACAGACGCCAGCACATCAAGCTACCCGAAACTGTTAAATTTTCCCAATCAACCTTGAACCGTACGCTTCAGCGATAAAGTCGAAAATCTATTAAAGATATTTGACAGATTGTAGTAGCTTGATGTGCTGGCGTCTGTATACAGGGTTATTTGAAAAACACCAGCAACCTCTTAAGAGGTCATTGTACTCATCATTATGAACAACTTTTAATATGGGACCAAACCTGATATCGCGAAAAAAAAATCAGCTGTTCCCTACATTTTGACGAGATAGACGAAGATAAATGTGGGGAACAGCTGATTTTTATTTCGCGATTTCAGGTTTGGTCCCATAGTAAAAGTTGTTCATAATGATGAGTACAATGACCTCTTAAGAGGTTGCTGGTGTTTTTCAAATAAACCTGTATACGTGTGAAAGCTTGCATATTACCCATGCACATCGCCAGATAGTGTAAAAAAGGGCTATGTAGTGACAGCATATAACGGCCGCAAACGACTAACGGCGGTCATGAAAATGATAGCAGTGGCAAAGATTTAAATCGTTAGATCAACAAAAGATAGTCGCGTTTCTGTTTCGTTTTAACACCACACACATTGTCGCAGTGACTTGACTTGATTGACATGGAAAAGCTATGTATAATAATTTGTTAGTTCACTCTTCTCAGTATGGACACTGAGGGACAAAGTTAGTACGGTGAGAGCAAATCTAACGATTTAAATTTTTGGACAGCGGAGTTTGACTTTACGGTGTCAAAAATGGTCTCTAGGAAAATACACCAACTTACTTTCATAAACAACGTTTCAGTGGCGTCATTCACCGGTAAATTCACCTCTTTTCTAGAAACCGTAGCTTTAGCCCCTTTTCACATAATATGGCCTCTGGATCGTTGGTAGTCCATAGATTTATTAGCTGTGTTACAATTATTTTGTTAGGGTAGCTTAATGGGTAGGTTGAATTAAAAAGATTTTTATATGAAATTATCCAAATCTAGCGAATGCGTGTGCGATTATGAAACTCCCAAAAATTAGACTGACATAATTAACGTTTTGAATTCCACCGCGGGCTTATTACGTATCTTGCAGAAGCCTAGCAATAGCGAAATTTTCGCAGTTAGCGCTAAAATTTCGCAAATCCGTATTAGGTAACAGTGATAGCCACAGCATAGCAAACTAGCGATAGTGCTGCCTCTATGAAACAATCAGTTAACGTTAGACTTTGTACATCCGAAAATTTAAAGTTTAAAGGAAACAATAGTTATTCTTGGGATTTTAAATATTAGTTTCAATTGAAATATTTTATTAATAAACGCGATATTATTCGTAATTATAAATATTTCTTTCTTAATCGTAAATAATATTGTTTATTTACACTTTGAATTGCGTTTTACGATTATCATAACTACAAAATAGGGTTTAGAAAAATAGTTTTTTTTTTTCAATAGTTGCCTAGAAACTTGCATATATAAAATGCTTACCACGCATATTAATATAGGAACATTTTATACAGGACATAGAAGTAATATTTGTATCGTTAAAAATATGTCTTCAATCTTTTTAATATAACGAATATTGCATGAAAGCTTTGATGTTGTTTTGATTTATGTTAATTATAAAACTTTATTAGCTTAGGTTACCATTATTGTGGGATTCATGGACGCACTTAGAGGCTTAGGTTCGAAACTTTTCAAATCAAGCACTTTTGGAGAACAAGTTTTAAGTAAGAAAAGTTTTCGTTCAAAAAAAAAATTTTTTTTTCACACCGAGCTTTTCAAAAATCAAGGGCTGTTTTTTTTCGTAATAATTATTCCTGCGCTCATATTTGCCGTAAATGTTTAATTTTTTATAAATTATAAATTGTAATGTGAAAGGTACAGTTCGATACGTGTTCCTATAAAACACTGAAAAGAATATCTACGTAACTGCATTTTTATATTTACCTAAGTTTTTATTTAATCTATACTTGTGTCTTTATTATTTTATACTTGTGAATTTAAATCAATAGTGTATCTGACTGTACCTTAAAAAATAAATTAATTTTTTCAAGTGCAACTTTTTAGGCGGCGGCCCGCGGCAGATCGATAATTGAACGAGAATAATTGTGAGTTAAATTTCAAGGACGCGCCGCGATTGGCACATTTCGTTACATGAGAGAGAAGAAAGATATAATCTCTCTCTTATTTTTTAAGAAGAGTCACTTTTGTTACGTGTTCGGTTTTACACGCGCAATTTTTTTTATGTTTGTTGAAATTATTTTGTTTGCAGTCGAGGGTAGTTTTGTTTTCAGGCCATAACGAGGTAGTCAGTACTGTAAAATTATTGTAGGTATTTGGTATACGCCATAATATACCGTGAGGGAGACTATACACCTGTGTCTGCGCGCACACTTGTGCGCAATAACATCTCCCGCGGCGAAGGCTAGTCTCCGTTGAGATTGGCCTCCGTGGCCGAAATACGGTCTGGAGGACTTTATTTTTTAACCCTTATCCGGGCAGAGGCTTTTTATCGACCACATATTTATTAAGAGTTTACTAGATAACCATTTACGTTTTTAAGTTACAATAAATAATTATGATTTTATTACTGAAATCTATTTTTTATTGTAGTTTCTTCTTTTTTTTTCTGCATATGATTTTGTGTGAAGTAATGTCTCAAAGTATGTGGTCAATTTATGTACTCTGCCTGTTAAGAGTAGCAAACTATAGTAACTGTTTCCATTAAACCTACCTACTTTTGATACCTCCATCGCACAATGATAAGTTCTACGATCTATTTATATAACGTTGCATGCTTTTGACGTTTTTATGCATTGTACTACATTGACTTTGGAGGTGACTTATTTTGTAAAAGAATAGTGGAAACAGTCTCAGACAACATAGGTTCACAAAACGGGCAGAGTGCATATTTTAACCACATCTTTTTTTTTAATGATTTAGGATTATTTTTGCCCATTGTGTATTATGCAGTGCTTTACGGACATGAAACTGTATTAAAATTCTACGTGGCATATCTGTATGTGTGGGGCCCGGATAAGGGTTAATATACCGTGTCAAAGTTATGTCCCAAATTATGATGATGATTCAATAGTAATTCGGCAAAAGTGTAGTAGTAATAGATGTTACTGACAGGAATCATTATAATAATTTACTAAATTATGAGTATACTTTACTGATACAAGTGTATAAGTTTTAGTTCAAATTAATTTGAGAACTCTAATTTTGGCTTAAACTTGAGACGAGTAAAAGTAAATTTCATTTCTGTCAGTGACTAGCCTAAAATCAAAGTGGATATCGCTAAAATTATGAAAATCGTGTGAATTCACTAAAGTGACAAATTAATGTTTTTGGGAGAGAATTATTGTGATGGTTGGATGTGATAAGGCTATAAGTTAGCTAGCCGTAGAAATATTTACAAATGTAAGCTAAATTCCTATATTTTATTAAGACAAATAGCATGTAAAAGTTTACGTTTGTAAGACATGAATACCAATAAATTGATTCTCAAATATTTGTTTGGTCTTTAATTTATATAACACACGCCTGTATTCCCGTGGGGTTGGGAAGATATTTCGCCGGTTATGTTTCTAAGTCCCATGTAAAAGGGGGCTAGCCTATTACCATCATCATCTGCCTAGCCTTTTCCCCAACTGTGTTGGGGTCGGCTTCCAGTCTAACCGGATGCAGCTGATTACCAGTATTTTACATGGAGCGACTGCCTATCTGACCTCCACAACTCAGTTACTGGGTAATACGATACTTCTTGGTAAGACTGGTTGTCAGACTTTCGGGCTTCTGACGACCCGTAACGACTGTCGTAAGATCCGGAAATGACAGCCGGGACCAACAGTTACGTGCTTTCCGAGGCACGGAGGGGTCTTGGTATGTAAATATGGTCACCCATCCAAGGACCAAGCGCGGCAAGCGTAGCTTAAACTGATCAATCGACCCGTGCGGCTGTTATTTCTTAGCCACAATCCCCTCCTGTTACTATCAACCGGATATAAATACAGATTCCGGACTGCTACCGAGAAGTTTCAGATAGAAATAACCCAGTAACACTTTGCCCGACCCGGGAATTGAACCTAGGACCTCATGTTCTGCGGTAACGCTTGCGACCACTAAACCCACGAGGCAGCTTTTAATTTCTTACGGAAATAAAAAGATATTGTAGCTGTATAATGCATTTATATTTTTACTATTTTAAACAAACAAAACAAAATACAATAATTACTTTTAAGGCACCAGTCTCAGGTAATAAATGAATAAATATTATTTGGTAAATAAACGTATATAATGCTAAAATATGCATATAAAAGTATAGTTGCTCATTTTATCACAATATGTGGAATGTAAGTACATGAAAATACTGATTTTCGAACTGAGATATCTAATATTAATATTATAAGTCCCTACAATAAGTAATTAAGAAATAAAAAGTAAAACTATTTATAATATTCTTTCCTTAATAATCAGCTACTTTTAAACATTATCTGGGGCGTGGCCGGAATAAATTCCATATCGTGTAAATACATAGAGTTCAATAAGTAACTGTATAAAATCTAATATTTAAGTACATACTATCATGCGGTAACGCCACTAGTTTTTCTTTTAACCTACATAATATTTTAATACAGATTCTTTAACATTGAGATTCTTGTTTGTGTACAAGATTCATATTACATACTTTGACCGTGTCTTAACCGGAAGCGACCGTCATGCAAATACGCGATTGTTTGCATGAATTTTGACGTCGTTTAGTACGTCATATCTATACAAATGAGCACGACGATCGTGTACTCGTGCGACAACCGCTTCGGATAAGACCTGAACAAATAATTTTACTTTTATTTTACTGGAAGTTTATTGACGGAATGTAGAAATACAAAGGTTCACATAAACAAATAAATAACAAAACAGACTATATTAACAAATGTTTGAGCTGAAAAAGATTCGTAAATAATACTGTTATTATTAAAATATAAATACATAATCGAGCTTTTGCAGTTTCTTAATAAATTATTCGTGACCTGTACAAATGCCAATATTATGGCATTCTCATTCGACTATGAAGTCATGAGAATCAATGCAGATAGAATGATATAAAAATCCATTACACTTAGAAGTTTAGTCTGTTCCAAAAGAATCTGATGAAAATGTAAACAAATGGATCAGAAAACGTACCTGTGGATGCCACATGATTACGTAAGAATTTAATAAACATGAACAGGGTTTGTTTACACTTTCAGCCATTATCATTGGAACATACGGGGTGAAATTGAAATGGAGATTGTACTCATCATTATGAAGAAGTTTTACTATGGGACCAAACCTAAAATCGCTAAAAAAAATCAGCTGTTCCCTACATTTATGTTCGCATAGCTCGTTAAAAAGGGAACAGCTGATCTTTTTTCGCGATTGTAGCTGTGGTTCCTTATTAAAAGTAATTCATAATGATGAGTACAATCTCCCATTTCGGTTTGTCGCATGTTTTCAATTTCAACCTGTAGAAAGAAGATTAAAATCTTAAGATGTCCGAACACATAAAAAAAAAACATTTTTTTTTCAAACATTGGGTAATTTCGTCCAGTTTATCAAAAAATCGTCTAACAAAAAGCTACTCCTCCTGTCATACACACCGGATACTGACTCTCACAATGAGGACGTCATCTTTCACAAACCCGTTCCTTATAACCTCACTGACAACTGCATACTCCGTATAGCCAAACCCTCTTACACAAATCTCTGCTGATGGCTTCCTAAAAGCTATTAATGAGGAGTTTGACATCATAGTATCTTTCTGTGTTAACTCTGGGTTGTATTGGTTGATCATGGAGAAGGATATACGTCCGTTGAACGGCCAGTCGAGACAGTCATCGTTTTCTGTCTTCATTAGATGCACGTGAAGAGCGAAACAGTGTGGGTTCTGCGGTGAGATGTTGAGGCGGACGCAGAATCTGTTAAAGAAATATTTTTTAATTTAGATATCTTATTTACCGTGGTAGCCTAGGCGTCTGCAGCCAATAGTACATTTTGTTGGCAGCACGACTTGGCTGCGCTGCGGTGAAGTACAGAGTCGATCGCTAAATAGAAAAGTTGAACTAACAAAAGATAAGGTACTTTCGAGTTAGTTATAGTTACTTTACTCGTAAAACAATCGCGCGACTCCGCAAGGTCCTCAGTGGGAACGTCTCGCCATATCCTTTAAAATTTTGTAGTATGTCATTCACTTCCATGCATGGCGCATTGGGTCAAATATCAACATAATAATTCGAAGGACGGACGTTTTGGAAGCTTTTTTTTTTGAGGATGGGAAATCATCAAATGACCCCTCCCGCTCTGGGTGGAGCAGAAGGGAGTGTCAGACTCTTACTGACTAAAACCCGCCCGTGTTCCTTCCTTAACCCTTTGTGTTCCGGGGTAGCGGTAACCCTTTCAGACAATCCCGCTGCCCCGGCAGACTTCGGCCCTTACGGGCCCCTTCCTTAATGCTGACATCTCTGAGGCGCGCGTGGAACACGTACGCGCCAGCCGGCACGGGCCTGGTCCTGATTGGACGGAGAGTTACCCATTACTCTCCGCCCACAGGCCCGCGGCCGGAGCGTCTCCCGCGGCGGCTGGGACGTGAGGCTCTCTCCCTCAGCCGTCCCGCCACCTCCTTTGCTAGCATGACTGCTTCGCAGAAGGTGACTGCCTCCTACTCCACGTTTTGGAAGCTAGCTTCGTAATTTTTGACGTTCGAAAAGTGCTGCGTGGTAATTGCGTTACTCACCATCAGTAGCAATGGGTTTCATTTTGACAGTTCGACAACATTCATTGCATTATTTACTTTGTTGAGCAGACACATTTGTCGAACATATGAAGCAATGGATTAGCAATATCCTTCAAAATTACTCAGATTGAGATTGATAGTGTTTTACACAATTAGGGTGCTGTTTCCTATCCTAATTTAAATAATGAATACAGTATGCAATCTTACCTGTATCCATTAGGCGACGTATAAAACCCAGGACTATACAGCATCTTATAATGATCCTTCAACATCGCATCCAACCTTGCCTTAAAGTTATCAATCTTCCACACATAGTTGCCCATACAGTATCGAAGCAACATATCGTTGTTCTGCTTCATCTTGGCTACGGCGAAGGCTGACAGTTGTTTGGAAATGTTGGCTATTACTATGTCTTGTTCGCGGTTCCTTTGTTCTAGTACTACTACTCTTTCGTATAGGGCCCTGGAATAGGAACATTTTATATGGTTAAATGATATATTTGGATGAGGAAGGCGCAGGCGCACGGTACCTCCTATGTACCGTATTTCTGTCAAATAAATTACTTGGACTTTGAACTAATTGCAATTTTTCAGGCCTTTAAGAAAACTTATAATCTTTGTTTATTGATTGTACGTGGTTATGTTTTAGTACAAAGAGAATTTCGTGTCGCTCGGCCGACTTTTTGACATCTAAGTAAAAGTATTTTTTTGAACCAATTTACAAAAAAATATATATCTTTTATCACACAACCTCAATCTGACACAAAGTAGTATTGCTTTGTTTAATAATTGTCTTTATAAAAGGAAAAGTAATACTTAGTATAAAATCGAAACTACCTGCTAACGCGTTCTAAATCACACTATTACACTACAGTTGGGCACACAGAATATATAGGGTGACTGGTAATTAGTGACCGATACCTAAACACGTGATTGTACTCATGATAACAAACAACTTTTACTATGGGACCAAACCTGAATTCGCGAAAAAAAAAAATCTGCTGTTCAGTACCTACATTTTGACCAGTTAGGCGATAAATGACTGAACAGCAGATTTTTTTTCACGAATTCAGGTTTGGTCCCATAGTAAAAGTTGTTTGTTATCATGAGTACAATCACGTGTTTAGGTATCGGTCACTAATTACCAGTCACCCTATATAATAGTACTACTGTTGGTACTAGTAGTTGGGCGTGAGATTCGCCCAGTATCAACTATATAACAATTTAATTAATTACTAGCTGACCTCGCAAAGGTCGTTTTGCAAAAAAAAAAAAAAGGGGTATGAAAAATAGATGTTGGCCGATTCTCAGACCTACCCGATATGCACACAAAATTTCATACAAATCGGTCCAGCCGTTTCGGAGGAGTTTAACCAGAAACACCGCGACACGAGAATTTTATATATTAGACTAGCTGACCCGGCAGACTTCGTACTGCCTCAATCGATTATAAATTAATTTTAAAACAAACAAAACGAATCCGTATTTAATAAAAAAAACATTTTTAGAATGAAGCATAAGTGTTATTATTATTTTGCAATAAAGTTCAAATTGACTCTACATTTTATTTAGAAAACGTTTTTATGGGAAATAGAAAAGGGCTGTTTTTTGGGTTTTCCGGGGAATTATTCGATTTTTTTCTCACCTTTTAAACCATCCATAGACTTCCACGAACGTTTCAAGACCAAGATAAGATAAATCCGTTTAGCCGTTCTCGAGTTTTAGCGAGACTAACGAACAGCAATTCATTTTTATATATAGATTTATGCCACATATCATAATGTTATTTAATTACCTTATAAGAGCACTAGTGTTATTAAGCGGCGCAGACGCAGCTTGGTTGCCTTCCTTATCAGGCGCCTCCCACAACGTCATCGCCTCTTGTTCTTTAGCGTCGATGCTTGCGTTTGACATATCGTTGTTGATCTTCATCTCGGAATAGGCATTCATAAGGAGCTGAAAATATTATTGTAAACCAGATATCAAGCTGTACGAAATATTAGACAAAAGTGAGATAAGCAGATTATACAGGGTTATTTGAAAAACACCAGCAACCTCTTAAGAGGTCATTGTACTCATCATTATGAACAACTTTTACTATGGGACCAAACCTGAAAATCGCGAAAAAAAAAAATCAGCTGTTCCCTACATTTTGACGAGTTATACGAACATAAATGAAGTCCAGTTTGCTCTACAATTTCATCATTTTTATGATTTTTTCAACAGTACTAGTCATTCTGAAATCAACTTAATTAACACTAGGTGTGTAAAGTTGATATTTGTTTAAGTGGAACTAATATCAAATTGGAAATGATGATTTGAATATTATGGAATAGTAGTGACTAGAACTTCTTAACAAAGCCCTTCTTTAGATGAAGCAGTAATTGGGTCATGGTGATCTTCTGAGTATGCCTATGGCCCTGTTTGTGACACGCAAGGCAAATATGCAAGAATAACAAAAAGATGTTCTAAGCTTCAATTATTATTATAAAAAAATAAAAAATTGGTTGTCTGTAAAGTCGGTTTGCGGACGATAGTTTTACGTGATAAAGAAACATAGATGCATAAATGTGTCACAAGCCAAGGCTTGGGCCGATTGTGCCTCTCTATCGCTTGTTCCGCGCTCTCGCTTGCACGCTCAGGCTCAGGTGGAATGTGACACTTTTTCGTGCGTGCAGCCAGTGTTTATCGATTTATAAGACGTTAAAGATTGATTTAGATGTTTTTATCAGAATATTGTACTTGAATACAGAATCTAATAGGTACACAATAATTTACATGTATTGCTACTTGAACAACTATCTACTTTGGCATTATGTAGACTAAGTTGATTTATAATTGTCCGTTTGTAAAATGGTCCTGATTAAGTTTCAGTTGCAAAGGAATTTGAATTTTGTCATATATGACATTTGAGTTTTTGTTCCTAAAATTGAGATTTTGAATTCAAATATGCAAGGGAAAGTAACTTACGCTCATATGTTTCTGCACGTCAGTCTGAGCATGCTGGTTCATGTCTTCCTGGCTATCAAACATCTCCTTGCACCCCACAGATTGGAAAGAACATGGCACTTTGATCTCTGGCTGCGCAGATGTCTCTGGTTGGTTGTACTCACAGGCTGCTATGTGAGCGTCTAGATCTAATGGTGTTACTTTTACTGTGCAACCTGAAAACATAATATAATAGTGGACTTAGTAGTGTTTGATATCTGTTGAACTTCATGGACGCAATGATGATGTTTGAATCCATGAACGTGGATCCACGTGAGACACAATAATGCTTTTTAATTGTTTCTGTAATTATGGCAGTTGAAAAGAATTGATTTAATAATTTTTTTGTGTTGTATTAAACCCATGAGCTATGGTTAAACCATGAAAAGTTTGAATATTCAAATCATGAGGTTTATGTATTAACTTTTGACTAATGAAATGCCTCTTTAAACTAGGGTTGTAACGGAACTTCCGCCTCCGCCTCCGACATACGAAGTTCTATAATGTAATTATAATTGAACCGCGATTGTAAACCATATATTACTATTTTTTCCACATCCGCTTTCACCTCCGACTCCGCCTCCATTAACCGCTGCATCCGCGAAGGCGAAACTCGTCGCCTTCGTATCCGCCTCCGCCTCCGCAATGAAGGCCTCCCTTACAACCCTACTTTAAACCACCCACAAAACTGGCAAGCAGAAAATGTTTAGAAATATAATTAGTTTGCAGACTAGGTTAAAACAAACCTTTATTAGAGAACGGGCAGTTCATTCTCTGTTCCTGTATCTCCCGTTTAGTGTAGTTGTCTGGGAATATGTCCACCTTCATACTTAGGTTTATATTGTCGATGGGGCAGTGACCACTGTTCCTGAAATTCAATATAAATGAGTCACTTAGTAACTGAAAACCGTCCTGAAGAAACATTCTTGACAACTTTTTCTTATTCTAATAAAATCTTTATTTGTATTATTGACAGTGTTTGGCAACTATCTAACCTGCTCTTTGAAAAATGGCTTGTGCTTGTCATTATATTTGTCCTTAAAAAAAAACAATGTTTTTTATTTTAAATTGTTATTGATTTTGACTACTCATTTCATTGTGCAATAGTTGAATGCTTATTACTACACATTCCGTCACAAAAAAAGGTAACATTGGCAAAGAGGCAGCGCCATCACAGTCACTTGACAAGTAATTGATGACAAATATAGAATGTAGGGTTTATTAACTTTCATTGTTACTTTAAATTTTTTAAATAACATTCTCATCATGCTTTCTTTTCTTTAAACTATAACATGTTATGCTTACAACCAGGTGTTGGCTGAGTGAGATCAGGAGGAAAGCTGCAGAGGTATTGAATAAGGCTATTGTGATGGAGATCCCACAGTGAGATCTATACCTAGTAGCGAGGGAAAATAAGTTAGAGATGCATTTTTGGGTCTCTTAAAAAGCCCGTTGAAGTATCTGGGTTAAAAGGCAATTTTGAAGTTGAGTTAGTTAAAGTTGAAAGTTAAAATATTATTTTTCACTTAGTTTCTTATTAGTTTAGATATTTGGTAAAGTACTTACTGCAACCATGAAGTTATACAGCCTTTGCAGAACTTATGTCCACAGGTTGTGATGACAGGGTCACGCAACCAGTTGAGGCACACAGGACACTCATAGCGAGATTCTGGCTGATTACTGAGCACTGTCTCATTCAGTGCCTGTATGCCCATCGGCTGTAATGATTAAAAATGAAATGAAGTCATTCATTTAGTCTATGTTTGCAGAGTGAAAAAATAAATGAATCAGTGAGTGTTCAATGTTTGTAATTACTTACCATGGATGTTACATTATTATGAAACAATGGACAACGAATAACGAAGGAATAACGCTTCAATGAGAGAGGAAACAAGAAATGTTAAATAACTTCATTAAATTAAAACTTTCATTACATGTTCATGTATGGATCTTGCAATCGACACACCCAATGACCCAAACATCAAAATTTAAATGAGTATTGGATTCAACGGTTAGAACTTGACCTTGATCTTAAAAAAAAAACACCTCAATAACAAATTGCTGACCATGAAAAAGTTTCAGTCGTGTTTGCAAATTTCAGTATATTGTTACACGTTGTACTTACCGCAATTCCTTCAGAGGCATCTTTACTCCTGTCGCGATCCATTATCACATTTAAACTTATTAATAACTTTAATATATTACAGTTTTAAAAAATTACTTCCAACAAGTGGTACAAAACTGCCAAAACATCATGCAAATGAAAATGACATAAGCATGACAGATGACATTGATGGACAACATGACACTATTGTGATTGTGGTTCTTAAAGTGATTGCGCAGTGGTAGACCGCGAAATTCAAATTTTCTTACGTTTCTTGCAATTTGCAGGTCAGTGTCAGGTTGTGTCTTCATCAATATTTGTTTCGCGACTATAATAGGTACGTATTTACAGAATTATAGTCATTAGAATCATTAATACATCTTCCTAAGTTAGATTTGTACCACAAGAAGACATCTCCTAGGGAAAAGTGCTAATGGTACAAATCTCACATAGAAAGATGTATTAATATTTCTAATGATTATAATTCTGTAAATACGTACCTATTATAGTCGCGAATCAAATATTGATCAAGACACAACCTGACACTGACCTGCAAACTGCAAAAAACGTAAGAAAATTTGAATTTCGCGGTCTACTACTTCTCATTCACCTTAAAATATTTCTTCACAAAGTAATCACGTTCCCTTATTTTTCGAATGTTGTAGATGTTGAGTTTTCTCATCGTTAGTTTTTCTATGTTTTGACAGAACTTTGACATTAAACAGTAAAAATAGCGGCCAATTAAAAAATTGCAAAAAGTTTAAATGTTTTTTTATTAGCCGCTAGGGGGAAGCGCTAAGGTAGCCCGCGAAATTCAAATTTTCTTACGATTTTTGCAATTTGCAGCTCATTATCTGGGTGTACGTTGATTAAAATATGTTTCGCGGCTGTAACAAATATGTATTTATAGAATTGTAATCATTAGCTTGTTAGTTTGTATAATCCTAAATGACAAGATTTTATGAAATAGTCATTCAAAAGGATGACTTGGTCTTAAAGAGTTGTATTAATGACTTTAATGATTATAATTCTGTAATTTCATATTTGTTACAGCCGCGAAACATATTTTAATCAACGTACACCGAGACACGGAGCTGAAAATTCCAAAAAAAGTAAGAAAAAAATAATTTTGCGCGCTTCCCCCTTAATGTCCCACTGCTGGAAAAATGCATCCCTACTCTCTTTCTAATCCTTGAAATGTTAAGTTTGGAAAAATAACCTTTTCACTATGGACTCCTGCAGGGAATTCCAATTCATCGCAAGCATTCCTAAAAAATGTTGTGTGTGGTGGAATAGCCACCCATGTAGTCGTGGCGCGAAAAAAACTCCAGGTTAAACATTGCCACAAAGGCGGGACCTGTCTATCGATTCTGTAAAAATCTCATCGTGATAACATAGGTGAAGTGAGCGTGAAGTGAACTATCAATGGAGGCAATCCCTAACATCAGGTGGAATGACAGCTCACTTCACCTTAGTTTTCACGGTGAGATTTTTACAGAATAGCACTGCTGCGCAGCGCGCATTCAGCGGAATCCCGCGACCTTCACCGGTCCAAGGTCCACTGTCCACCTCGTGGTGCTATCCATGCTTCCAAATACACAATATCAACACAGAATTGATTCCTATTAAAAACATAAAACTGTTGAAATCGGAAGTGATTTAAAAAACCATCAAAACGTGCATTGAACTTCTAAACATAGGACATTCCGATCAGTCACCTAGAAAATACTAGTTGGTTAACGATTTCATTGTATGCTAATGTGTTTGAAGAGGCGAGACCGCTGTTGCTCAGATATCTATCTTTCGATGGTGTTGCGATGTGAATAACCGTTAAATTCGTTAGTAAGTAACTATTGCATTGAGGATTTAAGAAGGCGCTGTTCCATTCAGTAGTAAGACATTCCTATGTGATTAAATGTTTATAAAGGTGCATGGATGGAGAAATCAAGATTAATTTTAGTACCAAAAACAATCTATCGGGAAGTAGGTATACATACAACACTGCCAGCGATCATCGTCATTAGGATACATATCCTTTAAACAATTGTAATGATTTCAATGATTTAATAGAATTATTAATTAAAAATAAGACTTTCACCGCAAGCGACAGATGGCGCTAGTGGTTGCACGAACTTTAACATCCGTTTTAGATAGTCATTTGTAAAATAACGGTATCTAAAGTATACTTTGTTTTGTATCATTAATAAATCAATATTGTATAAATAAAAGAGTTTAGTTATAATTAAACTTATGCTCTAATGTACTTTAGTTAGTCAAGTGATTATATGTACTATTTACTTTGCTCTGATTGGTCGTATAGCCGACTGAGCGTTCACTTCCCTTTGGGGTGGGGAACATTCAGTCGGCAACTAATTTGCATGGATAGAGTCAGTCTTCCTCCAGGCGTTGAACAGTAAGCATATCTTATGGTTCCGTGCTAATATTATTACACCCTACTGTGTGTGATTGTGTAAATCTGATTGTGTTAAAGTTGTTGTGTTGATTGAAATAAAGTGAATAAACATTACTAAAAGCTGTGAATACTGTTCCGTGTTACTTCTATTATAATCTACTGTGAGTGACTGTGTTAACCCGTTTGTGTTGGAACTAAGTGAATAAACATTATTAAAACTGTACTTGAGGTGTATGATTTCTTCACATCTCAGAAGTGGGTTCTGCCTACGTTTATGGTGATTTCAGAAAGGTTAGGTTATGTGTGCCTAAAATAAAGCCAAGTGTGCTAAAGTCAAAGCCAAGTGTGCTAAAGTCAAAGCCAAGTGTGCTTAAGTCAAAGCCAAGGTGCTTAAGTCAAAGCCAAGTGTGCTAAAGTCAAAGCCAAGTGTGCTAAAGTCAAAGCCAAGTGTGCTAAAGTCAAAGCCAAGTGTGCTAAAGTCAAAGCCAAGTGTGCTAAAGATAAAGCCAAGTGTGCTTTAAGAAGTTTTTGTTTGGCCAAGTGAGCCAATAAAGACTTGGGCCAAGTGTGCCCGGTACGAACAAAAGCTAATTTCAAGCACGCCATGGAATCTGATGGTGCCAAAACTCCGGAAGAAGAGCCGCCAGTTTGGCTGAGCAGGAGATCAAAAGGCAAACGGGTAGCTGTGTCGAACAAGGCAGAGACAAAGACGAAACGTGCAAAGAAGCGATCTAAAAGGAAACGCAGGAGGTCTACTTCGACCTCTTCGTCTTCAAGCAGGACAACTGATACTTCAAGTACACCACCGCGACGCAAGAAACAGAAGAGGAGCTCAAGTTGGTCAAAAAAAGAGGTACTGAATCTTTTTAATGTTTTTCAAGAAGGAACTCGTAAAACGTCTCGTAGCTTAAATAATAATCATTTAAATAATGTTATACCGGAGTTCGATCCTTCTAGCAAAACTCAGAGTATTGGAAGTTGGGTTAGGAAGGTGAATGAATGTGCTGTAATATACGAATGGGACGAGAAGCAGACCATACATTTTGCTCTACAAAAACTTGCTGGGCTTGCCAAAAAATGGTTCGAAACCCTACCGAGTGTGGTATTTAGTTGGATTGAGTGGCAAGCCAAACTTACAAAGGCTTTTCCAAGTGAGCAAAATTATGGTCGGCTTCTGGAAGAAATGTTAGCTCGTACGACCCGAAGTAATGAAAACTTATCTGAATATTTTTATGACAAATTAATGCTTATACACAGATGTCATATTAGTGGTAAAAGAGCCGTAGATTGTATAACTCATGGTATCTATGATAAATCCATTAGAAATGGAGCCCAAGCATTAAATTGTAGTGAACCGGAAGATTTGTTACATTTTCTCAGTTCCCAGCGTGTTTTATCAGAAACTGTTCCTATGCATAAGAAGCGTCAAGACCTTGCCTCAACTTCGACTTCAAAAGATAGTTCAATAGTTTGTTTTAACTGTCGTAGTAAAGGTCACCCTTACTACAAATGTCCCAAACCTCTTGTCAAGTGTCTAAAGTGTCACAGAGTAGGGCATAATAATGAAAATTGCAAACTTACACCGTTAGTTCCAGAAACAGAACTTAAGTCAAACGATAACATAGAACGTAAAACTTTAACCATTTCTACATACAGTGATCGCAACAAAAAGTTCTTCAAACAAGTCGAAGTAAACCATCAAGTTTTCAGTGGGTACGTAGATTTTGGCAGCGAGTGCAGTCTCATGCGTGAATCCGACGCAAATAATCTTAAGCTCTCCAAAACTCTCTCAAAACTACCAATAATCAAGGGTTTTGGTAACTCTGCAGTTACACCCGTGTATAGTACTTTTGTCAACCTTAAAATTGATGAAATTGAATCGAGTATAGAGGTACTAGTCGTTAATGATGAGTTTATGCAGACGGCTTTACTCGTTGGCCAAAATTTTACTGAATTACCATCCGTAGCTGTATATAAAGACGATAGTACGTTATTCTTCTACAAAACTCCTGGGCTCCGTGGCAACGCCAGTGATTTGAATTCCCTAAAACTTACTTTGCCGAATCATATTCAGTTAGCCAGGAACAAATCTGGATTAGTTGAAGTTTCCGTTTTAGATTCCTGTTATTCTGGGGATGTTTATATAGAAGGTTATAATAGTGAAAAACCTGGTAAAGAATATAATTTACATCAGGGTACTTATCGTGTAAGTGCAGGTAAATGTTACCTTGTTCTGTCAAATCTTTCTGACCAGGCTCTAAATTTGCCCAAAAACACTCTAATTGCTAGGGCAATACCTTTTGAAGAAAAAGAAATTTTATCTATTAAAAATATTAGAAAGGACATTACTAGCTTAGTTCCTCTCGTTAAGTCCGAAATCAAAGTGGGTCCAGAAGTTGACGACAAAACAATGGATAAGCTTTATGAACTATTGCAGTCGTATCGTGATTGTTTTGCATTTAATCTGAGCGAGATAGGTTGTAATGACTCTATTAAAATGAAGATAGATTTGCTTGATGATAGGCCTGTCGTCTACAGACCTTATCGCCTGTCGCATTTCGAAAGAGGACAGGTACGGGAAATTATCGATGACCTGTTGCAAAATGACATAATACAGGAATCTGATTCTAATTATGCTAGCCCTATAGTAATTGTAAAAAAGAAAACTGGAGAACAGCGTCTTTGTGTAGATTACCGATCATTAAATAACAAAACTCGGAAAGATTGTTTTCCCTTGCCATTAATTGACGATCAATTAACTAATCTCAGCGGCAATCGATTTTTCACCTCATTAGACCTTGCTTCAGGATATTATCAGGTTCCGATGGCCAAAGAAAGCCGTCCTCTTACCGCATTCGTAACGCCTGATGGGCATTATGAATTTAAAAAAATGCCATTCGGATTGGCTAACGCTCCAGCCGTGTTTCAAAGAGTTATAAATCAAATGCTCGGTGCAAAGCGCTACGAATCTGCCCTGGCGTATTTAGACGATATTCTTGTACCTTCAATCGATTTAGAGGAAGGTTTTCGAAGGCTTGAGGAAATTCTGAAGCTAATTCGAGAAAATGGTCTCACCCTTAAATTAGCAAAATGCCGTTTCTTTGACACCACGATTAACTATCTAGGGTATGAAATATCGGCAGATGGAATAAGACCGAATGAAATTAAGGTTCTAGCTGTAAAAGAATTCCCTGTTCCTCGCAATGTACACGAGGTACGTCAATTCTTGGGTTTAGCAGGATATTTTCGAAAATTTGTAAAGAATTTCGGGGAAATTGCAAGACCCCTCACCAATTTATTAAAAAAAGGAAATACTTTCATTTGGGCAGAAGCCCAACTCCAAGCATTCTCTAAATTAAAAGACAATTTGATAAACAGACCGTTACTAGCCTTATACAACCCTAAACTTGCAACGGAGTTGCACACAGACGCTAGTGCCTTAGGTGTAGGAGGGATATTAGTGCAATGGCAATCTAATCCTCGGGTACTCAAGCCTGTTGCTTACTTTAGTAGACAGACGACGCCCGAAGAGCGTCACTTACATTCCTACGAGCTCGAAACGTTAGCCATTGTTTGCTCACTGAAAAAGTTTCGTGTTTATCTGCTGGGATTAGAATTTAAAGTAGTAACCGACTGTAATGCGCTCCGAACTACACTAACTAAAAGAGATCTTATACCACGTATAGCTAGGTGGTGGCTCCAAATTAGCGAATTCACTTTTACTATTGAGTACAGACCCGGGACGCGCATGGAACATGTCGATGCATTAAGCCGTAATACCACATTGCCTTCTGACACTAATGATGAGTCCTCCGTTGCCGTATATCATATCGAGACTGATAATTGGTTATTAACATTACAAATGTCAGATCCAGATATCTCACGTATTTTTAAAATTCTCAAACCTGAATCTGACGAAGAATCTAAAGACATTAAGAAAAACTATCTTATCAAAAATCATAAATTATATAGGAGAGTTGGCGATGATATACGCCTGGTTGTCCCTCGTAATGCTCGTTGGCAAATATGCCGTTATAATCATGATGACGTAGGGCACTTAGGCATTTCTAAAACGACTGACCGAATCCAATCTGTCTTTTGGTTTCCAAAGTTGAGGCGATTCGTGAAAAAATATGTAAAGTCTTGTATTCAGTGCGCTTACAATAAAGATGATGGTTCTAGACAAAAATCTGGACAATTGTATCCTATAGAGAAAGTGAACATCCCGTTCCATACAATTCACATTGATCATCTTGGTCCATTTGTGAAGAGTAGGAACGGCAATGCCTACATTCTTACTATAGTTGACGGCTTTACAAAATACCTATTTGTAAAAGCGGTAAAAGACACGAAAACTAGGACCGCGATAAAAGTTCTTGAAAACATATTTTATGATTTTGGTTTACCATCTCGAATCATATCTGATCGCGGTACTTCTTTTACTTCGACTTCTTTTAGGAGCTTTTGCGGAAGTCATGGTATTAAACATGTTTTAAACGCTGTGGCATGTCCCAGGGCCAACGGCCAAGCTGAAAGGTATAACCAAACTATTTTAAATAACATAGTGACGGCAATGACGAACGTAACTGGGACATATATCTTGGCAAAATTCAGTGGGGTATAAATAATTCCATTAATTCCTCCACTAAACGGACTGCCACAGAGGCTCTATTCGGCACCAGGTTCAGAGACAGTTTAAATAATAAATTGGATGTTGGAGCTGAGGCCATACCAGACACGTTGCAAAGCGTAAGAGACGAGATCAGCACCAATATCCGAGTTAACCAAGAAAAACAAAAAGTTAATTATGATGCCGGTAGGATTCCTGCTACTACCTATAAAGAAGGTGATTTAATAAAGATTACTAGAACTAATTTCAATAACAAAGGTAATAGCACTAAACTCCTTTCAAAATTCACAGGTCCGTACAAAATCACAAAAGTTTTGGGTAATGACCGATATAAAATTGCTGAAATTCCGGGTTTTATTTAGTAAACGGAAAAATACATTTAAAAGCGTAGTTTCCGCTGACCGTGTAAGACCCTGGATAAATATTCGTTCCCCTAACAATAAAAATTCATTAGATGATAATAATAACTCATCTTCTGGTGATGAAAGTAATAAAGATGACGATAAAACATGCCTCGGGATCGAATCTGAGATCAACGAATAGCCGAATGTAATGATCGTGTATGTAAGGCTAATTTTAATTTAACTATCATTTAGAATATTGTAAAATCGTGCGTCAGGAGATCGCACGATGTCGGATGGCCGAATGTAATGATTTCAATGATTTAATAGAATTATTAATTAAAAATAAGACTTTCACCGCAAGCGACAGATGGCGCTAGTGGTTGCACGAACTTTAACATCCGTTTTAGATAGTCATTTGTAAAATAACGGTATCTAAAGTATACTTTGTTTTGTATCATTAATAAATCAATATTGTATAAATAAAAGAGTTTAGTTATAATTAAACTTATGCTCTAATGTACTTTAGTTAGTCAAGTGATTATATGTACTATTTACTTTGCTCTGATTGGTCGTATAGCCGACTGAGCGTTCACTTCCCTTTGGGGTGGGGAACATTCAGTCGGCAACTAATTTGCATGGATAGAGTCAGTCTTCCTCCAGGCGTTGAACAGTAAGCATATCTTATGGTTCCGTGCTAATATTATTACACCCTACTGTGTGTGATTGTGTAAATCTGATTGTGTTAAAGTTGTTGTGTTGATTGAAATAAAGTGAATAAACATTACTAAAAGCTGTGAATACGGTTCCGTGTTACTTCTATTATAATCTACTGTGAGTGACTGTGTTAACCCGTTTGTGTTGGAACTAAGTGAATAAACATTATTAAAACTGTACTTGAGGTGTATGATTTCTTCACACAATGCTTATCTAGAGCTAACAATTTCGGTGGTCCTTATATATATTCTATTCGAAATGGTCTATATGCATATGCTATGTGTGACGTGTGAATTATACACCCAATACTATCAAATAAAACAAATTAAAGCGTGATGTAATAATACTCAAGCTATGTAAACTTAAATTAACTTATCCCTATTATTAACCTGTCCGTCTATAATTTACAGTTGTACACCTAATTATACATATTTAGCGGTGATATAATTAATGCGCAGTTGTTTTATTACAGCACGTTACATGTTGAAACTAATTAAAAATGTTACATTTTCGCGTAATGTCTTAAAAGTGCGAAGGCTGTGCAATAATACCAACACAATTAACGGCACATATTTTTTTTTTTATCCATTATTGTGAAGGCAATATTTTGTGTGTTAACCAGAAGAAGAAAACAAAATTTTACTCTGACAGAGCCGGTGGTACAAACAATAAAAAAAAAGACAAAATGTTGCAGCACAAGTTTCCTATATGCGGTAGTGGATTACTCCAAGAGTTGTGTGTGATAAAATCTCGATTGGTACCGGTCGAGAGCACGTAGGACTAATACTAATGTAACGCCCTTGGCTATAAGGACCACAGTTTATTACTCGTACATACCTGCTTAAGTAACTAGCGAATGTTTAGTTAACATAAAAATATTCAAGTTATGATGTAGAAAAAAAAAACATACAGTCGAATCGAGAGCCTCTTCCTTTTTGAAGTCGGTTAAAAATAAGATTCCTTTGTAGAGGAGAGTACCTAGATCTGTGATCGGTATATTACTGATGTTAAAATTTTATACTTATTTGTAGGTAGGTAGTTTAGCCTTGAAGTTGTCATTGAATGCCCGTGACGAAGCCTTCAGTGGTGGACTTGGTAAACTGGAGTCGAAGCCCATTCCTAAGATTGTAGGTATTCGATTTCCAGTATAACTCTTTAGAAGAATTAGGTAAGTGTTGCTTTGACACATTTTTTTTCGTATAAAATTGTAGGTCAGAAGTTTATATTGGATTTGCATTACAAGACAACGCAGTGCAGCTCACATCAAAGATCCTAAGCATGCTTACCGTTTTATAAACAAAACGATACACGTTCAGATAGACCACCAAGTTAAAAAGAATAAGCCTTAAGTCTAGCACATAAAGACCAAATTCCATTGAGAAATAATCTTGGATCATTATTGCCAAATCAGTCGCATATCAAATTCACGGCGGTTAGCGTTGGGCAACTTGTCATAGCCTTACATAAGGCTATAGTCGCACTATTATAATTCCAAAGATAACGCTTAAAGAGGTGCCAATGCAACGATTTGTGTGACAGAATTTTCTGATTGGTCTGCTACGATGAGGTTACAACGTTTTTGAGATGGGAAGTCGTACCCGTGTTTTCCGTTTATAAGATACGCCACCTGTTAAATTGAGGCAAAGAGATTTATTCGATGATTAACGATGAAGCTTAAGTGAGTATAGGTATGTATAAGTATTGTTTCATGCATGTCGCATGTTTTCATGTTTATTGCATGTCGTTACTTATTTCATTTGGTAATTTTGATCAATAAATCCTCAGTTTCTGATTACCATAGGTAATTATGGTAATCAGAACTGAGGATTTATTGAATCTATGATGTATATTTTTGTTTGGGTATCCGGAAATGACACAGTAAGTAGGTATCTCTGGATTCCTTCTACTTACTTTAGAGATGTGTGTTAAATAAAATGTGATTATGGAAGAACGTCAAAGAGTTGAAAATCATCCTGGCTACTCCAAACTACAATAATGGCAATCGCTGATTCATCCACCAGGTTATTATGGTTCTTTTTTCCTCGAAAGTTCACAGTAGCGTAGCGGTACCTATGCATAGAAATAAACACTTTACGGAATGCTAACGTTATAATATGTTGGTCATCATGATTTTGGAATAATAAAAGAGATTTAAAAGAAAATCGATAGGTATCTCTTGAGATGTCGGCTTCGACTAGAACTACACAGCTCCCTACCATATAAAATTAAATTAAACGTCTTTATGGATTATAAGATTATAACAAGTCGACAAGTTACCGTTAAAATCGGTGAGGACACCGATAAAATTATACTGCACGAGCACCATTCTGCATTGCAGTGCACATGTAGGTACGGCTCGAATTGAAGTCGGCATTCTAACATTAGTTGCTAAGCGTTTAGAACTAGTCGTAAGAAGATGCCAATGGCAAGTAAAGATGTTTACGATGATGATTCTTATAATGGCTTCCTCAATAGCAATTCTAACCATTACACCTGGGTTAAGTGAGGCATGACTGATGTAGACCTGTTTTTATGAAGATCTAGTTAACTGCCTCTCAAGCATAAATCTTAGTTTTAAATGTAAATTGTGCTTGTAAATTGTATAAATTACTGGCTCATGTGAGAAGGAAGAGGAATAAGTGTGTTTAAAAATAAATATACAGATTTGTGGTGTTGCGTTTGCATTTGTTTAAAACGTGTTCCGTTATTCGAAGGTCAGCTGTGTAAATCATAAATCATAAGCTAATCGTAAGCTGTGTTCATCGAATATATTAATAAATAAAATAAAATAAAACGTTTACTTCTGGCTACCATGGCCCTTAGCCATAATACCTTACAAAATAACATAATTATATAAAGTTTATAATAAAAAAAAACAAACTATAATATAATTTTATTTCAAATCATTCTTACTCTGTAGGCAATACAATGTAGGCTTAAAAAAATTATGTCTATCATAATGTTTGTATCTACCTCCTTACTTAATTTGCTTCCTGAAAATGAGTCCTTCAGTCTTTAAAGTTTCACAGCTAGACGATATATGTATAGACGACCTCTATTTCAAGCAAGTCTTTTTGGTCCTATCTTCACAGATGGACGGATGTCTCAGGTATACACTGAAAATTACACAACCCTGAAATAATCTCGACAATCATAATGTAGGTATATTTCATAATAATTATTTTGATAAATGTTTGTTTTAAACATTTTTATCTCTTTACAATCATGTAATTACTACCACACTTTAATTTAAAATTCAAATGAAGGCCCTAACTCTCAGGCTTTATGTAACTTTACAACAGAATGCATATTTTACTACAACATAATTAAGTAATGCTAACAAAGCTAAATAAAAAAGCGGTCTCGTCGTATGCGACTGTAAAATCTGTTCTAGCTTGAGAATGCAAAACTGTTTACTTACTATTTAAACTCGATTGTTTATCGTGCACTAACATCATCATTATCAGCTTTGTTGCACCGAGCGCTCAGTAGGCCTGGGGGCCTACCACCACTCTTATAGCAGTATTATTTTAATCTTACTTCAGTGTAGGAAAGAGATGGAGCAATACAGGACATGCAGCTCCATCTCTTTCCCACACTGAAGTAAGATTAAATTAATACTGCTTTATAAGTGGTGGTAGGCCCCATGCTCTCTTTTGTGCCATGCGTCTGAATCTGTATCATTTTGAAGGATAGGTATTGCTAGTCCATTGTTTTATAATTATGTTCAAAAAATGTTGTCTGCTCAATAACGTAGATAACGCAGTGAATGTTGTTGAACTGTGAAAATGAAAACCATTGATACCGTTAGTGGGTTACGCAATTACCCTGCTGGTTTGTGCGAGTCTCATCCAGGTCTTCCTCGTGATCTTCTGAAGGACGTCCACTCACCTGGCTATTGCAACTTTACGTATATAATCATAGTTTTTAAGGTTTTTAATATAAAAAAAAAATAAAATGTTTATTTCTTCACTTAAGGATATAACTATGTTAGGTTTGGAGTCACCTTTTAAGCAAAGATTTGCTTGTATTAGGTGGTTCCGCTCCTCCAGTTTACAATCATTCTACAGATGTGTGAGAAATAAGCAAAAAGATTATTTTAAGACTAATTAACATTTTATAATTCATATATCAGTAAGGGAGCGCACTGGGTGTAGAATATGTTTGTGAGTGTGTGTATGTGTATGGGTTCGTTTGTGTATAAGGGTGTGTTTGTGTGGGTGTCGGGAATATGTATTAGTTTATTATTGTTTAGACTATTTTGTGTATTTTATCTATGGGCCTTAGTTGCCTGATAATAAAATGATTATTATTATTGTTATTGGCATAACAAGGCTTTTCCACCAAATCGTAAAAGTAACAATTATTATGCTCATCAGCTAAGGATTAGTAGGTGATACAGACGACTGATTTATTGAGCGTGTAGGGGTTGTAATTGTTTGATCATGCTTTAGCTTTATTATCCATAATGTATCATTCATAAGTGAAAAAGTTGATCCTACTGATCCTACATAAGGACAAAATTGAACAGAGCATAATTTCTAGAGTTAAATATTGCATAGTGAAAATACACTATAGTTTGCGAAAAACAAGGGCTATGAATAGAAAAACGCCAAGCTTTCGTTGCTATGTTTTCCTTTCGTATGTGAGTGGTGTGTCTCAGTCTTAGATTTACTTCGAAGACATCTAAAAACTCATTTGCTCCAGGCTAAGAAACTGCATAACATCAGAAGTGGTGACATAAACCTCCTGGCCCGCACGACTGTTGAAATTATTTCTATCTCAACGCTGCAAAATTTACGAGCATTTTTGACATTATCTATGTCATAATGTCAGTCTCCGAGAAGAAACGCAAGCGCAGGTAGAAACGCGTTACGGAAACGGAGGTAACAGATGCTAATCGCATATTAAACAAAGTGTGTAACTGAGTTTATGTTGACTTTTAAGTATTCCCTCCACAATTTGAACGTTGGCGATAAACGGGTGGTGTTTGACATTTTAATCGGAGGTTGTTATTATTTAATCGGATGACGGAAAGACTTACGTACAGTAGGTAGGTACTCCGATCATTAATAGGTTTTATTTAAGCATTTTTGTTTTATTTCGATAAAAAAAATCTTATATTACTTGTCAGAAAATCAATAAAAAATACTTTAGTAATTCCAAAATTGTCTGTCTGCAAAAAAATAATGAGTAATTCCGAAATTATATAATAATTATAAAAGGAATAATTGTAATAAAATTGGTCCTTCGAGCATCAGCTTTTTAGTCTTTTTTATCCTAAACATGTTTTTTAATGAAAAACTCATACGTGACTGGAGATGACATAAAGTTTATTATCAAGAAAAATATGACTCTCAATTCTATCGTAAGTATCTAATCTCTAAATTAAATCGAATCGAATCGAAACATCACCCGATTCATATCGATTCTAAATCGAATTTCCATAGTAGCGGCGTATGGTAGTAGTTTTTTTATGATAGCGGTCGATCAACTTAGTTTAACGGTAAAACCAAGTCATGGGCACCATGCACTACAAACTGGCTTACATCATTCTTGATAACCGGAAACTGATACAGCTAAAGGTTTTTTGTAGTTACGGTTTTTTCTTGGTAGGTATTAGTTCCGCTCTAGTTAAGTCGGTTTTTGGAAAAATGATTGAGTTTTTCTCAAGTCTAACGATCTGAGCGGTAGATTTTGCGTCCTCGCTTTTCCCGGAAAGTTAGGTTAACAATTATTAACTAATTCTAATTTTATTATAAGCCACAAGATTTTTTTTTTCGTGAAACTTTAAATATGAAGTTGTGGGAACCTGTGAATTTTTCGGGCAGTTAAACTAAATTATTATGATCTGTTAAGACGTTGAAGGAAAGCATCGTGAGGAAACCGGCATGTCTTACAACCAAAAATTCGAAGACATGTGACAATTACCAACTCGCGTACAGATGACTCACAGATAGGAGGCCTGTGTCCCAGCAGTGGGAACATTATAGGCTAATTATGCTATTATGATCTCTCTCTAAGAATAAGTACAGAGGCCAGCACATCAAGCTACCCCAATCTGTCAGATTTTCCCAATTGAATATGAACCTTATTCCTTTGCACTAAAGTTGAAAATCTATCAAATGAATTTGACAGATTGGGGTAGGTTGACCTGCTGGCGTCTGTACCTATATGGGAATTTTGGTTTTCCTGAAGGAACATTCTCATTTTGGTCGCTAGTGAAACGTGCCTTCTGTTGAAAATTGTAAATCCTAAGTGGATTTCTCATTTTCTTGGTTTTTATTAAGTAGATAAAGAGTTTTTTTTTCTAAAAAGTTGTCTCCCCTTTTTATTTTATAAGAGGATATAATTTTTTTTTTAACAATTATGCATCCGATGATGACAGGGTAGTTATAAAAATATAAATATTAATAATAATAAATATATATTTTTTTAATATTTTTAAATGTTTTTATATTTTTTATATTCTAATATTTAAAAATATAAATCATATGTATTTAGTTAAATAAAGGAAATAAATATTTTATAAGGCGTGTAAACCCAAAAAAGTTTTTGGAATCAAAAACAACAATGTTCAGAACCATGAGATATCATTGTTTATTTAACAGCTCAATGCACTTATTACGTATTCGTAAATCGCTATTCGAAGTGAATTTATTGCTATGAGATGTCACTTCATCACAATAATAGGTTTCGTGACAGTTTTGTGATTAATTTATTTTATGAGTCGTTTTTAAAACTTAGTAAGATTATTATATATGTGCCTAATAAGGAACAAATAATTAATTGTTTTTGCTATTTAATTCTTATAGGAAACCATTTTATTTTACACTAAAACCTAATTATTTTAAGAAAAACAATAACTTATGGCAATAAATAAGGGCTCAATAGACTAGCGAATTGCTTTATGCGTACGTAGTGGCGCCAAGGTTGTATCGAGGCAGAAAGCTCTAAAGCCTTTCAGTTGTAATCGAGCCGGGATAGAGCGCGGACAGCCGCCGCAACGATAACGCGCGAGTTCGCGTTCGCGGTTTAACTCGCCGCCGAATGTTCAGTGTTTTCTTAGGATTTGTAACTTAAACATTATGGTTTGCGTTTTTTGATTGTATTTAATTTAGATACTATTTAGGTAATTTTTCAGTTGTTTTGCCATGTTTCAGTAGAAGTCAAATTAGATACACACGTTAATTTCCAGCAGTACGGTACCTATGTCGTATTTATTTAATAAATGCAACTTATAATAATAGTTGCTATCAATTGTTTTATTAGCTGATTTATATCAGATAATTTCCCAAATTTGTGGAATATAAATGTTAAGTTTGTTTCCACAAATTTGGGATAATATCAAGCAAATAAAAAAAAAATATGATGCATTTTACGATTTTTACTAAGTTAAGTAAATGTTAATTGAATGTTAACTTTCGGTACTGAATGACATCGCACTTCTCTTATTTTATAGAGCGTGCTAACATTTAAATCTCCCCGAGACGTTAGATTTGCTCTGGCTCTATCTCTACGCCATGTCTCATTTAAATATTTTCACCAGCAATGAGTCTGAACAGATAGATCAATGTACAAAGATAGGTAGATAGCTCAAAAACAAATTAGTCAGTAAATAACGTTTACGGGATATACGAAATTTGTAACTCCTTGATTGGGATTTATTTTATACAAACACCAGCTGATCCTGCGAAGTTCATAATGCCTCAGTATCAATAAATACAAAATGTATGTGAAAATTAATCATGTATTTTTTTTGTGAATATTCACATGTTTTTTATAGTAATTCTGCTGCTATTCGGGGCGGATACTCGTACAAATCCAACATATCAAAGATCATAAAAATCGGTCCAGCCGATCTTGAGTTAATGGTGTACTTAACTAACCTTTTTTCTTTTTCGAAATGGCATCTCGCAGTTCAACCTATAAGAGGTTGCCGTCTGCTTAACCGGGCTTTCCTGTGGAAGCCTAGCTTATGGCCTCCAGCCAGGGCTTAAAAACTAATTAAAAACTAAGCGACTCTAGGTATACACGCTAAGGGCACCCCCCTTGGGGTTCGGACCTCGGCTTAGGGCGTCGCTGGAAGAGTGTAGCAAGGAACAGGCTGGATCGGAAAAACTACAGGCTGAGCGGCGCGGGCTGGCTCGAGCAAGGGTCGGGGTCTTAACTAATCCGACTTTGTTTTATTTCTATATATTTAAACCAAGGATGGAATGGCTAGGAAGGAAGTGATTAGGACGGCTATATGAGAAATGACGTGATGAAATCCCAAAACTTTTTATCTTATATCATAATTTGTTTAAGTAACAGTTTAATTCTACATACTACGACATCTTGGTTAACACTGTGGGAAACTAACCGCCAGACGTAATAACAATAAAAAAACAACTAACAAAAACATCTTAGATAATGAGCTGCTCAATTTATACAAAGTACCATACCGTCTTTCCATTTCCTGCCTTCACTAATTCTACAAGTTCCGATTAATTTTATAACAATCTTCTCTCAGCATCCAACAGTGCATATTTCGTTAAAATCTGGTGCATCGAGACGCCACGGTGTTACACAACAAATAATTTCAAAAGCAATTTGTCTGTCGTCTTAGATGTAGGCTTTTCCTAAATCATGCTGTAATGCACTTCCGTCTTCCTAGATATATCTCTGCCGGCATCCATCTGCAGGTTTCTTAGGGTTGACCAAAATAAAACCCATAATTTATGGTCGAGCAGGTTATACACTTCAAAATGTTACAGTTAAAAAAGTAGAAAAAAAAAATAGTTCAAAATTGTCCTTTGATTAACATGATACACTTTAATTTTACCAATTGGCCTTGGGTTTTCTATTAAATAATGGACTTGGAGAAGAATTGAAGATCATCTAACATTAAATATCATTGCAATAGCATGATGCAAAGAACTTCCCCTGAATGTCAGATGAGCAATAATTATCACAGCCTTGCGTCTTCAGAGAAAACTACAAGGTTGAATGTCCTTGCTTCTCGTGCTAATCTCGTGTCGGCACTACAATAGCTCATGTCGTGCCTATAAGATAAGCTAGTCAACAAAATTGCTAGCGGAACTGATTGCCAGAGAGTGTGCAGGGCAATTCACTCCTCTTTTGTGAACAGATAAAGATAAATAGTTAGTTAAATTTCGTAATTGAAAACTGTTATACCAAAATATGTGGCTTCATAATTGAAAAAGGTATGTTAATGAAGATATCGTTCACAAAATAAATTGCTTTATGACGTCATATAACCATTAATGTTTTAAAAGTAGAGCAAGTAATACGGTAGCAGAATCTATTTATCTACTAAATTTCGCCAAAAACATGAAACTTACATAATGCACACATTGTTTTGAAAATCTCTCGCGCTCTGTGCATAATAGAATTTGCAAACGAAACTAGCATTAGGGCTTTGAAACTCGCGACAAGATAAGAATTATGTTGCGTGATCGTGGATGACCGTCAAAGATTTGTTACGTATAAAAAGCACATGTTTAGGAAGGTCACTCTAAATCAGCTCAAGAACAGGCCAACCTTGGAATAATCACAAGTTTCCTAATCTTTTCCACGTCTTTTAAAAGACATTCTTCCTAAGTATTGTAGTGATGTAAGTTACGATTCTCTCCGGTTTCACATTGGGGTTAAATCAGGAACGTTAATATCAAAGTGGTTTAAATTGTATCCAACCAGCCATGCTATTCTCTAAGGATACAGCCTTGCGGGCAGCGCTGTCGCAGTGCTGTCGCGGTGGGTTTGACGGCTGCGACATCGCTGCCCGCAAGGCTGTATCCTTAGAGAATAGCTCCCCAGGTTATAATGGATTTGTAACAATTGAAGTTGTAAAAAAAAAGGTCTTATTTGCCGTGCATAAAAAGAGCTTCTTTTAGTGACGATGAAACCCTTTATTCATAAACGAGGCTTGACTGCTTAGCCATCCTTTAAGACGTTTGAACTAAACTTTAATCGTCGTTTATAAATTAAACCCATTAAGTTAAGTATGTCCACTGCCGAGCAGTCTGACCCGCTTAAAACACGCTATCTGGCTAATCCTTTTATTTTGCCATGACCTAACCTCGAATAAGTAAGCCGTGTCAACACAATAGAAGGATAAGTTCTACTAATCTCTCGCGGATTTGTATTCCGCCCCGACTTTTGCTCGAGCCAGCCCACGCTGCTTAGTCTGTAGTTTTAAATTTGTCCCTAAATAATTCCGATCCAAGCTGTCCCTTGCTGCCCTCTTCCAGTGACGCCCTAAGCCGACGTCCGTACCCGACAGGGGGTGCCCTTAGCGTATAGCCGCTTAGTTTTGGCTGGAGGCCTTATTGAGGCATCCACAGGCAAGCCCGGTTAAGCAGACGACAACCTCCTAGGTTGAATTGCGAGACGCCATTAAAAAAAAACGGGTTTGTTTTTTACCACCGCTATTTTCGGGACCTCATCTTAAAACCCTCTGACGCAAAAGTGCACACAACAAAAGAGATTATCCAACATTTGTTTAACAACTGCTCAAGAATGCGGCCATTATTAAATTTGCCACACAAAAAGGTCTAATTAGAAGATGGAGCTCCTCACAAAAGTTTTAAAAAACCTTTTTCAGCAGACGCTTTGTTAAGTTGAATGAGAACTGGCAACACTAATGAGCTTTTCGTTTAAATAGTTAGTGGACATTATCTTAAACGATTCTAGTTTGGAGATAGTTTAAGTGGCTATTTATGTACGGTTGATAATTTTGTTGGCGTTCTCACTTTTTGTTAGTTTCGTAGAGATACCTATAACTAATTACATTTTACTGACAAATGCGTGCACTGACTGGACAGGTCCACTAAATCTGTGTGGTTCTTTGCTAAAAAGACCATTTCAGACACCAACCTACATGGTCTTCACATGTCTGACCAATATTATATCTGGATTTTAAAAGAGACTGTGACCTCTAAGTTTGTTTCGGCCTATCTTTTCAGAGTAGTCAGATAGGAAACGCCGACATCATCTAGTTTCAAAAAAATGATTGACGTGTAAAAATATTTGTATCTACAAATATAGAAATAAAATCATTTGTCATTTACAACAACTGCAACGTTGTTCTTTGTATGCTGTAGCTAAGGACTTTAAGTAATGGTCCTTCTTGCTAATTTTGAATTTCCATTTCTTAATAATATGCTTAACGAGGAAAAGATGTTATCTAAATTGTAAAGTTTACTTTTATGTGTTACTGTGTTACTGAATAATATTGAGTAACGCAGTAACACATCTTTCTCTTGTGTTTTAAATTTATGATGCGAGCAATGCTAGTAAAACATACTATGATCTCTTGATTATTCCGCGTAACTCAAAAATAATTGGCACACACTGCTGGCTAACAGCGGGCACTGCACTACTTGAGCCAAAAGAGCAGAGTAATTGCGGAACACAGTTTGACAGTTCAATAACATCCATTGCGATATTCACGTTGTTGAGCAGACAAATTTTTCGAACATACATATAAAGCAATGGATTAGACCTAATATCCTTCAAAATGATTCAGAGTGTGGTCTGTGATTGATAGTGTGTTGCGATATTAGGGTGCTCATTTGGCTCATGTAGTGCAGTACCCGCTGTTAGCCTGTGGGTTAAATTATGAAGTGATGTGATTAATTAGGTATTGTAATAGTAATGTATGAGTGTGTATGATAAATTATCAGTCATATATTTTGCAAGCATCACACTAACCCGATTCTTAGTCGGCTCATACTCCTGACGCAAGAAAGTAAACAACTGAAGCATTCGTCTTTTGTCATACTCTAATGGCAATTGCCCAATTTTTTGTAATAGTGCATTACTTATTCACTTCAGAGGGGTAATTCTCGTAATTTTATGAACGTTCACAGTCTGAACTCAGTCTCAATCTGTCAAAAATACCTCTAATTTCCCTACATTTTGAAAAGTTTTTGACAGTTGGTTTGTCGCCGAAATGAGACTGCGACTAGATTTTGAACGACGATTTTGAATTAGGTACGAGAATTGGCTTTCCGTACCATAGGTATCGAACATTAATCAATGTTATCGTAGGAGTCCTCTAAACGCTATTCACAAGTCCAAAACGCGAAAATTTTGTCAGTTCAAATCAAGTAGATGACCGTTATTCTTCCGACAGTTGTTTGCTGTCGGGGGCAAGGCAAATCATGTTATCGAAATTTGTAATTTTCGATACGGTAGCCTCCGGATGGTTTTGAATAGCTATGCAGCACCAGTTTTATTCTCAAGTGCTAAAATCTCCTGCACACAATAGGTGGTGTTATATACTCGGTCAATGTATGTTGTTCCTTATGTAAGGTCCATCAAAGATGTTATGTTACATAGTATACAATCCTTGATGCTTTGTAGCAGTTTCAATTCGTGTCAATATACTTCCTCAAATCACTTTTTGGTGGTGAACAGTTGATGAGATCGGTGGTTATAATATCAATAACAGAAATCCAATATCTTTCAGTGTTACATATTAGTGTTATTTTTACAATAAAATTATTTCCTCTTGCGATTTGATTTCTGCTCAACAGGAAAAGCATCTGTATCCTATGACATTGTATATATTCTTTCTTCTCCAATGCTGAGAGGATTGTTCCGATATTCACATGGGAGCTAGCATAATGTATCGAGGGAATTCGGTATTGATACGGAAAGGATTGCGTTGTTAGAGATACAGATTTAAGATTTTTCGGAGTATCGGTATATTCTTATCTGAAGCTTATATGACTAGACAATATATGCATCCTGTACATCTTAAAGTTACTCAATACTATCTGTAATAGGTATTGTAAAGTGTGTCAGCCGTAAGAGAACTTAAATCATTGCTATTGTAACGCTGTTGAAAGGTAACTTATGCAATCGTTCATGCAGATGTAGCACTGGCAGGTTTAAAGCTAGGCATTAATTTTTTTGCTAGCCAGTTATTTCACGTAATTTTTTCCTTCCTTGGTTTGATCTTCTTGCTTGCTTTGGTGCAATGGATTTAGAATCACTCGCTAATCAATTTTTTGAATATTGAGTTTTATACATTCAAACACAATTTAAGATAAGTTCATCTTTTCCAAATAATTTTTTTTACTGTCCCTCTCCTGGGCAATTGCCTGCCAGGGTCACGGGTTGTTCGAAAGAGTTACCGTTGCCCTGGCACTGGCAACTGAAGGAAGACGGGTGGGTTTTAGTCAATAAAAGTCTGACACGCGCGTAAATTATTTTTAATTGTATCTTAATTAAGTCGAAAGAGTGCTTATTCTACTTCAATTAGTATTAGGTACCGATCGAAAGCAAATATTACAAATATAGGTTCACAATTTCAAAGACAGCATCCAATGTTTCTAGGTCTTAGACTGCTCTCAGTTTGAATGTTAATATTTGTGGACTTCTTAGATTGCATCATTAATATTACAGTTAATTACACATCAGTGCTTTTAATGTTAGGCAAGAAGCAGATTAGCATTCGCTTAAGATAGAGCAATCTAATTACAGATACAGAAAATTATGGGAAACATACTCGTTTGGTTAGGGATCCGTTTACATAACTTTGTAGTTAACTTTTCTCATCGGTAGAAACGGAATTATCTTGATGATTGTTATCATTCAAAATCTCATTTATTGGGATGATTCTTGGGTATTAGAGAGAGTGTAAAGCTTCGTTTACATTGATAGTTGTAATACTTGCAATGCATGTACTTACACACGACCTCATATCACGCTATGAATTCCAATATAAGCCGACTTCTCATTGTAAGAAAAACCTATACAATGCGAGGACAGCCAAAACTGGAAATGTGTAGCTTGAGATGTCGCCGTGTGTACCAACCTAGCCAACAGTTTTTCTTAGTAACTTAATTTGAAAAAATATCGAAACATATTGTCATCTTCCTTTTCTTGCTTTGGCTACAATGCTTGTATTCTAACGGAAATGATAAATCGGTATACTTTGCCTATTTTGCTTTTTTTTCTCAAGACTTCGCTAATTTCTGCTATAGGTATCTTCCAATAAATACTTAGAGCCAAAAAAAAGCCAATCGTGTGAAAAACTTATTTACTTGTAAAAAATAAAAAGGCTGATATCGACGGAACTCACAAGACAGAATGCGCGTTACCTTTGCTCGCGTTTTTTTATTCTCATCGCCATGCTTGTTAGTTTTTGCCATCAGTCTCACGACTAACGGTTGACGTAACAGCATTTTGTATCAATACCTTTGCTAGTGTTGTACTGATGTAGTCGCGACTTTAAATGGTCTGATTAGGGTTGTGACTTGAATTAGGTGAATTCGTTTGAGCATCTTGCAATATATGTTTTGGGACACCGTTATAGAACCTTTTATATTTGCCTGGTTTAGGATTAATTCTGCTTCAGCTATAACATATTCCTAAATAAAATGGCTTTAGAAATTCCAAAAAAATTACATTCATTCCCTTTATAAAAATGACGTGATTTTAGATATAGCATCTTTTATATTTTCATGGCTTTCAATTAATTCTACTTCAGCTTTATTGTTCCCTAAATCATTTTACGGCTATTCTGTATAAAAAAATTATTCTTTTCTTTTCTAAAAATGACGTCATTTTCGTATTTCTGTTACGTGTCTTGTATGTGCAATAATATAATCTTGTCCCTAAAGAATTTCGGTAGGTGTAAGTACTAAACAATAAATTGTTTAAAAAGGCTTGTACCCAAGACAAATACATTGAATGAAGAAATCAGATACATTGCCGGATGAAAGTATTGTTTTTTTACAATAAATTTTACTTACTGTCACTTGTTTTAGCGGTAAAAACTTCATGTAAGATAGTAGGTGCTGTTCATCTATACATATAATAAAATCGTAGGAAAGTCAAAACTGTACATTGAATATTTTTTAAAAAGAATACTTGGGGCGTGATCTACAATCGATATAGAAGCCAAAAATATAGTTTTTAGAATTTTTGTCTGTTTGTCTGTTTGTCTGTTTGTCTGTCCGGGATAAACTCAAAAAGTACTGCATGGATTTACTTCAAATTTTGCATGAATATTACTAAGAGGTCGGGTCAACATATAGGCTACATATTATCACGCTATCACCTACGGAGGAGGAGCTGTGAATCTTTATTTTTCTTACGCATTCTGTGACAGCGTGTAATCTAACGACGCATATTTAAATGATGTTTTTGAGTAAGCCATGCTATTATCTAGCTTTACACTATATAACTACGCCATTTAAGTAACTTGGGCAGAGAAATATAGTTTAATAATGAATGTTAGTAATATAAAGACAATTTTAAAACAGCGCCATCTATGAGATTTCATAAAAATCAAATCAAGTTACATGTTAACATTTTTTGGAAATTAATAATTTAAATTTGGTCATGTTGGCGAGGTAAGTAGTTAGTTATTCTTAAAATTCATAGATGGTGATGTGCATTTTCTTCATAAAAGTTGTATCGTATAGTTCGTTTTGACAAATTCAAGTTCCAACAAAACCCTCAAAATCTTGAGAAGAGTTGAGGAATACAATTTAAAAAAAAAATGCGGTGTTAAGTATTACAAAAAAGTTATGTTCATTGATGATGATCATTTCATTTCATGACACCCTCGCGGAGGCTAGCGTCAGTGACAGTCCCAGCCGCATGCGTCATCTGTTTGCCGTCATCTTGGTGTTTTGTGGAGTCGCGAACCCGGTAGCTTTGTGGGAGAAGTATCGCCATCATCTGTCTGAAAATTTTCTACGAGCTTTGAGGCGTGCTACTGGAGACGAAGTCGAAGTAACTGATGAACGCGTGCTGAACACATGTCTCAGTTCACTTCAAGATGTGGTCATTTCTATCGGCGGAAATCCACTGATCGAATATGGGTTACCAGCTCGCCAATCATCACCGTATCAAGACCGTGGAAATCGGGAGTATAACGCTGAGACAAATGACGATCCGGGTGAAATGACCACCATACGAAATGACCATGTCGCTTTGTTCTCTTCAGAGCAAAAACTTTATGACACCGTCCTTGAAAGCGTTAGGCAAAACCAGGGTAAAATGTTTTTCTTGGATACGCCTGGTGGAACAGGAAAAACATTTGTTACCACTGGCATACTTGCAGAGGTCAGGAGGCAAGGCACAATTGCTATTGCTGTAGCGTCGTCGGGAATCGCTGCCACACTGCTTCCGACTGGCAAGACAGCACATGCCATGTTTTTAGAGAGCGCCGAAACGCCTGTTTGTGGTGTGTCACGTAACAGCGATAAGGGACACGTGCTCAAGGATTGCTCTCTGATCGTATGGGATGAGTGTACGATGGCCAATAGGAAGGCAGTTGAGGCCGTGGACAGAATCCTGCAGGACATCCGCAGGAACGAACATTTGATGGGTGGTGTCACAGTTCTGTTCAGTGGTGATTTTCGGCAAACGCTTCCCGTGGTGACGCGGGGCTCGAGGGCTGACAAGGTGAATGCTTCGTTGAAACGATCTTCGTTGTGGTCACGAGTTCGTACGCTGCGCTTGACCATTAATATGAGAGCTCGGCTCGGCGGCAATGCACGTGCTCAAGAATTCTCCGATGTCCTTCTAAGTCTTGGCGAAGGCACTCTAATAGGTGGACAGGTGGTGCGTCCAGTCTCTCGGTAGAGTGGTATCCAGCTTAGAAGAACTAATTCGCTGTGTGTACGGGGACATCAGTCGTATACCGCACCAACAGAATTCTTGGGTGTTTAAGCGGGCCATTTTGATGCCAAAAAATGATCAGGCTGCAGCAATTAACGAATGCATTCTCTGTGAAATTGAGGGAATAAAGTGGTCTACACCTCGATAAACACTGTTGTCGAGCAAGATGACGCCACACATTATCCCGTGGAATTTCTGAGCTCCCTGTCAGCAAGTGGACTTCCAGCGCATACCATCAAGCTGAAGGTCGGTGTTCCGATTATGCTTCTTCGGAACCTATCTCCTCCGAAGTTGTGTAACCCGCCTTAAAGTCATCTCGCTTCACAGACACACCATTGAGGCGGAAATTCTTACGGGTTGTGGCGTCGGCGAGGCAGTATTTATACTACGAATTCCCCTCATACCTCATAATTTCCCGTTCCAGTTCAAGCGCGTACAGTTGCCCGTGAGTGTTTGCTTCGCGATGACCATCAATAAGTCGCAGGGGCAGATACTGTGGGCAGCGGGTGTCGACCTCAGGACGAGTTGCTCCTCACAAGGGCAACTGTACGTCGTTGCTCCCGCGTCACCAGTCCTGACTCTCTTTACATTTTGGCTCCTGGCAGCATAACTACCAACGTAGTTTATAGAGAAGTGTTGTAAGGTATGATACCTTTGTACGTATATTTACTCTTTTGTGTCCTGGAATGTATTCCTGCATTATTTTCTCTATTTCCTTCAGTTACATCTTATGACTGAACTCAGCAGGATTCCCATATAACTCTCTTCACTTGCAAAAAAAACTT
The DNA here is from genome assembly GCA_949316385.1 of Globia sparganii. NCBI lineage: Eukaryota > Metazoa > Arthropoda > Insecta > Lepidoptera > Noctuidae > Globia > Globia sparganii. The sequence continues at coordinate 19,825,850 of OX438660.1, read as the reverse complement.
ATATTTTAATGCTATTTTAAAAGTTGTTTACTTATAATGCTATGGCGACACTGACATCTTAGGTATTTTTGCTGCTGTAGAGCCTTCACGCAGACGACGTCGCGGGCAGCAGCTAGTTGTGAATAAGTTTGTAGTTTCGTCATACTGTAGGTACCTAAGGACCGTTATTTTATTTTCGGCTCTTGGATATTTCCGTGGGCGGGCTGTAAACCAATATAGGGTAAAAGGTATCTATCTAATGGATATTTAATACCCAACCTATTTACCTAAATTTAGATTAACAAAAACTAGCAAGTCATTTCATATAAATAGCATCCGTTTTTATAACAAGCTGCCAAAGCCGGTTACAGGACTTAGCGATGGAAAGTTCAAAACTCTCATCAAACGTGTCCTTATCAAAAAAGCATATTATAAGATTAAAGACTACGTTGAAGACAAGGTAGTTTGGCAATAATTCCTTCTGCGCATGTGGCTTCCCTGGCATCTCATTAACGGCATAACTACGTAAATGTCTATTAACGGCTCTCAAATTACGATTTTTATTTATTTTTTACGTACTACTTTGACATAATCCTTTTATTATTTGACATTAGACAATTCTAATTTTCCTACTCTTTTTTAGTGGTTGTAATGGAAATCAAATCACTTGGTTTTAATAGGTTTTTATATTTTATTTATCTTTCTTTGAGATTTTGATTTTGTGCATGTGAAGACTTTGTAGGCCCTGTACATTTCAAATCTGTAGACCATTTTTTATTTTATCAAGTACTTGGTACTTGTTGACAGGCCTACGCTGTTCTCCCATACCTACTGTAATTAGAAAACATTGTAAAAGCCAATTATTTTTAAAAGAGTAACCATGGAGTTTCTTTCCGGTTCTTCTCCATAGGAAACGACCAATTGGAACCGTGCACCTAGCTTCTGACGTTTCATAAGTGGCCTTGTAGGCTTATGTGAAATAAAATATTTTGATTTTGATTTTGAATAACTATAAGAGCGTTCTGCACTACATTAAGATCCGAATCCGAGAAATGTCGGTCCAAAGTGACCATAGTCGTATTTGTATGAGGGGTTGTGCATTAGATCCGAACTCGATCCGTCCGAATTTAGAACATTCCCAATTCGGATCTTTAATTCGGATTCGGATCGGATGTAGTGCAGAACCGCTCTAACGGTAATCCGCCAATCAGGTGTGTTACTTATAATTTATGATTGTTGATTTGTCTATTATTTCGATCAATAGCTGTAGGGCAGGGCTTCTGGCTAAGTAATAATAGCCACACGGGGTGATCGATCAAGTTAAGCTAGGATTGCCGCAGTTGGTCCGTGGATAAGTTCATCTTTACATACCAAGACCTTTCCGTCCTTGAAAAGCACGTTAAACCGTTGTTCCCAGCTGTCATTAGTGGATCTTTGACAGTCGTTACGAGTCGTCAGAAATACGAAAGTCTCACGACTAGTCTTACCAAGGGGTATTGTATTACCCAGTAACTAGGTTGTGAAGGTCAGATAGGCAGTCAAAATAAAGGTATCCAGCTGCATCCGTTTATACTGGAAGTCGACATGGTTGGGAAGAGGCTAGGCAGATGATGATAAACAATAGTTGGTCATCGTAGTATGTCTCTTAATTAAATTTTCCTCAATAATTAACTTTATAAATAGATTTGATGTTATCAGGAAAGGTATTTTGAGAGACAATGGTTTTTTGTAATAATAACTCAAACTCACACCACAATATACGTCGGTCTAATCCATAAACTTATGCGGGGAGGTGCGATGCCTGTAGTTATGTCGCACCGTTATGTCAAAACTTGGGTGAAGTGTGTTGTCATTCCTCCTGGAGCGTTGAGATTAACACTATCTACTGACAGCTCTCTTGATGCTAACTTCACCTTACTTTTCACGGTGAGACTTTTACAGAATAGCACGGCTGTTAACATAAATCAATAAAGTTACCAAGCTAAATGGCACGACATGTTTGTAAGATGTTAATTTTGCAAGTGTATAAAAAAATAAAAGTCCTCCAGACCGCATTTCGGCCACGGCGGCCAATCTCAACGGAGACTAGCCTTCGGCGCGGGGATACTATAGTGCATAAGTGTGTGCGCAGACACAGGTGCATTCCCTCTTCCCTGACTATTATAGTCCGATGGGGCGGCAATTTGTAACGACCGGAGAGAGATCACGCGCAGGAGGAACGGTTTAACGTGCTTTCTAATTCGTAATTTTGAAAGTAGTACGTATACGAAACATTTTTTTTATCTTCTCCAGCTTTTATAAGTGCTTAAGCCTTTTTGTTTCTTTAAAGATACGGTTTCTTAGAAGGATGGTGGCCGTCACATTATAACTGACGTCATAAAAATCTGTCATTTTCACCAGAACTGAACATCAAGGTGTCAAAAAATGCTCTTTATTTGGACAGCCGTTGTTGTGTGACCGTTCAACGCTTTCTTAGGAAACCAAAGTTTAACACTGAGGGTCTAACAAATTCATCATTCTCTTGCCCTTATCCCAATTTATTTGAGGTCGGCGCAACATGTCATTTTCAGCCATAACTACATATTCCATCTCTATTAGTCGTCATCTCGGTAGTCACCCCCTTTCTAACCATATCATCATTCACACCGTCCATCCATCTTTTCTAACAAACTTGGTTTCTTTAGAAACCAATACGAAATAGTGCCATCTTCGATACTATCTTCTTCCCGCTACCGCTTATAAATTACACCGATATTACAAGACGTAATCTCAGACTATAAGTGGGTTAAAAATTATAGGTAGTTGTTTCGACATTTCGGCGCAGGCGCAGACACAGCGAACGGTAACAAAGACCGTTACTTCGATCCCAGTTGTGGTAAGATTACGAGTAATGGCCGCCCGTTATCATGTAATGGAAATAACAGATTTATAGTCTAAAGACATAAACGTGAGTTAATTTGCTGTAAATTGCGATGATTTTTAGAATTGAATTGGATTTACTGTAAACAGTAACAAAACTTTGATGGATAATTAAGCCTGCATCATCTCACTGTTGGGAAAATGCCTCTCCCCATGACTTCCAGCTCTTACGATCAGGATTAAAGTGGACCACTGGTCGTTTGTCCTAGCTACCCGAAACTGTGAAATTTTCCCAATCAACCTTGAACTAGAAATTTGACAGATTGTATTAGCTTGATGTGCTGGCATCTGTACTAGCACAGTATATTATAGCTTTAGCCCGCGACTTCGTACGCGTGAAATTAGCAATACTGCCGCTTCTCATGGTGTAAAATGTGTACTAAAAGGATTTTCGGAATCGGATCAACGGGGTAGTTGCGTAACACACTAACGGTAGAAGTAATGGCATTCATTTTGACAGTTCAACATAATTCATTGCGTTATCTACGTTGTTAAGCAGACATTTTTTTTAAACATATGAAGCAATGGATCCTTCAAACTATTCTTAATATCGACCCACCTCGTCGCATCGCATCGCCTACCTGCGCTGTTACTTCGTCGTTCAAACAAAAAAACTAAAAATAAGCTTTTCAGCTTTATTAATAGTATAGATATACAGGATGATTGGAAGATGGGTGCAAAGCTTTAAGGCGAAGATAGTACAGACAATTTAGAACCATTTAAGCCATGGTTGTCTTAGACGAAGATATACAGGGTTATTTGAAAAACACCAGCAACCTCTTAAGAGGTCATTGTACTCATCATTATGAACAACTTTTACTATTGGACCAAACCTGAAATCGCGAAAAAAAATCAGCTGTTCCCTACATTTTGACGAGATAGGCGAAGAATGTAGGGAACAGCTGATTTTTATTTCGCGATTTCAGGTTTGGTCCCATAGTAAAAGTTGTTCATAATGATGAGTACAATGACCTCTTAAGAGGTTGCTGGTGTTTTTCAAATAAACCTGTATATAGATAGATATACTTAGACAGAAGATATAGATTTTAAATTACAGAAAAGACAACAATTTATAATAGTCTTAATCCTATTTTGTATTGATGGCTCTTCCGAGGATTATAATAAATGCTACAATATTTGTGACATAAGGAAGTAAATACTTGACCTATAGCAACTATGTCCTACTGACTGAGTCTATGTCATTCTAAGTGTTATACAAGCGATAGTCTTTATAGACTATTAGACTAATTCAAAGGTCAGTAAAAACCTTATTAGATTTAAGACAGAGAAACACTAATTAAATAATTAAAAATAGAAAAAAAAAATCTATTTCTAATTAAATAATTGAGTGTTGAGTGTACCCTTTTTTAACCTAAAAGGTAAACCTTTTAGCACAATTGATTTCTGTGCGATTCTGTAACCACCTCACCGTGAAAACTTATGTGAAGTGAGCGTGGAGTGAACTGTCAGTGTCATCCTGATGCTAGGGATTGATACTCTTGACAGCTCACTCTAAGCTCACTTCACCTAACTTTTCACGGTGAGATTTTTACAGAATCGATTGGCTGTATATACCTAGAGTTGGAGAAGTGGTTCAGTGGCTACGGCCTCGACTAACCCAAGACAGGCGCTTTATTTTGTGTAAATTATTTCATCATCACTGCCTTTACTGCTCTGAAAACAGTGAAGGAAAACACCGTGAGGAAACCGGCATGTTCTACAAACAAAAATTCGAAGACATGTGACATCTACCAACCCGCACTGGGCCCGCTTGGTAGTAAGATATATTATAGCTCACTCCCTCTCGAAGAGAGGAGGACTTACATACAAAGTGTTAAAATTTAACCCGTAAAACTTTAAGAGGTGCTTTAGACCATCGAACTGAACAACTTTAACTATGGGACCAACACTGAAATCACGAAAAAAAATCTGCTGTTTCATACATTTTGGTCAAGTAGGTATTGAAGTTTCGTGATTTGGTCTTCAGAGTTGGTCCCATAGTGAAAGTTGTTCAGTTCGATGGTTTAAAGCACCTTTTAAAGTTTGTTGGGTTAATTTTTCAACACCTTATAATTATACTTATATTATGTAACATAATTAACGCAAGACCTCATACAATTAGAGTATCGAGTTAAAAGCTTAATACAATGACCAAGACTATTTTTTTTAAAACTAACAAACTCCATAAATCTAATGTTAACGTTAGCCATAGATATGGATAGGTACCGTGAAATAAAGGTAGATGTCGTATAAATGTAGTGAGTGATTTGGCAACCCAGACTTAAGATAGAAGGTTTTTTTTTGTCAGATAGCTATCCCATTACTGCAAGCTGCAGTTCCCATAAAACATTCCATCTATTATATTCCAATAAAAACTATAGCAAACCACAGCTATTAAGCAGAACTAATAACAGACAGAACCGCAAACAACGCCTAGTTATCACAAAACAACGTAACATCTTCCAAGTCTGACGCACGACTGCACATTAATACTCCGGACTCTAACGGACTGAGCACGAAAAAATAGATACAATATTTTATCGGAACAGAAAATCTCGTACAGTTGTCTACATTGGAACGAAAAAACTGTGTCACACTGAAAGTTATGAGACAATTATGTAATTTAAAAATCACGTTTTTTGTTTAAAACTATAATAACGGCTGCTACAGTTTCGCGACTCGCAAAGTTACAGGCTTCCGCAGACAGGCGCTATGCGATTCTGGTGGAATAATTTATTTGTTTAGACGGTAAGTTCATGAAAACTGTTCTGGAATCGCTTCGCGACTGTATGAGCGGGAAGCCTTAGTGTCTTTAGAGCAACAGGGGGTAATGCTAATGTGTGTATCTAATTGAATCATCATCCGTGTTTACAGCCATCATCTTTAACGATGTGAAAAAAGTACAATAGTGTGTGTAAACTGACTTAATAATTGCTGTAAAATAAAAAAAAAATGTGTTCGGTAAAATGTTTCATCACTATGTTCATTAATTAAGTGAACTGTTCATGTTTTTGTTCCTCAAAAGCTTCAGTGATTATTAACAATAACTGACTTTTTGTCTTCCTAGACTAACTACAGTTGAGATTAAATAATGGAACAACAGTTAAAAAAAGTTTTAGTGATAAAAACTTACAATGAAAACTAGGTTGAATAAAAAGAACTGTAAGAGCCAGTGAAAAAAAAATGAAGAGAATGAAAAAGTGTTCAAATTGAATTCGGAGTGTTCTAAAATGGCGGCGTGGGTGTGGTTGGCAGCATTGCTGTGTGGCTCTCAGGCCGCAGTGCTACCACCACCATGGGCTGATGTGAAGAGGAATCCTTGCGCAGCATTGCCTAGAGGATGGCTCATGCTGTACTGGCCTAAAGATGGGAAATGTTACACCATTTACAAGGTTCGTAATTACTTTACAAAATCAGTATCTATAACCCTGTGTATATTTTCGACGAAATCGTGCACCTGGGACGACTGTTATTTTAGAATATGAAGCCTGTTGTATTTGATATGCCATTCCATATACCATAGGCATCCAACCAAACCGCATACTTTCCAGGAATCAAAGAGCTTTTGAGCAGACTGCTGCAATCAATTCGTTGTGGCAAAAATGAACATTGTCGTGGGACAAAGCCGCAGGTATCAGCAAGTTTTAGAGTATAGGTAGTTAGTTCCAGGTTCAACAATGAGGTTTTAGTATATGAATCTGACATACCTAACCCTCCGTTCTTCCCTGACGGAGGGTATTCATGAGGATTTCCCCATGAAAAAAAAAAAGAATACAGTTACCTAGTTAATTAAGCGTCGCTTATCAACAGGCAGACGAGTTAAAGAAATTCACGGGTAATGAACTCTCAGCAAGTCACTTTTTATAAATTTTAGGGATCTCCAATCCCAAATTCCCAATAAGGCACCGGATGTTAGAGTGTAAATGAAATCTAACATTTCGTACCTACAAAAGTATTGTACACGACATGACCTAACATTTAACGGTTTCGACACAATTGCCCCACAGGTCAGTATTGTTCATTGTCCTGTAAAAAAAAAACTAAGATCGCTTAGCAAAAGATGTCGAAAGAAAAACGGTATTCAAACCTTAATAGTTTTTTAACTACACCTCCAAGATTGTAATGACCGATAATTTACCAAAATGTGTAAGAATTTGGAATCATAGAGTACCGTATGAAATGTTAGTTTTTGACACAGAGTAAAGAAGTACAGAAGGTTGTCTCTTAGAGTTTTTTTTAAGATTGTACAAAAAGTCAAGTTCATCCCGCCATCTACGCCTGGGTCTTCCGCGATGCCGTTGGACGTTTTTAGAGATCCATGCTGTGGTGGTCTTAGCCCGCGATGTATCCGACATGCGGCAAAGGCCTATATGATCGATTGGTCCATACTCGTATTGGCTCAGGATCTAGTTGAGTGGAAAAAGGAAAAGGAGGACTTAGCCCTGCAGTAGGAAAATACAGGCTGATTATTATTATATTATTATTGTTGACGCCAGCACATCAATCTACTACAATCTTTCAAATTTCTTTAGTAGATTTTCAACTTTATCGCTAAAGCATAAGGTTCAAAGTTGATTGGGAAAATTTGACAGTTTCGGGTAGCTTGATGTGCTGGCGTCTGTACATAAAGTTCCCGGTAAAAAGAGTAATGGGAACCCACTTTATTCCTGTGATTGTTTAGACGAGGCTAAGGAGGAAGACAAGAGAATAGACCAGAACATTCATCTAAGCTAAGCAATCACAGCGAGTGTTTTGCTTTGGTGGATCGTCGAAGACCACTCCATTCTTGGAATCATTTCACTATTCCCGTTAGGCAATCTTTCATATGTTGTTGTCACAATATTTATGTTTTGGATATCAAACTAATTCAAAACCTTTTTTAAACATCCTGAAATCAATGCAATATTTTAGGAAGATTGACAGACACCTAAAAGTCCAACTTGTGCAGCTTCCTACATTTTATCGGGGACGAAAACGGTTGGGGCGCAACAAACTTCCAAAACTCATGCACTGTATTACATTATCTTGATAAGACTCTATGAGTCTTCTGATTCCATCTATTCCGTGTTCTCAGTTTGTCATTGCGCAACCTCACCAGCAGTACTATGACCTCAAGACATCTCACTCATGTTAAAGTGACTTAGTTTTGGTCTTACTTTGTAGTTGCGCAATACGTGGAGCTGTTAGTGCCTCTGTTGAATAAACAATCACGCTGCTCTATGGTCATATTCCCATAGAATAGTCCCGTTGTGTAAACTTGGCGCATCGCCTGCTGAAGAAGTTAGATTGAATGCGGTGGAGGATGAATGTTGATATTGAACTTGAAATTATATGGATGGCAATGTTTTGTAATATAATGAGGTAAGTAATCGTAGACTACCTTCTGTGGTTGGCTGGATAGATCTTCCGTAAAGTGTCATTATTTCTTACTATTTGATAAGCAACGGTGCGTGCAGCCTTTAATATTGAAATACTGAACGCAATTCGGAAAATCATGACAAATATCTTGGCATGTAGTACCATCATACTATGTAGTGGTGTTGTGGGTTCGAATTCAGACAGCCATTTTGATTTGTGCAATTTGTTTTATCATCATTGCTCTTGAATTGGCAACGAAAACATTGTGAGGAAACAGGCATGTCCTAGAATCAAGTTTTTCTAACTCAACAGACAGCTGTACTGCTGGGGAGTTTTTGCGCCACTTCTTCTTCCCTGCGAAAGCACTTGGAAGTGGTGAAGGGCGGGCGTTTTGGGGGACTATCTTATGTAATTTTCACGTTCGTGTGCTGATTTTCCACTTGATTTGAATAAATGTCTTCGGATTTTGATTTTCCTAGAACCAAAAAATCGACATGACGTCCACATAGCTCCCAACCAGCGTAATAGACCGTACAACTGTCTCTAACAGCAGTGAGAACATTATAAATTCAGTCTGATTATGTAATATTGCAACGCAGTCGCGTTAATTGCGTGTTTATATTTGTGTCATAATAAATTAGAGTACTAATGCACTTCAGTATCACTGAACACTTCACGGTGACTTCAAGGAGTTAACTAATAAAACGGTCTAGATACATATAATCGTTCGAGATAAAATCGTATAAATGCTGGTAGTTCGACATGTCCGTATTGCGTAGTGTACTAATTAATGGATTATGTGACAGTTGTCAGGACATGGCAACACATTTTATTCGAGTATGTGTACCGTATTGGCAGTATTAGATAATTTCATCTAAAGTTAAATTGAGATTTTATAGGCAGATTTCTTAGGAGATTTTATAAGTAGCTGAACTGATGATTTGCGGAAGTTCGTGGGAATCCGCTGGATGCTAAAAGCGCTGGACCGGTCGAAGTCCAACAGTGGACATCTTCCAGCTAAAGTGATGATAATGATGATTTTTTAAACACATAAGAGCGCTTGAACCTCTCTCTAAATATTGTATTCATCTTCCCGTCGGTACGCCAAATGCGTGCTTTGACGTGGAGTTGCGGACACCAGCTCGTATTACCTATTATCTACGTCTTTTCTACCTTTCATTCATGTTTGCAGGAACCTTACAAACTATGAAGCTAGACAAAGATTATAAAGCTTTTACAACTACCTAAAATTCAAATAGTACTGCAAAGACTTATTTAATACTGTTTTGATGAATTTACGATTGAAGATTAAATTAATCATGTGCCAATTCATACTGTGGAAGTGAATATTAAGATGAAGGATAATAGAGATGTATAGAAGAAAAATACGTCAAATGAATTTGGATAAAAGCAGGAAGGATGTAAAAACGTTTGTAAAAATGAATATACGAGTGTGTATGTGTCAATTAAAACTATCATCAGTTCGATATATTATGTGAACTTTAAATCTCACATATTTTGATGGCAGGTCTTACGCATATATAGGTACCCATACCTACCTACATATAATAACAAATTACCAATCAGAAAGGAGACTCGCAAAGATCGCAATTCACTTTTCCTACTGGCGCCAACACCATTTTTTACTTCGCTAAAAACACAAGGCCAAATGCAGAATCAATTAATCAATAAATACTGACGAATCATTGTGAAATGGCGAAATGTACGAATATAACGCCAGTGGGTCAGTGTGTGGCATAACAAAATCCATCGGTCACGGTCTTTCACAAATGCAGTCGAAACCTCGCCGAACCGGAATCACAATGTTTAACACTGATTGTTGTTAAGTTGAAGTCGTAAATTAAAGATTTGGGGACTTTAAGATGCTGTGTACGGACTTTTACGACTGTTTCATCTTAGTCAAAACAGTGTAATAATTGTTCGGAATATTAATATCGTGTTCTGCGTGTCCTGTGACTTTCACGTCTGTACATTACAGGAACTAATGCATGCTAGTGAAAGTGCCAAACATGTAGCCAATTCTGGGCCGATTCTATATAGATTGCCATCGACACGCTAAGATGAAGAATTGTTCGGAAAATATATATAAGTTAGTATTCACCATTCACCTCTTCTTTGAATTTATTAGGGGTTGGCGCCATCTATTCTTAGTGACATTTCGATATAATAATATGTATACAATATACATACGCAATTATGAAAATCAGTGCAATAGAAGGCAGATCCCGGCACACACAGGATTATTCAAAAGCACCAAAAAGTGCAGTAAGCACAAATAGGTAAACATAAGGCACCGTTTACACTTTGTCGTGACAATTTTTATGTATTTGTTGTTCCCACTGTGTTTTGAGCACAGTAATCAATCGTGTTGTGGTGGATAACTCCATTCAAAATACAAAACCTCAAACGGCGTATAGCTAAGCGGTTGGTCGACTCTTAACGGGACCAGATCAGCACTTGTATTATTTTCATTTGTCAACTGCTACTTACCTTCCTAGCTCTTCAATCTCTCTTCAATATAACTTACACGCCGGTAACTTTTAATGCTGACAACATTTGTAACATTTGAAAAGCTCAATTCAGAATTCTACTAAATGTTTTGTTCTGAATAGATGATTTCCAAATCTGCAATTCTTTATAGCAATGTAGTTAGGTAGAATTTGGTTTTTGAACAACGTAATAATCTGCCGGCTTCACCACTGGTACGCCTATACGGTATCGAAACTAGCAGAATAATCACGTAACGACAATCGGATTCATTTAACATTTGGAACCGAATGTCATACGAAACCGATCGGCGTGAAAATCTAATGATTCGATGAACGCGGACCGTAGCAATGTTTGCTTGGCTATCAATATCCCTATGTCAAGTGTTTGTGATGTTTTAAGCTATAGCGTCATTGACGCTTTGTGTTTAAGTGTTGTGGATTATGGCCATTCTCTCTCACATAGAGGAAGCCTGAGCCTGAGTAGTGGGAACATTATGGGCTGATTGTAATAAAATAACATCACGCCTTCCCCAAATGGTGAGGCAGAGGTGTACCGTTATAGTACACCCACATTTCGGAAATTAAGTTTAAGTGTCATGTAACAGGGGGTGAGCCTATTGCGATTAACCAGCACAAATCCAGACTCCTGGGGCCCAAGTCTGCTATTTGTATAAATTCGTCATTCCAACACGATCCCATTGTCATTTTGCTACTGAGAAAGTCCAGATGGAAAAATCTACTGATTGCCGATTATGTTATGTTTTGCCATGTTGCTAACATTATTAGTTATCGTTTTCTATTCTTCTTTTTCCTTCTTCGTATGTTTCACCAAGTTGGAATGCTCGCGGCACTACTTATCCGACTCAATCTTGATTTAGTTCACTTATTCTTCGCCATTACTTTCTACCCTTCTTTCTTTCTTTTTTGTTGTTTGTGACATTATTTTTATTTAGTTTTGTGTTTTGTGTTTCACGAAATGTGTCCAAATAAACTTTTTCTTTCTTTCTTTCTTTACCCAATTCCTCTTCAAGGTTACACACCTCCTTCAATCTCTTTGAATACATGTGCCTACGTGATCAATAGTCGAAATATTAGCAAAAACACACTTATTCATCTTTTTGTGTCGTTGTGTTAGGTAAACGGTGCTAAATGCTTCTATGTTTTCTATATACACGACTTCTTCAAGGCCATATTATGAATTATTGAGAAACTTGCAATATTCACATGTGCACATTTTGCAAATATTATACGGTTTGTCAGTATCGGTCACGACTCTTCAAAATCGTGATTTTCTAGCCGAAGTGAGTAGTGTCGTCATGTACCTATGTTGGATTATAATTATGAACAATACCCATTTGCTTTCTTATTTGGCTCGCATTATCAAAAATCGTCAAGCGAGAATTATTCTTCCTCTAGAAATCCTATAAACTCTCGATACAATTTTTTTTTGTCAAAATTTAGGTTAAACCAGGGTTTGCGGCGAATGTACAGACGTCAGCAAATCAAGCTATCCGAAACTGTTAATTTTTCCCAATCAACTTTGAACCTTATGCTTTAGCTTTATAGTTGAAAATCTATTAAATAAATTTGATAGATTGTAGTAGCTTGATGTACTGGCGTCTGTACAAGTATCTCCCGACTTATGATAGTAGAAGGAGCTGTGGGGTTTTAGTCGATAGGAGTTCCGACATAACCCTCCGTTCTCCCCATATGGAGGGTATCCATGAGGATTTCCCCACGGAAAAATGGTTAAACCAATTAGTAATAATTTAAGTTTGTCTGTTACAGTAGGACAATCTTAAAAGAGAGTGCAGCTCACGGCAGCAATTCTGACCTTGACCTGTTTAAAAAGAAACTTATAATCTCCTCCATCATTATGTCCACACTTATGTCAGTAATTTGAATAATAACATTTAATTATAGCCATAATGTACGTTATATAACGTGTTACTGGGTCATAGTAACATTTTCCCATGATATAATTACCGCTTGTCCCAAGTATGACGTGAAATGACGGGTTTGACAGTAACTTGAAGTTAGCAGGTTAATGGACGTTCGTTAGATGATGCTAGGTCACCTGACAAAAAGGAGAGTATGGTGTGAGATGTTATCCCGTTAGATGGATAGACAGATAACTCTTTATTTTGCTTGTAATGAGATCATTACATATTATAAATCAAAGCTACCCCGTCGTGCCGCGACTGTCTGTGTGATGTGAATTGTGGACGCGGTAAACTCAAATTTACCGCGTCCACAATTCACATCACACACGGATTTTCATACGGTTTTCATCAATGAACGGAGTGATTCAATTATTTATTTATTCTTCAGAAAGATTACAGTCTAATATGAATGTACAGGAAGGTTTAGGTGTATAATTGGCTGAAATATAACGGTGATTGGTGAATATGTCGGAAAAAATGATGCCGACTGGGAGATTTACTGGCGTGCGCCGCGGAAACCAAACGGGTTATATGAAAATAATGGGGATATTTTGCCGACATCCATGCGGGTGAAGCCGCGGGCAAAAGCTAGTGCATGATACAGAATAAACAATCTGCCAGACAATCTCAGGTTGAACAGAAATGTGTGCATAGTATATATGAAGTTGCAGAATCCATCCGTGTAAATCAAAATCTGATTTGTGATACATGGTCAGATTTTAATTCAAAGAATCACATGATTTGACTTGTGGAGTAATATCACGTGATTTTTTGACTCCTAGTACACGAAGAATAGACTTCTTAACAATGGGGTTGTAAGGCTTTTAGTTGCGAAAACATTGTGTTGGTAAGTTTTGTCATCATCATCATCTGCCTAGCCTTTACCCAACTATGTCTTGGTCGACTTCCAGTCTTACCGGATGCAGCTGCATACCAGTATTTTACATGAAGCGATTGCCGATCTGACCTCCACAAACTAGTTACTGTGTAATACGATACCCCTAGGTATGACCGGTTGTCAGACTTTTGGGCTTCTGATGACCCGTAACGACTGCCAAAGATGTACGAATGACAGCCGGGACCAGCGACTTAACCTACTTTCCGAAGCACGGTGCTGGTAAGTTTTGTGATTTTCCGAATTATATTTTGGGTAAATACCATAAATAAAAAGGATCACTTTCATTATATTATGCTAGCTCACATAAAATATCTTTCTCTTTTCTTACGAAACGAACAGCACAAAGTGAATAAAAGCGAACTAAATCAAAATGTTCGAAAGCATTAACCATTCACTCTTTACACCAATTTTAACGATGGCGCCAATCTTAACCGACATTTATCCAATTAGACTTAATCGATTTCGTAAAAGCACGACATCTATAATTATTAGAAGTTCCAAGATTAAGCTTCTTTCATTATTAAGCGATATCTTGTTGAAATGGTTTGACATTTAGTAACTTCTATTTCTTTTAATTGTTTGTTGGACACGATTGACTAAGCTGATTAATATTTTGGGATTGAATTTAGGTTAATGTCAGTCGTAATAGGTATTAGATAAGGATCGTATCGGTCAGTAGTAGGCTAGTTTCCACCATCAATAAATTGAAAATCTATTTAGTCCGTCAGTTAGAGTATTGGAAAATAATGGACACATATTTTTTGTTTTTGTAAATCAATGAATATTGACAAAGATAAAACGCATCAAAACTCGGGAGTGGGGGCTGGTGATGTCAGAACGCACTAAAAATTATACCAAGGTGTGACGTATTGAGAATTTTAAAAGCGTCGTATCTTCGTCAATTTTGGTTTACGTAAGTAACAAAAGAAAAAATTCGGGTCCAATATTTTTTGATAAGCTAACTGATGGAAGCCTGTTGTTGACTTCCACACGCAGATCTTCTTTTTCGTCGATTCGATGATTCCCTTTTGACCAGAATTCGGCGACTTAGACAGCGTTAGCGTTGGCCTTGCAAAGGTCTTCCATAGTGTAGGTTTTTACACACAGGGCATGACAAGAAGTGAGGCATCGCCTGTGATGTGGCTCTACAGTCACACTGAGGCATCGGAGTAAGAATAATCCACTGGACTCAGTTGTACCTGGCTTCTTAGTCAGCTAAGAGATTTCCAGTAACTATTCCAAAAACTAATGAAATGATAACTTTGCAGATATCTTCATCTAATATATAAAATTCTCGTGTCACAGTGTTAGTTACCATACTCCTCCGAAACGGCTGGACCGATTTGTATGAAATTTTGTGTTCAGTAGGTCTGAGAATCGGCTACTATCCTTTTTTTTGCAAAACGACGTTTACGGGGTCAACTAGTAATTTATAGATCAGTTACAAAGCGAGAAGGAGAAATCACTAGCTTAAGCTATTTTGCACAAGGGTCTAAAGCCAAAAAAAATAGGCCTAAGTGCGAACTGGCATTGTAATTCAAAAGTAGACCATCTCCACTAAGGCTAAGATTACTAAGTTAGCAACGCAGCTGACTCACATAGCCGCAACCTCCTCATGTCAAGTCGGGGAAAGCGCCAGACCATATTTAGGTTATGACGTCACATGACATGTATACCCACTTCTCATTTGAATCGAAGTCGCCTGCATAATTTCACACGTATAATAATATGGAATTTGTAATTCAGTTCAGTATTTAAATTCACGAGAGCCTGCTTTGCAAACATATACCTTGATTTTTAGAGGTTAAGGTTTGAAATAATTTGTGATGTTTGGCATAGGTTACGTGTTTCTTCATAGCTAGTTCAGGGGTCATGAGGCAAGTTATCCAACGCTTTGGATGCGTTCAGAGTATATAATGAAGGATGTTTATTGTGTGTATGCGGAAGAACACATAAATAGGTATACTTGATGAATTGAGTTTATTATGTCAATTAGGTATACAAGGGAGTACAATAGCAAATGATGAATAAAAGGCCCCAGCTGAGAGAGTCGATCTTGAAGCAGAATTTAATTGGAGTTACTTATACATATTGTTGTTTATGGTATTGCAAAATAACTGATAGTCATTAATAGCGATGACCTATGCTATGCTGTTTCTGACAAGGCCGTATACCACTAACGATTTTATGAATTCAATAGAATTTGTTTAAAAATTGCACTAGCTTCTTACGACGAAGAATAAGGAGCAGGGATGTGAAATCTTGAATGAATAGGACAACAATTATCCATACGTGTGTGTCGTATGTAAGTGGGTCAGTTGATAGAGCTAATGGAAAGTATCACCAACCTTTAAACAAAGGCTGGCAACTTAAAACCGTTCATCACGGGCTAGCTCATGAGTTATTACTCATACGTTAGACCAAGTCTAATATTACAGGTACATAATATCACTTTTACGGCAATCAAGTTTAATGTATGCAACCGCCAGGTCTTCACGCTATTGCAGCCATTAGTAGATGTAATTGCGTGTAAGCAGTAATGGCGACACTTGACACGAACGAGACTTCTAGTGGAAGAAGAAATATTGTACTACTTATGGAAAGTTTTAATGTAGTTTTGGTAGTCCCAGTTAATGTTAGAAAACGGAATGATAATGAGATTGACATGGAAGATAATATTTTTAACCGTTCATCTGCAGTCGATGATGACAATCTTACTGTGCAAAATTAAAACCATTAACTGTAGCATGAAGAACTGGCACGACGTGTGAAATTAAAATTACATTGTAACTTTTTCGAGATCTTGTGATAGCTAACCAACAAGTTCTTGCAAATTTTTGCATTTTCCGAAATGCGAACGCTAGTTTAATAGAAACGACAGGACTGAGTTATAAACCTTAGCATAGGATTATGATAAGTCTGGAATCAAGAGGCGATAAAGACGAAGCACATTAAAATAAAGTGCACATGGAAAGAAGAAGCACTTTGAGGGGCTTTTTTTTTGTGGATGGGAAATCATCCAATGACCCCTCCCGCTCTAGGTGGAGCAGAAGGGAGTGTCAGACTCTTACTGACTAAAACCCACCCGTGTTCCTTCCTTAGCCCTTTGTGTTCCGGGGTAGCGGTAACCCTTTCGGACAATCCCGCTGCCCTACTTTGAGGGGCTTTCGGCTAAGTAATGACAGCTGCATGGGTCGATCATCAGGTTAAGGTACGCTTGCCGCGGTTGGTCCGTGGATGAATGACCATCTTTACATGACTCGGAAAGCACGTTAAGCCCTTGGTTCTGGTTATCATTTATAAATCTCCGGCAGACGTTACGGGTCGTCAGAAGCCCGAAAGTCTGACAACCAGTCTTACCAAGGAGTATCGTATTACCCAGTAACAGGATTGTGGAGGTCAGATAGGCAGTCGCTTTATTTAAAGTACTGCTATTCTGCTGCATTCGGTTAAACTGGAAGCTGACCCCAACATAGTTGGGAAAAGGCTAGGCAGATAATGGTTAAAAGAAGAAGCACTTTCAGATTGTGTTAGTAAGTCAATAGGAGTCCATTGAGCATGAGATTAAGGGACTAACCACACTTAATCAGCTCTGTTCAGCTTTTGTCCATAGAATATAACGATTTTGTATGAGATGCGTACGCATCCGTTCAGCCGCGGAAAGCTGAACGGACTTCATACAAAATCGTTGTTTTCTATGGTCAAAAGCTGAACAGAGCTAAATAGAAAGAAAAGAAAGAAAGAAAGAAAGAAAAAGTATTTATTGCGACTCGTACAGGAGGATCACAAACTTAATTAAACACAGTCTAAATTAAAATACCAAAATAAAAACTAAAAAAAATAAAAAAGTAACAAAAAGAAAAAAGTGTGGTTAGTGCCTAAAGGACAGACAAAAAAGTAAAAAAATCTATCACGTGAAAAATCTTTGCAATAATCTATCACAAAGGTCACTTCTTACGACATTGTTACTGCAGCTGGTTCTACTCCGCAATAGTGTAAACATATAATAATTAATATAAGCAAGCGTAATAGTAATTATAATAATGAGTTAGCAAGCGTAATAGTAATTATAATAATGAGTTAGTAATAAGTTTGGATAAGAGTTTAGATAATTATGTACACTATAGCAAAAGGTTTCCCTGTTATGATAGATGTATAAGTTGGAAAATAAATAATAATAATATAAATTTGGCTTCAGCTTGTCTACGTCCCACATTTGATACCTGCATCGTTCTCTTGCAGTTGCATAAATGTTGTGATACTTGACATTTGTTGTAAATAAAGTTACATTCGACTAGTTCTAACAATACTCCAACTTTTATGTAACATACAATGTTGTGCAATATGGATTCTATATTAGGAATCTAGAAAATAATAAGTTTATTATTTGACATTTCAAGTAAGTACATAATATCTTCTGACAAACTCACTGAAAGAAGTTATGACACATATTTTTTTTCAAATATGCGGATGATGCTAATTTATTGCCTAAAGTTATGAAGTTAATTGCTGAATTATATTGTTATATTAGTTTTATTCACTGCCAGTTATTTCAGACACTCTTAAAATAGTAATGAATTCTACATATTCATAATTAGCGTGTAAAAAAAAGAATTTGGGCTGTAAAATAGTTTTAGACTTATGACAAAAAATTACATTGCTGTGTACATAACTACCTACGTCAGAACATTCCGTCATGCATTATTTTTTAATAGTGACCTGCAGGGCTTCTTGGACTCTAAAAACAATGATGATTGTTAAATCAAGACCAACATTAAAACTAAAAATCAATCAAAGCTCAGAAAAGTTCAATGAATAAGCAACCGTGGAAACAAGCAGACACTTAAAAAAAAATCAACAAAAAATTGCAAACGCTTTTGTAAAGCAACAACTGTCTTCAAGCTTCAAAAACCTGACACAGATACATGAAACTGTCATGTTAGTACAAATTGCTGACAAAAACTGGTTGCCGATTAGTTTTCCCACGTAGATCATAAGTCGGTTAAGTTAAAACGGGGCAGAGCTGTCATCATAGTTACTACATAATTGATACTTATGTTCTTAACTTGCCAGTAAAAAGTGTTAGCGGACTGATTGCGCGGTATTCTGTCCAATTTGCCGATTAGTATGGATTTAATACTGATCAGCATATTGGTCCACTTTACTGAATCCTTTTGAAAACCGGCTCGCTTTAGTGGCTGGGCCAGGCCAAGTCTCCTGGCGGGACAGATCGTAATGACTCTCGCGAACAGCTTATACATGAGTTGGGTCTATAGTTCTTCAGCAAGATTTTGTCACCTTTTTTGAAGAGACTACAGCGCTTGTTCCACGTTTCGGTCGTTGCACCTTCTTTGTGAAATTTTTGTAATTCCATATTGCCTTCATAAATATGTTGGTCTCCTTTTACCTTGTCACTTATGATGACATATTTTAGATCCTACAAGGAGTTGACACTCCTTACGTGTCAGATCTCTCATTGCAGGCAAGAAAGGTCAATTCCCGTAATTAATAATAGTTGAAAATCTAGTCGCAATCGTATTTCAGTGACAATCAATGACAAAAACTTCTTAAAGAAAAATAGAGGGTAAGAAAATTAGAGGTATTTTTGACAGATTGAGACAGATTAGACTGTGAATGTTCCTAGAAGTACGGAAATTGTCCACTTATTAACACTTGGTCGTCTTTTGCTCACTTTTGCTTTCGTCTATGCCACAAACTCGTACAATTTTATAAACAAACTAAATTGCTTTAACCTTGTGAGCTAACTGGTTTTTGCTTCAGTCAAACACTATTAACGTTTTTTGACTAATTACTAACATGCAAATTAAGTGTAAAAGAATAAGTTTCGTGATTCATGATAGTAAATAACATGTTTTTATATTGTGCGCATGTAGGATAAGCTTTGTAGGAGTTTGAATACAAAGGGCTTGCGAAAAAAAATAAATGATTTTAAACATTGTATTAGATGTTTACTCACGATTTCGTTGATCTTGTATGTTGTATGAGATTTAATCTCTTTATTGTATTCACATTATTTTATCTGCTGCTCCTTTCATGCTAATCTTACTGTGACACGGAGGTGGCAGGTAAAGGAGGTTTTATACAATGTTTCATAATATTGGCCGTCGTTAATGCCGTTGTGTTTTTTACCTTTCCTTTTTGGTCTTCTGGGAAGGACTTCTTTGCTTAAAGCTAGCCCTCATGCACTGGGCCCTTAAATACTTCAATGTTACGAGAAATCGTATCTTTGAGTTTTTCGAATCGTATATATTTACGAGTCGTTAGGATAAGTTGATCAGCTCCAACCAATTCGCTGTTATTGTTAATTATTTTTATCTATATGTCCCTACGAATAATAAAAGTCAAAAAATGTAACTCAAGCTCAAAAATGGCACCACGCAAATGTTTACCGCGGTGGGCATTGCCGAAAAGGCTACCGCGCACCAGAACCAATCACGACGCTTTCGGAATACAACGCTTTACGCGAGCGCAGCTGATTGGTTTTAAATTTGAAAGTGTGTTCTTTCGTTCGAATACAATGTATGGTATTTTGTCAATGTAGTGAAGTTTGGAGCCGAATGTCTCGTTCATTTTGTTCATAGTTACGCTTCCTGACTTTTTATTATTCGTAGATGCTCCCTTTTACCTTCTAAACTTTTCAACTAATTCATGATTTTTTTTCCGTTTCCAGAAAGGCCATCCATGCGCAGACACTCAAGAGCTAAGTCCAGGTCGCTGGGGTGGTCGCACCATTGCAGAGTGCAAATGTCCCCCAGGCACAGCCCAACTGCCTAACACCAACACCTGCCACAAACTCTTCGAGCGAGGACCCTGCCGTCCAGGGGAATACTTCGCGCCAGTCGAGGAGTCTTTCAACAAGAGAGGGTAGGTAAGCATCTTGACGGCTCATCTTGTTAGCTGAAAAGTTGGATAATTTCTTCTACTTTCTGTTCGTGAATGTTCAAGGGCCTTTAATGCCCAATTCCCAAAATCTGTTATTGCACTGTTGCATTTTCAACTCTTTGCGCTGAGTCAAGCGTTGAAAATCCAACAGATTTTATTTAGGAATTAATTTAGGTGTCAAGTAGTGTTAGTGACAATGGGCATAAGTAGATATATGATAAATTTCTGCTAAGAGTGAAGTGATGAACCACCATGGTCGGTATATACAGGATGTCCATGGAATTATGGATCAAATAGAATAGGGGCGTGGGCAAGGTCATTTCCAAACTTTTTAACACTGAAAATGTCGGAATATTTTTTTACGGTTCAAAAGTTATGACCAATTTTTGTTTTTTTCAATCACTTCGTATAGTGCTCAAAGAAAAAAATCATAAAAAACTACCAGGGCTATAAAAAAAATTAAATTGATAGCCTTGATAGTTTTTTTTCAATGATTTTTTAGAAACATTCTTATATTTAGTTCTTTGAAACCTTTTCAAAAAGAACATTTCAGTAGTACCTACCTACTCGTAGTTTTAATAACTTTGTAAGTACTTTGTTTTGACGTCATCACGTCAACACCGGCTGAAAATCAGCGCAGGGGCTTTGTCTTATATAGGGTCTTGGCATTATGCCGAGCGATGGCCGTTTTGCGTAGAACGCATGTTACCTCCCAAATTGTTATTTTGTTTTTTTGCTTGTGTTTATTTTTTTATGCGTCATGTTTTCCGCAAATAACGTATTTCCTTTCTTTCTTTCTTTTTTGTAGTCCATGAACCTTATGATATTTCAGCCTCAAACAGTTTCTCACCAAGATCTTAATCTACCCAGATCTTGAATTTTAGCAGTAGTAGATAGTTGAATTTTCATTGCAGGCCATTAAATATATTACAGATATAGACACACAAATCTAGGCCTATTAACCCTTGGGCCGTGGGCATTATTTTAACTTCCTCTACAGTGTTTAAGAGGAAGTTAAAATAATGCCCACGGCCAATGCTGTAGTCTACAGCATTATCACCTGGACGCTATTAAAGCCGTTAAAACAAACTGGACACTGTTGTACGACTTTCACTAACAAAATACAGTTAAAATAGATTTTACTTTGATAGTTTAGGGTTAGGTAAATACAAGCTTGTCGTGGAATGTCGTAAAAGCCCGGAGGTTTAAGACCCAATTCCTTAGCTACGGTTGCAAAACCTGGCTCTTGGACTTTTCGGATTCACTGGTAGTTAGCTTGAGACACACACTACACACTATCTACTGCCTGTTTTGTTGTTCTTTTTGTATTTGTGTTTTTTCTTTGCGTCATGATTACCGCAAATAAACGTATTTTCTTTTTTCTTTCTTTTATTTCTTTTCTTTCTTTTCTTTCTTTTCTTTCTTTTCTTTCTTTTCTTTCTTTTCTCTCTTTTCTTTCTTTTCTTTCTTTTCTTTCTTTTCTTTCTTTTCTTTTCTTTCTCTTCTTTCTTACTCATACTATGATATCACATCTGTGTTCCCCGTATCTACATAGTACACTCACATTTCGTCAGATGTAATATTGCCAGCCTCTATTACCACAATACCATTATCAAGCATCGAGTAATAAAATATTCAACCCTATAAGAGTAGTAGGTACTATTAAGTATTCTGTGCTATAGGTAGAATTCCGATGCTTTTAAGGTTATGGCCAATCGATGTCGCGTTGTAGCCAAGAAACCTTTAGCGTCAGCCAAGTGTGTTTTCCATTCAGGGTTATTGGGATTATTGAAAATCAGATAAATTCTTCGAAATCAGTTAGATATAATATTTCTCTGTACCTATACCCATAACGTCTGCGGAGTTTCGCTATCTAATTTAACTTGATCCTGTATATCTCAATAATCCTAATTTCATATTCTGTTACCTAACACCTACATAATTTATAAACACAATCGCTTTCATGCGGTTTTAGGAAACCATTATCATACCATAAAAGTCCATTTATTTCCACGAACAAAGGTTTATGTGGTCACAATGTAAAATAATCAAACAGGCCAGTGTTAAACATTCTTATTCAAATTAAGTACTTATAATATACTAAGAAATAACTGTTACCTAGATTATTGCAGCATCTTTAGATCCTAAATGTAGTAGGTGATTCAGTTAGTATGTAACGACTTGCCGTGAAGTAATGAAAATTGAACTTTATCTCGTTAGACATAAAATTGGTATTCACATGATTAGGGCTGGGATTATTTTGAATTTAAAGGATAAGGAGGTCTTGGGTTGCGAGATGCTTAAAAGGTAGTGATGCTGTAAAAAATAAAAGTATTAAAATTAAAAAAACTAACCCGACTACTGAAAAGATGACACAAGAAAGTACCTTAGGTTTAAAGATATTTTATTTCTCATAAGAACTTAAATAACACAGTTCACTTAAAATGAGATACAAAGTGCTTATATCTAAATAATAAGTAATCATATCATATTTGCCTCTGAGGTGTTGGCGACGTTACATGGTATATATAATTATGTTTCTTAAGTTTTGCCTTAAATATGTTTATACTTTCACACCTCTTTAAATCCTCCGGCAAATCATTAAACAGTTGTGCTCCCTCAACCAATATTGTTTTTTTGCCGTAATTAGTCCGTGCACGTGCAGTCATTAATTGAAACTTGTTTTTACTTCTTGTGTTGTATGTTATTGCTTTTACCTTCCCGTGGTGGCATGCCGCTGTACTAACACATACATATATAAGCTATGGCAGCATGCGACCACGGGAAGGTACTTTCTTGTTTCAAGCTTTTCAGTAGTCGGGTTTTAGTTTTCATACTTTACTAGCTGACCCAGTAAAAGTCGTTTTGCAAAAAAAAAAAATAAGAGTAAGAAAAATAGATGTTGGCCGATTCTCAGACCTGCTGATATGCACACAAAATTTCATACAAATCGGTCCAGCCGTTTCGGAGGAGTTTGGGTACAAACATCACGACACGATAATTTATATATTAGATTTTGGTTCTTATTTCAGTAATATTTATATTTTTGACGCGAATGTGTCAATTAAGGCCTTTCATTTGATACTCCACAAGGCACAATTCCAAAATATCTATTTTTAAATTCATTACTTTATGTCCTCCAGTTCGCCATATTGAATTTAGTGTGACGTCACTTATTTTTCAAATTATTATAAGTACTTTTGAATTTATGAGGGAACAGATGAACATACCATACATACATACATACATACCGGTCAAAATCATAACCCTCCTTTTTGCTTCGCCGTAGTCGGGTAATAACATCTTTACACTTATTGGTCTTGAATTCAGGTCGATCTAATTATATAATTCTAATAAATAAAATGCGATACAAATTAGAATTGTCAGGTGTAGGTCGTAGAGATTTTGAGTATGATTGATATTCAGTCAATCAACTCAGCCTATCGCAGTCCACTGCTGGACATATGCTGTGCCACGTCATCTTTTTTTTTGTTGATGGGAAATCATCAAATGACCCCTCCCGCTCAGGGTGGAGCAGGAGGGAGTGTCAGACTCTTACTGACTAAAACACACCCGTGTTCCTTCCTTAGCCCTTTATGTTCCGGGGCAGCGGTAACCCTTTCGGACAATCCCGCTGCCCCGGCAGGCTACAGACCTTAGAGCCCCTTCCTTATTGCTGATATCTCTTTGAGGCGCGCGTGGAACGTCCTCCTCCGCCTTCCGCATCCAGCCTGTCTCAGCCACCGTTATAAATAAATATTGAGTTAATTCTAATTCATTCTTATCCTTGGTATTTACTTGCCTGAGAAGAATATTAATAACAAATACACTCATATTTCGATGAATAACCGCACCCTTTGATGGATTGTTTTATCTATACTGTACACATATTATGAATTAAAGTTCTCTTTATCTACTTTCCCATCGCAGGTATGTTGGAAGAGCCTTTAGAAATAATCATCACCTTTGTACTTACCTATTTTTTCTGTTCTTTTCTTTTTATATTATGTGAATAAATAAAGTCGCTTTTCGTGTCTATCTCTGTGACTGTGTTGTTTTTCGAGACCACGCAACGGATTTTGATAATTTATTACGAAACGTTTTGTGCATGATGCATTAATATCATATTTACGTCATGTAATATAGAAATCTTGATATTCTCTTAAGTTGTAAAAACCGTGCAAAGCAGAGGCGCGTGGAAAGAAGAAAGATAAGATTAAGATTTCCAGTTATTTAAATTGCACCATATATTTTCCTCTCACGAACATTGCAAAATCAAGAAACCCCACGAGTGACATACTAAAAAACCCATTACTAATTCCAGTGAACGACAAGGCATGTGCGTGAGACCTCAACAATGTGCCGACGAGACCTTGGTGTATTGGCCTGCTGACGGCAAGTGCTACTACAGAAATACTCAAGGACCTTGCTATCCTGGATCAGTGCTGGATGCCGGGGAAGATGGGGTTGCGAATTGTTCGGTAAGTAATCGCCTTCATTCATTCATTTTATTGATGGTGGAAACTATTCCACCATCAATAAAAAAAATCTACTTAGTCCGTCAGTTAGAGTATTGAAAAATAATGGACACGTATTTTTTGTTTTTGTAAATCAATGAATATTGACAAAGATAAAACGCATCAAAACTCGGGAGTGGGGGCTCGTGACGTCAGAACGCACTAAAAATTATACCAAGGTGTGACGTATTGAGAATTTTAAAAGCGTCGTGTCTTCGTCTATTTTGGTTTACGTAACAAAAGAAAAAATATGGGTCAAATATTTTTTGTCTAACTGACGGACTAATTAGATTTTTTCAGTTGACAAGCCTGTTTGATGAAGATAGACTTGAAAGTTACTGTTGTTGATGAGACTACACTCTATTTGGATACAGCTCTGGATAAAGTTGACACTTGACAGGAGAGAAGTTGCGTGCATCATTAAAGAAGGTTTCTCCTTTGAGTTCACTGATAGTGTGATCTTGAGCTAATAACTTGGATCAGTTGCTTGCGAAATTATTACATAATTATGCACACGTAGCATGACCACTTCAATCTCTACTCTGCAAGACACGGTATTTATTTCCTTTATTTTTGACATCGCGCCTTACAGATCTTTCTACAAACTGTCCTTTACTTCTTTTCCTCCATCTCAACGGTTGTCGTGCCACGCGTGTTGGTCTGTAGTCTGTATCTTGATCATAACGTTAGATGATACAACCCTATTATGATATTTAAGAAAGCCAAGATCACGAAAATCGCCATGATGTTCTATAATCATATAGATATCGTTATCATTCCAGTGCGCAATCTCCGGTCCTCACTACTGGTCAGCTGATGGTAGCTGCTACCCGCACTACACTCGAGGTCCCTGCGAGAAGGGCCAGCTGTTCCTACCTGGTCCGAAGTGTGGCTGTGACAGCCATCTTCCTCATTATCATAATGAGACTGGATCTTGCTATGAATTAGGTGAGGACCTTTGTGTTTTGCTAATTACTAGCGGTCAGCAAGCGTAGTGTGGGACACCCCCCAGCTTGATGGACCGACGGCTTTAAAAAGGTGCCTAGGACTGGACTGGATGCGGAAAGCGGAGGACAGGGTGTTGTAGCGCAGCCTGAGAGAGGCCTATGTCCAGCAGTGGACTGCGATAGGCTGAGTTGATTTTTCTTCGGCATATATTTCTGGAATCTAAAGTATTTCAAGTAGCGTGAAGTTCCTGGAAGGTCAGCCCAGCTACCAACCTTTTTGATTAGCTAATCTTTTGTCAACGGCTAGTCCAGCAGCGGTTCAGCATTGAATTGCGATACGCTGAGTTGATGAACTGTGTGCTACTACTGTGTACAGTTTTAGTTTGGCCCTTCGATATTTATCTAACAACATTATTTTCAACCAACAAATTCATTGAAGAAATTGATTTCTATTTAGCTGCTGTAATGTAGCTAAATGAAATAAATAATAAAAACTGAGAAAGAGAAAGAAATTAAATAGGTATCTCGACTCAATCGAGCACACGAGGTTGTTGGCATATGGAATGTGAGCTCGGCTGTCATTGTACCAATTGTCGTATCAGCCAATGGCCTGATGGCCGAAAGCCTCGATGAACATCTATCGAGGCTCTCGTTAGGCGGTTGGATCAAGGGCCTTATTCAAAAGGCAGTACTCCTCGATACGGCTCGCATTGTGAGGAGGTTCCTGTCTCTGGAGCCCTAACCACCGGTAGCTTGGACCCTTTTCCCGACATCTGTGGATCACTATTTTTTATATTTTTAAATGTTTTTTATACTTATTTTATATTTTAAGAAATATTTATAAATGTAATTAGATAAGTAAATAGACAAATAAACGAAATAATAATAAATTATTCAAAAATACACACATCAAAAGTGTCTAGGGATCAACATATATTTTTGCAATAACTTTTCTCCTGATTGATATTAATTAAATTTTCTTTAAGGATTCATCAAATAAAGTGTTTTCGTTTGTCACAGTAACGATAAACCAAGTCACCTTTGCATTAATAAAGAAATTTGCCATTTTCCTAATAAAGGGATTTTTGACATTTGAACCACTAACACAAAAGTTCGAAAAAAAGACTGAAATAACAGTTTTCTCTAAAATTTTATTGGGTAACTTAAACAATTAATAATCCGTGTTTCTACCGCGAACACTAACAACACAAGAACATCGGTTTGGCATACTCAAAATGAGTTCATCCAAATCACGCTGTGGAATGGCCGCCCATGTTCGTTGCAACAACAAAAAAAGGTCTTCTTGCGACTGGATACCCTCCATATTCGGCAGAGCTCTTCTCTGTAGCATATCCCATGCATGCTCAATCGGGTTCAAGTCTGGCGACTGAGCAGGCCAGGGCAGGACATTGATGTTAGCTGCGGCGAGAGTCTGTCTTACAACTCTTGCGGTGTGCGGTCGTGCATTATCATGCATTAACTGAAATAAGGGACCGATTTGCACTTGTAGAGGAACGATGACGTCTGATACAATCGTCTCAGCATAAATTTGAGCGTTGAGGTTGCCTCTGATCCAAATCAACTCAGTTCTTCCGCCGATCCAAATACCCGCCCATACCATGATGGTTCCACCACTATAAGGATGGACTTCCTGGCAGGATTTTAATCGCTGTTGGCGTCCAGGGGTTCTCCAGTGTCGTATACGTCTTGTATCCGGTCTCATACCAAAACGAGACTCATCAGAAAAGCACACGAAACGCCATTGTTCTTCTGCCCAATTTCTGTGTTCAAGAGCCCATTGATATCGAATCCTACGATTGTGCATTGCTATAGGTGGTACCCGTAGCGGTCTTCGGGAATGAAGGTTCACTTCATGCAAGCGGTTTCTGACTGTTTGGTCGCTAATTAAGTTCCCTGAAGAGTGATGAAGCCTCACGGCTAACATCATGGCGGTTATTGTTGGAGCTCTTCGAGTTAAGATTTGAATGTATCGGTCTTGTCTCCGTGTGGTGCAGCGATACCGTCCTCCATGGCGCTCAGCCACGGTACCAGTGCTTCGGTAACGTGTCCAAAGTCGACTGATAACACTCTGACTTGTATTCAGAGCTAAAGCCACAGTACGTTGCCGGGAACCAGCTTCTATCATTCCACGGCTCTGAGCATTTCTTCCCTGCTTAAATGACGTCGCCGCTCCATAATAACGTTGGTTTTAATCAGTAGTAGGGAAACAGTAGCACTAATAATGTCTTCAATGCGTTGTATGTTTTTATAGGGAAAATATTGACAGCTGATTTTCATCTTTTACTCGAATTTGATTCACAGTTCCTGATTCAAATTATGAAATGCACCAAAAAGGATCCATATAAATTTATAAAATCATAAATTTATTACAAAGCCACATCTCAATCTCAAGAAATCCGCATAAAAATGCTTGATCCCTGGACACTTTTGATGTGTGTATAAGGACTAACGTTAATAATACAGTTTTTCTTAAATCTATGTCAAACTGCACACATGATTTGTGTCTGAACTAGGTAATCCTGTGTTTCAGGCGATTGGAGGTTTAACATTACATTTCCATTGGGATAATATTTTTTTTGCAATTAACAATTTAACAAATGTGGAATTCTATTTCTTAATTAGTAAACCAGCAAATTTTTTTTTAAATCAATTGTTACACAAACAGCATAATACTCGTAACAAAGCCTCTGGATAATTAGTGTTCACTGATTGATTTGCCAATGTGTGTAAACTAGTAATTCTACAAATTGGTGAAATTACACCGAAAATTAAATATTTCTTACGGTCCAAATAGCAAATTGGGCAGCATTTGTACATAAACGTTTAACGGCTCATTGGCTAGGATTAGGCACAGAACTATAATTGTGCAATATAAATAAAGCATTTGCCCAATGTGGTGAATCTGCCTATATTTCTTCACGACATGACAGTTAGTTTGCCGATATTCCACATAGCTGACACAAAAAGCAAGCTGAAGTGGCAATGAATGGGCCGGTTATATTAGCCGTAGAACCGTTGGGGTAACGTGTTCTTGAGTAGAAATCGCGAATTGGCATAATGTAAGGTAGACTTGTCGAAAATTGAGCTGAATGGCAAGCAATTGGAGAAGCCTGTGTTTAGTAGTGAACTGCTGTAAGCTGATGATATTTAGTCAAACAGATTTCTACGATAATTTTACTGATTCAGTTTTATTAAACGACCCACTGTTTTTAAAATAAATGAAAAGTTGGAGATTACGAATTCATGTTGGTAAATATGATTATTGCTAAATAATATCTGATAAGATAATCAGAGAAATGCTTCTGCAAATTAGAACATATTCCACATATTTTAATGGGTAAAATCTTTTGACTAAGAAATAGTACTTATTACTAGCATCTCCTTGCTTAAAAGGTGATCTCCAACTCATACGTGTAAAGCATGTGTATGTTTATGAAATATATATATATTTTTTTTTATTGTAGAATTTGTTCCCTTCTAATTTCCAGATTCGCTGGGTCCATGTCCTCGTGGTCACATATTCTCCATCGCCGAGGTGGCTCCTCACGGCTCCCGGGCTGAATGTAGATGCAAGTCGTTCCATGCACGAGCTGCTGATGGAGTCTGCTACAGGCTTTATACCAGAGGACCCTGTGCCCATGATGAGATGATCGCTAGAGGTGGTCGATGTACTAAGGTAAGGGTCCCGATTTTAAGAATTCATGTTTCCGTAGGCATGTTTTTAAGTTCATGACTGATAGTTAATGCTTCCACACGTTGTTCTCCTCCGTGTAGCATAAGGACATATATAATATCCTGGACATATATTGCCACTTTTAAGACAAAATAAAAGATAAAGTGGATAATTAAAAAAAGGTCCTGTTTTGTGTATTTACCATACCAGCCGTTACTGAATGCATAGAGGGTATAATCCTCCTACGTATCCGGTATATTTGCTGCAAACAGAATTTTTATTTGTACTTCTTTGGAGGACAATTCTGCTGATTGCGGACTGCCGTCTCAAAATGCGTTGTATTCGAGATACAGCTATTGGGTGAACAACTTTCATTTTATGCGCTTTATACTTGTGCTCAATATAATCTAAAAACCAGGGACTTGAAACGTTACTCAAAATAACGTTACGCGTAGTTCTGGTACCGATAATTTGTTCCACCAGGACACAAAATTAATTTCTTGGCTATAACGATACTGACAAACGGAACGAAATCCTAAACTGTTCAGTAACAATATTATCAATATATCGTTATTAGTTAAACGATATAATAACATTATTCATTGTGATACCCAACGTTGCCACTGTAGCCAGCTTCATGACTTATAAGATGACGAAAAAGACGAAAAAGTATGGAGAATAACATTACAAATGAATCTGTAATGTTTCACCTGTAACGTTATTAGAAACGGATAAGCTTAATGTTACTGATACCTATAACGTTACTTATAATCGTTCTACGAAAATTTTATTATATATAAACGTTATTGATATTTTTAGGTTTTTTATCGTTACAAATTTTGGAACGTTATAAGATAACATTAGTGGTAACGGAACGAAATTCATTTCGTTTTCAAGTCCCTGCTAAAAACCATTTTTATATTAAAACATTCCAGGTGCCATGTGCAAGAGGTCGTCTATATGTGCCGGAACGTCGTCGTTGCTACCGGCCCGGCACCGCGGAGCCGTGCCCGGTGGGCGAGGTAGTGGCGTTCGACTTTGAAGCACGACCAGCTATTGACGGTCTCAGCCATAATGGAGTGTGTGCTTGTGGGAACGGCGCGTGTAGTAGACGAGAGGTATGTCAAATGTCAAATATTCAGTATTTCACCATGGGTATCAATCATTGGCCCCGATTCTGTTGTTCACAAACTAAATTAAATTTAAGTTCAGTGCATCTTTTTCTTTCTATTTCACTAAGAAAAGGACAGAAGATAAATATTAGTTTAGTTCTGTCAAATTAGATAATCCATAGACAAGTTTAGACGTAAATAAAAAATTGGCTACTAAAAATACGTCAATTTACGTCAGGCGCTGACTAATTTGACAGGACTAAACTAATATTTATCTTCTATCCTTTTTATAATGAAATAGTTAGAAAGAAAAAAGATGCAGTGAACTTAAATTTAGTTTAGTTTGTGAACAACAGAATCAGGACCATTATCTGGCTTTACAATCAAGCAGGCTTTTTTTTTTGTCGTTGGGAAATCATCAAATGACCCCTCCCGCTCTGGGTGGAGCAGAAGGGAGTGTCAGACTCTTACTGACTAAAACCCACTCGTGTTCCTTCCTTAGCCCTTTATGTTCCGGGGTAGCGGTAACCCTTTCGGACAATCCCGCTGCCAATCAAGCAGCTTGCAGCCATGTTTATTAAACTATGGCATGAATGTTGTGAACGTTGTATCCTCTCGTTTATTTCCTGCCGAGACGACGAAAGAAACTTCCATGTTATTAGTTTTTATAAGGCGTTTGCGGTCGAAATGTTAGGGAAGTTTTATTTCTGCATCACCCAAAGGTTGACTGGTAGAAAATGCCTCAGGGATTAAGTCTGCCGCTGTACAGTATTTTTTTTACTGGTGCATAAAGTTTTAATAAATACTGGTTTTCCTTAGGTAATCAAATATTTTGTTTTGTTGAGTCAGCGTCGTGTGTGACTCTGAAAACTGGATGAGCAGTTCTGTAACTAATTATAATTAATAAAATGTTACTTACCTTAAATTTTAATTAGAATAAGTTAGTTTCCATGTTTAACTAAGTTCTCTTCCTTCAAATTTTTCTTTTGCTGTGCTCGACAGGGTCCACGATTGTAACAACTAATGGCCCCGATTCTGTTGTTCACAACTAAATTAAATTTAAGTTCAGTGCATCTTTTTCTTTCTATTTCACTATGAAAATGACAGAAGATAAATATTAGTTTAGCCCTGTCAAATTAGATAATCCGTAGATAAGTTTTGACGTGATTAAAAAATTGACTACTAAAAATACGTCATTTTACGTCTGGCGCTGACTAATTTGACAGGATTTAACTAATATTTATCTTCTGTCCTTTTCTTAATGAAATAGAAAGAAAAAGATGCACTGAACTTAAATTTAGTTTAGTTTGTGAACAACAGAATCGGGGCCAATGTTAACTTACCACCTAAACTTATACATTAGGTATATAATGCAATAAATGATTGAGTATTGGGTATTAACTATTGGCAGATGAAAATAAATCTGGCAGTTTATCTGACTAATTAAACTGTTATGAAGTTCAATGCTATAAGTTCTCCATAATGATTACCAATTACGCTGTGCAATATTGACGGTAGATACAACGTTTAGCTGACAGCTAGCCCAGACATGCTTTTACTGTTAGCCTGGCCTGCGTATGGCCCGGACTCCACTGAAGCGGAGCTGGGCGGAGCGGAGTGGAGACGTGCAGAAATCGACCAATCACAATGGTTGAAATCCTCATCACGTCACTCGTCTCGTCTGTGATTGGACGATTCCTGCACGTCTCCACTCCGCTCCGCCCAGCTCCGCTTCAGTGGGGTCCGGGCCTCATTCCACTGCTGGGCAAAGCTACTCCCCATGACTTCCAGCTCTTTCGATCCAGGGCTAAAGTGCACCACTGGTCGTTTGTTTTGTCCATCTCGTCCCGCTATCCTCTACGGGGTCTGCCGCTTAGAATTAACTACTTCTTCTTTAAACTCACTTCACTTGAAATCATATCACTTGGTTTTAATAGGTTTTTATATTTTATTTATCCTTTTGATAGATTCTTAGTTTGTAAGGCCTTGTGGACTTTAGATCTGTACTTAGATCATTTTTTATTGTATCAAGTACCTGGTACGCTGTCCTCCCATACTGTGATTTGAAAACATTGTAAAAGCCAATTATTTTTAAAAGAGTAACCGTGGAGTTTGTTGCCGGTTCTTCTCCATAGGAAATCGTGCACCTAGCTTCTGATGTTTCATAAGTGCCCATGTAGGCTTATGTGAAATAAAATATTTTGATTTTGATTTTTTGAACTGATTACGAAATTATTTCTCTATTTCAGGTGGAGGCCTGCATCACTCGCAGAGGCACAGCTCCATATAACGGCACTTGCCACATCCTGAACACGCAGGGCCCCTGTTCCGAACACTCCTGGCTCATGAGAGACCATACAAACAATATCAGGTGTAAGTGCAGACCTGGGAGGGCAGCACCGGATTGTGAAGAGGATGTTAGAGTGGAAGTGAAGAGTTGATAAAGTGAAGTAGTGGGAGACGGACAATGAAGAGACTTTTAAATGTAGCTGTGATGATCAGAATGTAATGGGCAGAAAACAGAGGGGCGATTCTCGTAATTTTTAAGAACGTCCACAGACTGATCTCATTCTCAATCTGTCAAAAATACTTTAAATTTCCCTCCATTTTGATAAGTTTTTGACATTTATTTGTCTCCGAGATGAGACTACGACTAGATTTTGAACGTTTTAAATTACGAGAATTGGCCTACAGATCACTGAATTTGATCCCGAAACTGTGCCCGATCGGTCTGTCCAAGGGGTCTAGTCCCTAAGCACGAAATTCGAAGTTACGGGCGTTTCATATTCCTTATAAATTACGGATTTAAGATTAGTTCGGGGCCCGAAGTATAAGTAATGAATAACAACACGGTTTAAAAGGTGTCCCTGCTCCCTCGGTATCTACAACGCCACATGTGAAGAACGCGT
This sequence comes from Globia sparganii, assembly GCA_949316385.1. Classification (NCBI taxonomy): domain Eukaryota; kingdom Metazoa; phylum Arthropoda; class Insecta; order Lepidoptera; family Noctuidae; genus Globia; species Globia sparganii. Next base: position 19,792,161 of record OX438660.1, on the reverse strand, counting down.
CATACTGACGTCACGCAAAATCCTGCATCTCGCAAGCAGAATTTACCGTGCAACTAGAATATTATTATATACAATGGCCCGACATCGGGCAATTGCCCGCCAGACACAACACCTGTCTGGTCGGAGGATCCTCCCTTTTCCATAGAGTATGAGTCAACTTTACACCCTGTTCCTCATACCTCTTTAAAGCAATACAGGGCGTCCCTGGAAATATGGATCAAATCAGATAGGGGCGTGGGCAAAGTCATTTCCAAACTTTTTGATCCTGAGAATGTTGGTGAATTTTTTTACGGTTCAAGAGTTATGACCAACTTTTGTTATTTTCAATCACTATTCATAGTGCTCAAAGAACAAAATCATTTAAAAAAAACTACCAGGAACTGTCAATTTAAGTTTTTTAGACAGCCCTGATAATTTTTTTTAATGATTTTTTTTTGAGCACTATGCGAAACGATTGAAAAAAACTGGTCACAACTTTTGAACCGTAAAATAATTCTCAATCATCAATCATTCTCAGGATCAAAAAGTTTGGAAATGACCTTGCCCACGCCCTTATTCGATTTGATCCATACTTCCAGGGAAACCCTGTAGGTATAATAAGAAAAAAGTTTTTAAAAATATTTTGTGAATGCAAGCCTACTGTTAGTGCATTTTGATTGGCGGTAACAGTCTGATTGTCACGAAACGAAATGGTTTGAACATATTTTACTAAGCGCTGATTTTTCAATCATCTGATAACTTTATTCGAGGAATAATTTTGAAATTTTGACAGTTATTTCATACAAAAACTGTCAAACGTCAATTTTATTCCTCGAATAAAAGTTATCTGGTGATAGAAAAATCAGCCTTTAGTGGTAAGACTGATGAGACTCAAAGTTATCAATTTGTACATATTAGTTATGTAGATAAAATAAAATAAATAATTTATGCAATAACATACCTAGTTATATGAGAAAAAATACGATAGTACATATCGATTTATATAGGTTTCATGCGTGGCTGCCATTTTGAAAAAAAAACATGGCGGACTGGTGTGCCAGGCCATATATCGACACCTGCAATTTAAAACATTGTAACTCGCTTTTTAATGAAAAATCATTTTAAGTCATATAAACATATAAAATACATATAAGTAAACAACATATTAGTCATACAGCAAATTAGATAATCCCTTTTTACTTATATTTACAAAATCGGAAGACGCTAGGACTTTATAGGAACAAAGTGAGAATATATTGAATGTTTAAATCGCTATCCTGAAAAGTAGTGAAAAATGAGTTACGATATTTTAAATTGCAGGTGTCGATATAAAAATCTTCAATCCGAAAAACTTCAGTCAGATCATCTCGGCCTTAAGGTAGGTAGGTAGATATGTAGATATTATATTAAATAAAGGGGCTTTACTTTTACTTAAAACTTTTTTGTGAATAATTAATATTCTTATGCATTTACGACTGGCATTCTTTTTTACTTTTTCTTTTTACAAACAAAATGAAATGTAAAAAAAATAAACTTTTTTATACGAGGATGAATAAAAGAATAAAATTATATTTTATACACATTGGATTTTTATTTGTAATAACTTATCGTTTACATTTCCTTATATTTAATTTATAATAACAGTACAAAAATAGTCAAAAGTTACTATCTAATTGCGTGATGTCTGACTAAAATTAAATAATTATACACAACTGTAGCTCAACACTAATTCTTTGTCTTGCATCATTTCTCTTTTAATTTCTTCTGTGATTGTCCTGAGAAGAAGAAAAAATACAACGTTCAATAATATAAAATTAATAATATAATATAAAATTACTAGCTCAGCTCGCGGCTTTGCCTGCGTGGCATGTCGATAAAAAGTAGCCTATGTAAGGATAAAGGCTAACTTTTTATCGACATACCAATACCGAATCAACCACTAAACCAAAAAAAAGTTCAAAGATTCGGTTTAACCGTTTAGCCGTGAAATCGTAACAAACAAATTCACATTCGCTTTTGTAATATTAGAATGTACAGTCAGGGAAATTAATTGTTAAGCAAATTGGCTCCCTATGCCATTCTGCCGTGAAGGAGCCATTTCATACAACAGTCAGAGTATAACCTCCCCCCATTCACCCTCTTAGGGCTGGAATTTCGAAAAACCCTTTCTTAGTGGATGCCTACTTAAAACAACGAACACACCCTCCAAATTTCATGTCTCTGGGACCAGCGGTTTAGGCTGTGCGTTGATATATCAATCACTCAGGACTTTGATTTTTATATATTTAGATATACTGTATGATAATTATTAATAAGGTACTGTAATGCTATTCTGTAAAAATCTCACCGTGAAAACTTAGGTGAAGTGATCTTAAAGTGAGCTGTCATTAGTGTTAATCCCTAGTATCAAGTGGGTTATTACGGTGATCTTTTTTACAGAATAGCACCGCTGGTTTCATTTATCTACATAACTATGATATTTCAAAACAAAATGTTCAAATAAAAAGTTTACTTGTGCTTACCGAAATATATCCTATAGACTTGATTGAAAGGCATCTCGATGGCGACCGTCGACAGGATAGATATTACTGTTACTACAAACAGTTCTGGGACGTGTAACTGAAATTACACAAAGAATAACGTTATTAATAAGGAAAGGGCATCGACGAGGGACTTGTGGCTAAGTTCAGGTCGATCGATCAGGTTAAGCTACGCTTGCCGCGGTTGGTCCGTGGATGGGTGACCATCTTTACATACCAAGACTCCTCCGTGTCTCGGAAAGCACGTTAAGCCGTTGGTCACGGCTGTCTTTCTTGCATCTTTGGCAGTCGTTACGGGTAGTCAGAAGCCCGAAAGTCTGACAACCAGTCTTACCAAGGGGTATCGTATTACTCAGTAACTGGGTTGTGGAGATCAGATAGGCAGTCACTCCATGTAAAACACTGCTATTCAGCTGCATCCGGTTAGACTGGAAGCCTACCCCAACGTAGTTGGGAAAAGGCTAGGCAGATGATGTTTTTCCAGTGGTGATGAAATTATTTACACAAAGTGCTTACCTGGGTTCGAACCCACGACCTACAACTCGTAAGTCGGGGCCGGTACCACTGGGTCACTACTGCTCTTGAGTTTAGGTATAAAGCCTTTCTGCCGGTCGATTCTGTAAAAATCTCACCGTAATAACTTAGGTGAAGTGGGCTATTAATAGAGGCAATCTCTAACATCAGATGGAGAGACAGCTCACTTCACCTAAGTTTTCACGGTGAGATTTTTACAGAATAGCACTGCTGGTCCCAAATAACGAGGACAAAAACCAAGGATACTTACAAGAAGTAAAGGCGAGTAGTACCCTGGATTTCTCTGCACCCCCACGTTGTAGAAGAAGATGGGGAACTGTGTCAGGTACACGCTGTACGCGATCTTGTTGAAGAACTTGAACACTCGCGACTCAATGAATGAGGTTCCTATGCCTGTGGATATAAGGGTGCTTATTTAATACACGTTTGAACTTTAAAAAATTTGGTAACGTTCTTGGCACCATACCTGAAAAACAAAATGAAATTGTTTGTTCTGTAAATGGGATATCGGAATCACATTTACGCGCCATATAATAAAAAAAAATAAGCTATACCCTATTCAGTTTGGGTTAAGACAAAGTATAAACAATCATACTGTATCCTTTTGATGTGAAATACGAAACTAGGTACTTAGTGAAAAATTCTAAACACACACACAATTTCTTTCTGTTACACAAGAAGATCACGCATTTTTTTTTTGCTAGAAATTAATGTTTTGATATATTTTACAGAATATATTTTATAAAGAGTAGTCAAATATTGTTTAGACTTTGTCTCAAGCCAAACTGAATAGGGTATAGATAAAGTCGGCGTTTCCTATCTGATTACTCTGAGAAGAAAAGCAAAACAAACTCAAACGTCACAATCTCGTTTAAAGTCCACACATATACCATGAAGACCATGTAGATTGTGGAAAGTATCACACAGAATTGAGTGGACCAGTCCAGTCAGTGCAAGCATTTGTCAGAAACTATGTATCACGATTCAGAACTTCAGGAGCTCAACGACTTGACGAACAATAATACCAAAGAATGTACCATGTGCTTTTATTTTTTTTCTTTCAAAATTAAGTAATAAAGTCCACTTACCAGCATAGTCATTAGCGATCGCCCAATGTGACGCGCACATGAACACCCCCCACAATATAGGCGATAGTGCTGAGAAAATAGCCGCGCCGAAGTTCTCGTACTGATACCCCTCAAGACCCCACTTGTAAGGAGTCACAATGGTCGCTGCCATCAGAGCCAGGCAGAAGGCCCAGAGAAGTCTCGTTTGAGCCTGGAAAAAGGGAAATTGTGCTAAAATAGGCTAGTTTCCACCATCAATAAATTGAAAATCTATTTAGTCCGTCAGTTAGAGTGTTGGAAAATAATGGACCCGTATTTTTTGTTTTTGTAAATCAATGAATATTGACAAAGATAAAACGCATCAAAACTCGGGAGTTGGGGCTCGTGACGTCAGAACGCACTAAAAATTATACCAAGGTGAATTTTAAAAGCGTCGTATATTCGTCAATTTTGGTTTACGTAACAAAAGAAAAAATACGAGTCAAATATTTTTTGTTAATCTAACTGACGGACTAATTAGATTTTTCTCATTATAAAAGCTTCCATAGACAGAAGTTTGTATCATTTACGTCATCACTAATCATTATCCACAATCTATCATCCTCCTGTCCTTTTCCAATTTAATAATGGGTGGTGCAAAACGTTTTCGCCTTCCAAACAATCATGTATATTATCACTTGTCAGTGATGTCAATTTTAGTTATTTAAGTTATTTATGGAGAAATGTTCAAAGATTGTCATTCGCTGGACGTCTGAGGGAAGACATCACCGTCGAGGTCTACGGCGAAGGTGGTGTAACGGATAAGGTTTGCAGGGCCGGATATTGCACAAGACGAGATTTGGTAGGAAAAGGGGGGGGGGGGGAGACCTTGGCATTGGGACAAAATAAAGTTATACCAACTAGATATAATTGTATTTTTAGAATATTTAACAATAAAAAAAAATTTCATCGGCCCCTCGTGTTATTTTGATTCCGCGTGGAGCAGAATCAAAATAATTTGTGTAAACAGGTTTTAGACTACTCTCCTGTAAAGTTTTGTTTTACATACCATAAACCAGTGTTATGCAAATTAATGAAATTGAATTTTATCTTTTTTGCTTTCCATTCTTGTTCTTCTAAAAGCCAATGAAATAACAAGTACTTAGGTAGGATTTGATTCTTGATTTCGAAAACAGATATGAATAAAATACTTACGGTTGAAAGTGTAAAGTTTAACTTTTTGGTTTTCATGAGATACGCCATGAGGACTCCTATAAGGTAGATGGTCGCCCTGTGTGTAGGTAGAATGTAGGAGTAACGTGCCGCGTCCAGTAGTTTCTGTACTCTGTAAACAAAATAAAAACATTTTAGAGAATTGTACTTTAAAGGAAAGTTAAGTTCCTGGTGATGAATAACCCATCCCCTGTCCCCCAAGGTATCCAGAACGACAAATAAGAGGAATTATTCAAGAACTGTGCTCTATGCTCAGCCATAAACCCCGATTTTAACCTTGTTTTACCGTCATTCATGATTGACCATCTCTCTGGAGGACTCGCAGCCTATTTCTTTAACTCCGGATGAGTTGTAGTATGCGACCGACGCGACGTCAGTGTAACACTATTTCCAGCTTATGATTGTCTTGTAGACTGCGCCTACAATAAGCCAAAGCAATGCAGCACCAGTAATATTGTTTGCTATTGCAATCCGTCATTTTTGATATACGGTCTGTGGTCTTAGTTTCGAACAGGACCTTATAATATATCGGCTGTGTGGACAGCGGACAGCGCCATCTATCTAAACACTTAATACATCATAGGTGTCTTCTGTGAAATTCTGGGCGATTGGATGATGTCTTAAGACTCCAAGGCAAAATGTTGCAAAGTTATTACGAGTTTGTTTAAAAGTACTAGGCGTTTAGGCTTGACCATTTTTTGTAGAAAAAAAACCGGTCAAGTGCGAGTCGGACTCGCGCACCGAGGGTTCCGTACAAAGTCGGTATGTAACTACAAATTTAAGGTTTTCGGAATTTTTCCTTTATATGTGCTATAAAACATTGCTTCGTGCCAAATTTCAAGATCCTAGGTCGACTGGGAGTACCCTTTAGGTTTTGATTCCCTTGCGAGTAGTTGCGAGTTTGAAAATATGCGGCTTAAATTGCTGTTTCTTTTGATTGCGTTGACATAGAAGTTTGATTTTATTACAGATTATAGGTATTATAGACCTGAGTATTTGTTATGAATTTCAATTAAATACCTCTACGCGTTCATGAAGAAAGGGGTAGTAAGTTTAAATTATTAAAAATATTTTTATTATATGATGTGACTAAAAATTTACAGTTTTCGCAATTTTTACTTTATTTGTGCTATAAGTTGCTTTGTACCAAATTTCAAGATTCTGAGTTTACGGGAAGTACCCTGTAGGTTTTGATTCCTTGCCAGTGTCGAAAATTTGCGGAAATTTGGGCATAAACGGCTGTATCTTTTGATTGCGTTGGCTTAGAAGTTTGATTTTTTCACAGCTCTAATCCCGACAGTAGACTTGAGTATTTGATATAAATTCCAGCTTGATACCTCCACGCTTTCTTGAGAAAAAAGGTCTTGACAGACAACGGACGGACAACAAAGTGATCCTATAAGGGTTCCGTTTTTTCCTTTCGAGGTTGTTGTACATAATATTTACGGTACTTGCGCTGCGGGGTAATTGCGTAACACACTAATAATAGCAATGGGTTTCATTTCGACAGTTCAACAATATTCACTGTGCTATTTCCGTTTTTGAACTGACCATTTTTTCGAACATAATTATGATGCTTCATATGTGTGTATTGTGTGTGTTAAAATCATTCAGATTGGGATTGATTTAGTGTTACGCAAATAGGGTGGGTGCTGGAATCATGAGTCGTTTTAAGTCAAAATGGTCGTAATAACAAAGTCGTTCCTTATATTTTATGATTTGAGACTGAAATTATGTATGTGGAAAAACATTGCAATACCTACCTTTATTACATATTGAGGAAGATTACATTATCAAAGTTTGTTTGCACATTATGTAAAGAAACAATACCTACATATCAAGTTTCAATACTTACATTCAAGATAACAAGTGACGGAGTTGACATTAAAACAAGTAAGTATCTAAAGTAGCGACTTTTCAAGTGCCTTCATTAGCAGTTACAAATGTGAATACTTAAAAACTTAAACAATGTTGGTATACACAGACTTATAACTAAGTACTGTGTTGTATCAAGTAATGGATTGTCAAGAAGGTACCTATCTACATAGTACACACGGCTACACATCAAAATTTAAATTTCCAGTTTTAGGTGACCTCGCATTGTATAGATTTTTCGTACAATCAGAAGGCTGCTTATACTGGTTATGTATAGCTTGATGTGTACACGTGCGTACATAGGTGGTATTTTTACTAACAGGTACCATGCGTAGAGCGGTACTCTTGTTACGTCATGTTAAGTATAGTCTGCATACTGTATGCCTAAGTAAGTGTTTGTGAGATGGTCAAGGAGTCTAGGAATTGAATGAAGTACATATTTGCTTCTGGAAGATTCTTGGACTTTGTGTTTCCTCATTCCTTCGTTCGGAGGGATCAGCAAATAGTGCTATGGATCTATTTGTGTAAGATCATGTTTTCAGTAAATAGTGATACTCGTACAGCCATATTTCATCAAGTCGATTTTAGAATCATATTCGGGCACGTGCACATTTGTGAAAAATGTAGCTTGTGAGATTGAACTGACTGATCATTTATTCTATTAAACGACGCAAGCTTAACTTCAGTGTATAAATGATAAGTATAATGGCGAAAATATTTCACAGATTAGGTACAGTTGACGTAAACTTTTTCTTTTTCTAACATATTTAGTTTATTTAAAAAGGTAAGAGGGGTCTAAGTATGTGCTTGAAATGGTATTGAAATACAATTAGTGGTATCGTTCAAATTACTTTTTTATTTATCATAGAAAAGGTAAAACCAGAGAAAGACTGTAGGCCTATAAAAAATGGTTTAACAACTAGTTATGATTGTTGATAATATATATGGTAAATAGTAGTAAGTCAGTGCTCGCGTTTTGAATGGATTTCGTCAACCACATTAATAATTATAAGATTATTAAATTACTCATACAATAATTGACATTGACACACATACTCTACTACTTTTCTTTTCAATATTAAATTTACCCATTCTATCGATAATAAAAAAATCGAGTATGATTTTCATTCTTTCCAAAATATGAGATTTTAGTGCACATTTTTTACTAATTAGTCAACTATTTATCACTCTTTTACTTGCTAATAAGCGTTTTTTACAGATTTTTATTATAATTTTTTTCTTTGTTTTATCCTGGCGTGCTCAAAGCCTGATTCCAAAAGATTTGATGAATGAATCAGACAAATTAAACATCATAGTTGTGAATAGTTACATAATACTCAGTTAACAATTATTTGTAACCATCTAAGAATCAGACAGTCCTCAAGAACGCCGTTCATCGCTTCCTAATGTTTAAAAGTTAAACAAAAGGAAATAATCAAAAAATGCAAGCTCAATCAAATTTACTGTATGATTATAGGTCAAATACCAACAAAACGTATTTTCAATGGTCTTTAAACCAAAAAAAAATAAGTGTCTAAAAATTACACGTGCGCTTAAACAGGCTAATTTCTGTAAGCGTGAACATTTTTATTTTTTAAGGTTGAACTGCGATTATTGACCTTTGTACCTATTTCTCTGTTCTTTTTTTTCTTGCCTGTTTATAGTGTAAGTTAGTGCATAAACGATTAAATAAATAAATATACCTGGTGTTTCCTATTCACAAATATGATGCGATTTAATTGCCTGTGGCTTATCTACCATAAGTTGCAGCAACAATGAAAGTTGCACTGTTTAAACAGTGTTTAGGCCAGAGGTTCTCAACGTGGGCAATAACGCCCCCTCGTGGGGGTTTGACACTTTCTGGGGGGGCAGTGGAAGACCCTGAGAAAATTATAATTATTATTTTAAATATAATCGTGGCAATAACTGTTACAGATTTGCAACAGATGGTAAGATGGTAAGTACAAAAATTGGGGGGCTCTAGAAAAAAATATATTCTCAAATTGGACGGTGGGCAAAATAAGGTTGAGAACCTATGAACCTATGGTTTAGACGATGCAAGTAATTTGCTGCTTCAATTTTATTATACAACATGTAACATAATTAACGCACATCCTGAAAGTAGTTTGTTCAGAATCGTTTACTGAATCGATTTCTATCATTTTTAATATAGGTAATTTTTTATCCCAAAAATAATTAAAACTACCTAAATTACAGCCACACTACCCCTGTACAATCAAAATAAACTAAAATGGACCGTAACGCAAGGCAATAAGACTTTTAAAAGTGCAGTTTTATTTGCATTAATACAAATTCCGTCATTCAATACAAAATAAAGAAAAATGAACATTATTTCAAGCAAGTTAAAGTCTACAAATACGTCTACATTTACATAGAAACTTAGCTAGCGATTTAACCGCACGCACACACTAACAGGCACTGGACAAAGGACACAATAGCTATACCAACAAAATATGTCATGGTGGTCTTCGTTCCCTTTTTCCTGCTAACTAAAATTCTGGGATAGAGCGAGATAGTCACAATGACACCGTGCGGCGCGGGCGCGGCTACTATGAAAGAAAGCTAACTTTTAAAATAATGTAAAATTGTAAACAATATTAGTCACGCGCGGACATTTTTAGTGGAAAGACTCGCGTAGTGTTTGCAAATAATATTTCGCGCACAATATCTTTTCAATACACAAATGTTCAGTACACCGAAATGGTGAGGACTTTGGCACGGTGTGATGATAATGTGGCTCTAGCTTGCAGAACATTCAACCAAAGGTATGGTACGAGAGTAGACCGTAGGACTATGTTAGCGGCTACTCAGCGCCTTCGCGACCACGGAACGTTTCGTCCGAACACGACCATCGACAGGGGAGCCAATGTACGTACACGTACTCGTCTTCAAAACGAAATACTGGACTATTTTGATGAGAATCCCCATGCCAGTACCCGAGAAGCAGCGCCACGCTTTGAATGTAGTCATATGCATGTGTGGAGAACACTTCGTGGTGACAAACAACATCCATTTCACCTTAGAAGATGCCAGGAGTTGACTTCAAACGATTATTATTATTATTTATTTTTATTACGCACCACACTTGCAGTTCAGCCGCTGGTTATTAGAAAATTGGCAGCGGAACATAATTTTGACAGATGAAAGTACATTCACACGTGTGGGGATGTACAATCAACATAACACACATTTATGGATGCACGAAAATCCTCACGCATGCAGAGTGGATTCCTTCCAACATCGTTTCTCAGTTAACGTCTGGGCCGGTGTCATTGGTACATACATACTGGGGCCTGTGTTCTTACAAAGATTAACAGGAGACGCATATTTACTGTTTTTACGAGAAACTCTACCTACGCTGCTAGAAGACATACCTCTTCATAATTTACAAGAGTTATTCTACCAACACGATGGTGCCCCTGCTCATTTCACTAGGAGTGTTCGACAGCACCTTGATGATGAGTTTGGAGGGCGCTGGATCGGTCGCGGCGGCCCTATCCAGTGACCTCCTAGATCACCTGATTTGACGCCTCTTGACTTTTTTTTGTGGGGACGTATTAAATCGTTAGTTTATTTTAGTGAGACATCAAGTGCCGAGGACCTAAAAAATAGGATAGTGAACGCTTTTGAAATAGTGAAAAATGACACTGAAGTGCTTTCTAAATTAAAACGTCAATTAAGAAAACGGGCATTAAAATGTATTGAACAAGGTGGTGGACATTTTGAAAGTGTATTAAAAATACAACGTCGTATGAGTGTTTAGGCAATCCGTAAGTTATGGATTTGATTTTTTAATAAAATTATTGTTAATATCTTGATTCACACGCTGTCTTTGAATAATGTTATCGTATTGCCTCTTATTTTTTGTAGTTTATTATTATTTGCATTAGCATAACATTTTGTAACGGATATTGCCTATTTTTGCATTTTATCATAATCAATAAACAAAATTATTTAGAGTCAATAGTCCAAAGCCTGAAAAGTGTGATGGATAGATGCAGCTCGGAGTTCGGACATCAGTTAACCACTCTCTCGACCAGCTGCGCGCGGGGTTTTTCCCATTAAAGTTCAATAACGTGTATTGTCCGCTTTTTTCGGCGCTAATACTTACGTGTGCGACTGTGTGCGTTCGTGGATTTGTACTGTGACCACAACTTTCTTCCGGAATTAGTATAACTAATTTAATAAATAATCAATGCTTATACATGCTTAATTAAAAATTCTGTGTATGTATTATGATTATAACATAATATACTAATTGGGGTGTCTGAGGGTGTGCGTTAATTACGTTACATGTTGTATATGCCACAGGCAAGAAACTGGCATCATGTAAATGGGGCTTAATGTACCTATAGGCAATTTCGGCAACTTTAGGTGAGCAAAACCGCCAAACAATTAACGCCCTGATTTCAATCGGAGGGTTAATTTAACCTAAGCAATTGATCAGGTAATTTAACATTGAACAAAGATCGGAATACAGGCTAAAATTAAAGCCTTTCAGGTTTAGTTTCTTTGTTTTTCCAGAATTTTTTATTTTTGCTTTTAGTCAGCAAGAACGTTCATAAAGAAAATTAGGTTGAAAAAACCTATAAAATACGTACAAACAGAAAATTGGTTAATGTATACAACGTGTAACGTTAAATGCGCAAAACCTCATACACCCCAATTAGACCATTGAGTTAAAAGCATAATACAATGAACAAAACTATATTTTTTTAAAGCTAACTATTTTTATTAAGAAAATCGTGTTGATCCTAGCATTGCTTTATGCATTCAAATAAGACTTAATTTTCATTTGCTCAATCGGCGGATAGTATGGCAATACATCATTTTTGAAAAAAAAAACCTAAAAGTTACTAAAATCGATTCAGTAGTCAATTATGATCGAACTATTTTCAGGATTTGCGCATTTAACGTTACACGTTATATACAGTCTCCACGAGTGCATTCTGAGCAATAACGATCGGCCAATATTTTTACCACAACATGTATTATTTATAAATAAATACTTTTCTCCCTTAGTGACGAAAGACATTCCATTTTCTGTAGTGAAAGTGAAAAAGTCTTGACCATACGAAGTTCCCCAACACAAAAGTAGCAGACCAAGTAAAAAAAAAGTGAATATAAAAGATAAAAACTTACGAAATTCCATAATACACGAACATACTGATATCGTACCAGTATATGGCTAGGTATCTTAACGCTGTAGATGCTACTGCAATCAGAGCCAAGAGGGACCAGCCCAGGGTCTTGTACTTCCAGATGAGCAGCATCAGGGGTAGGGTAGCCACGTAGAGCTGCATGTCCATGCCGATTTGATGCGTGTGGGTTAGGCACTGGAACAAAATGGCGTTGGTGTTGTAGTTATTGTGCTAGGCAAGAAAGTTACTTTCGATCATCGGGTAGGTTCATTTAAGCTTTGCTTTTTTTTTATAAAAATATTTGTACGCCATAGTATGGCAGGATATGCGGGATTGTAACATCTATTGTACCATATTCTAACAAATAAACATTTTTGATTTGATGATTTGATTTAGTTGAGGCATCTTTTTCGGATTTTCGGTAGAAGGGCTTTAGGAAAACGATTTAGTAATTATTTCAAACTAGCTGTTTTTTGCGATTTCGCCTGCAATACTCTAGTATACGCTAAAAAAAACATAAGCGTGCGTGTAAGCATAGTAAAAATTAAATATTTTCTCTTTTTATACAGCCTTATTTTACCTATTCCAACCGCTTGATGAAGGTTTTTCTAATTGGAAGTGGTTACATAATTAATATAACCGACGCTGTTTTGAAAAGACACACAGATTTAATGTGTTTGTAATTTAATTTACATCCAAGCATTAGGTACTCTTCGAACTGAGACAATCCTGAATTCTGAATTGAATTCTGGGCTGCAATGCTGCAGAAAAACTTACGGTTGTAGTTTCTCCTTATAATTTTACTTTCACAAGATTTTTTTTCAATAAGAAATTACAAGGATCTCAAAAGAAATGCTGAATAGGGCCGTTCTTGACCTCGATCACGCCTGATGGAAAGCGATGGATGAGGTCTATGATTTATTTATTATTTACTGTTTACTGCTGAACCATATGCACACTTTTTTGTAAACTTATTATTATTTCAATAAATTTTATTATTGTTTATTTATTTATAGTGTGATATATTTAAACCACAATATTATAACATCTTTAAAGAATCATCTAAGGCGATGTTATAACTCACAAGATGATTGTACACGCGTGCCCAGAAGATGCCTGCAGTGCTATTCTGTAAAAATCTCACCGTGAAAACCTTCGATCAATAAGAAAACTAAGGTGAAGTGAGCTGTCATTCCACCTGATGTTAGGGATTGCCTCCATTGATAGTTCACTTCACGCTCACTTCGCCTATGTTTTCACGGTGAGATTTTTACACTGTTCACTCTTGCTTTGACGGCAGACGAGTTAAATGTGGAGTTAACTGTATGTTCCCTACACAGACGCTGCTAGAGAATTGGGAATTTAAACTCTGTCAATAATCTTATGATCGAAGACTCGACACAAATGAAAACAAAATGCAGATAAGAAAGGTAATGTAACGACTTAATGAAAATCTAATATTAACTTCAAAACCAATTAAGACATAACTTAGCAGTGAGACCGCACAAAATGTGAAACCCATCAAAATTAAATTGGGTTGACATTAAATTTTCAATGGCTTTGAAAGTTAAAATAATATCATTTGGTGATTATCCTTTTGTTAGAGATTACTTACAATGTTATTTTCTGTAGGGTTTTCATTTTATTTTCAAGATAGTCGAATGAAATTTAAGTTAATATCTTGTTAGTTTATTTCAAATATAACGTATTTTAATTTGTTGCTCAATTTACTACATGGTTGACATTATTACACAAAACAACTATAGTGATATATTGTTTTAAAGCCAGGGAAATTAATTGTATATCAAATTGACTACAAACTTAAATTGTAAGGAAATTAAAATCACAACTGTCATTATTTGACAGTTGTATGAAATGGCTATAACACGGTTATTTGATGTACACCTACATTTTGGCAAATAAAGTATTATTATTACATATCACTAGACTGCATCCGTGCGAAGCAGGGGCGGGTAAGCTAGTCTCCAATAAAACGCACGATAAAGATCGATGTAACCTCGTTACCCACGTTTAATTATGTTAGTAATACCTAGTTATATAAGAATCATGGGAATTTGATTTACTAGATCACCGTGTCACTCCGTATATTGCCTCCATTCATTGTTAGCAAATAGTAAACACGTACCAATTACTAATTTATGAAAAACTTAGGAGTTAGTCTTGCGGGGTGATTGCGGCTTTCATTTTGACGGATTAACAACATTCATTGCGATATTACGTTGTTGAGGAGATAAATTGTTCGAACATATGGAGCAATGGATTAGCAATATCAGGCAAAATTATTCAGACTGTGGTTGATAGTGTTTTAAGCAAATAGGGAATGAAATCTTTTTTAAGACATCTTTATATCACTTTACATAGCCTTGCCTCCCAGTCATCATTAGTGCTTCAAGAATCTTTTGGCGCCCGATTTATGGTATGGTTATGTAATATTTATTGACGACAGTCCTTTATTTCTTGTGCAACCAAACCATTTTATTTCTTTCCATAAACACTAGGTACTACTTATATATTATTATCTATGATTGTTTAAATCCGATAAACCGGACACAAATCCGGACTCCGAGCTGCTACTGATAAATTCCTGATAGAAAACACTGCCTAACCCGAGCATCAAATCCAGGACGTTACACTTAGCAGTATTGCTTGCGACCGCTAGACCAACAGGGATACATTTACCTTCTTCTATATAAATACAATGTGTAACAGAATAAACGCAAGTCCTGAAAGTAGTTTGTTCATAATTGACTACTGAATCGATTTCAGTAACTTTTATTATAGGTATTTCTTCAAAAATTATATATTTTTTTATAATAACCGCCGACTGAGCCAAATAAAATTAAATCTTGTTTCAGGGCAATAAGACTCAATTTTAAATGCATATTGTAATGCTAGTGTCAACACGATTTTCTTAAGACTATGCCGACCGCACAGTGGCGCCCACAGGGCCCACAGGTTTTGCGTTAATTACGTTACACCTTGTATATAAAAGGAGAAACTGACTGACTGACTGATATACTCGTCTCAACGCAGAGCCGAAATTACTGGGACTAGGAATGTGAAATTTTGCACATGGCTTCCTTTTATAGTTTAGGGGAGCACTAAAAAGGGTTTTTGGTAATTCAACCTTTATGGGGGTGAAAAGGGGTGATTTTGTTTGTATGAAAAATCTTATTCCTTGAGTTAATAAACTTGAAACTGGCAAGAATACTTGCCTAAGTATGTAATAAACTTTATCATTTATGTTTTTCAAAACTTTAACACCCTTAAACCACCCTTTTTACCCTTTGAGGAGTTCAAAGGGTAAAAAGGGTGGTTTAAGGGTGTTAAAGTTTGGAATAATTTTAACGCGCGGTCCAATAATCTCGAAACTCAGTATAATATATAAGTACATCCATATACGGGTCGAATACAGAACCTCCTTTTTTAAAGTCGATTAAAAATGGAAAACAATATCGAAAAAAAATTGTGATACTTCATTTTCCCATACATTTTTTATGGAACGGCTTATTAATTCTGAAGCGGTACGAAGTTCGCCGGGTCAGCTAGTAGTAATATACCTAATAATGTCTACTTCGTTGGTCCACTAATGAATAAATAATTGATAATCAAAATATATTATACTAGCTGTTGACAGCGACTTCGTTTGCGATCCAGGATGAAAAGTAGCTTATGTCCTTTTCCAGGTCATGGTCTACCCACGAGCCAAATTACATCCAAATCCGTTCTGCCGTTTTAGCGTGAAAGCGTAACAAACAAACAAACTTACTAGTTAGGTTAGTTATTAGTTAGGATTATATTTTGATTATTTATTTTGTAAAGTAATTACATTCGCCTATCAAATAAACATATTTATCGCCATAATTTGATTATCGCGTGTTAAGGTGCCACTTGTCGATATTTTTTCTCTACAATTTTCGGGAGAATATTACTCCACTGTTTGACATTGTGCATCCAAAGTTAAACATGATATCGTTTTGACTTATTATTAATTGAGTCAACAAAGATTTGTTTTTCTTGCTATTTTTAACGTAATTTTGGGTGTAAATAAGTAATAAAAGAACTGTAAAATCTTCAAAACCAAGTCTGTACCGACAAAGCTCAATTATCGAAGAGATATAAACTTTATTTATTATGCAATGATTTATGCAGTGGTTTTTTCATAAAACTCGATTTTCCAAAGCACTTTTCGATTTTTTTACGCGCCTAGCAGTTCGGAACGGTGTTTTTGTGCGTGAGAACTAGACGTTGTTCTTGTAGACTAGCGTTCAACTGCTCATCACTGATATTAGCGCTGTCGGACACGAAGCCAGGCGAGACAGCGTGCTTTTTGCCCATGACACCAGTGAGTTCGAGCTCGCGACTAGTTTACTCTTAAGTAATAAATAATCGATCAGACAGATAATCATATTTATTTGTGGATAAAGCAGCGGTTTCCGCATTTATAGGAATTGATTCCAAAAGGTTTATTTAATACATTAATTTACCTTACATATACCGTCAACAAACTAACGTGTAATGAATAATGATGAATTAATATCATTAAAGTGTATAAACTTCCCAAGGGAATGGGATATTGTGAGTATTTTTGCAGATAATTGCTTTAATTTACTACATCAGTTTTTACATCAGATTCCCGCGAACAATGGAACATACTGACCACGTATAGAAAAAAATCGTAATACTGAAAATGATAACACACGCAGCTAGGATGGCTGGACAATTAGGAAGCTGCGCAATTTAGAATACCATCGACACAAAAGAAGGATATTCTGATTAGAATTTAGAATTTCCAAGGTTTTGAACTAAGTCTTTCAGGTTTTCATCCATTACAATAAAACTGTGGCCTATTGGAATCGAATCTTGTTTCCGACTTTGGTTAACTCGCAACAATCCATGTTTGAGTTATTACAATACTGTGCTCTGTGCATCTGTTCATTGGCACTCCTTGGGAAGACCGGCAAATAATGTTGGTAAGACGGCTAACAGTTGATGCGCAAACGCAAATATAGGTAGCGGATACCCCGAGATAAACTTTTTTTTTGATAAATCGTAAAGGTAATTTAGAAGACGACAACGAGTCTTCAGAGAGAAACTGTTGATGTTACTGTTTTATAAAATATTAGCTGCGTACCGCGATTCCGCCCGCATATATCTCGATCCTGTAGGAATATCAGGATAAAAAGTAGATATATTATGCACAGTTCATGGTCTACTCATGTGCCAAATTACATAGAAATGCATTCAGCCGTTTTAGCGTGAAAGCGTAATAAACAAACATACAAACAAATAAAATGTTTTCTTTTGTATATGTATTAGTTTAGAAAAAGCTGTTGCGATAGATACTAGAAGGAGATGCAGTAAAACTAAATTGAATTCGATACTTTTGACTTTAATTTGGAACCGAATAAACTAAAATGTTTAGAAGCTGAATACAGCGAGGCTTTTCAATTTACTCTGCTATGTTATAGTTCAAATAAAAAACCGTTTTCATAGACGTCATCTCTGAAACCGGTGTTTAAATAAAATGCTAAAAATACGTAAATATTGGGAAAATATACGAAATATTGGTACTGTTTTCTAGGCTTTTAAACACGACCAGTAAAAAAATATATATGACGATAAAATAACCAGCAGGGGATCAGATCAGGGGATCAGACCGAAATAATTCAAACTAACGGGGGTAGACAGATGCTAAGGACTACATGCTACGATTCTTACATTCTCTTTCCTTTTGTTTGTATTTACTTTTTGCGCTGGCGGTCAAAATATGTTTTGCAACATCCCATCCCATCCTATATCCCCAAGATTGGCAAACGAAACAGCAACAAAATGTAGTCGTAACTATCCATTATTTTGCATCATCCTTCTGTAGACATTGACGGCTTCCAGATACTAATATTATAAATAGGCTAGTTTCCAACATCAATAAATTGAAAATCTATTTAGTCCGTCAGTTAGAGTATTGGAAAATAATGGACACGTATTTTTTGTTTTTCAATGAATATTGACAAAGATAAAACGCATCAAAACAAGGGAGTGGGGGCTCGTGACGTCAGAACTCACTCGTGACGTCAAAAATTATACCAAGTTGTGACGTATTGAGAATTTTAAAAGCGTCGTATCTTCGTCAATTTTGGTTTACGTAACAAAAGAAAAAATACGGGTCGAATATTTTTTGATAATCTAACTGACTTATCAATTAGATTTTTTCAGTTGACAAGCCTATTGCGGTACAGTTAGACCATGATCTACCCATCTATTCTGTTCAGTTACTTCAGTTTTCAAATCTCACCGTGAAAACTTAGGTTTAGCTAACTTAGTTTGAAGTGAGCTGTCATCCCATCAACACCCTATATTCCGGTAATGCGTTCCCGTGGGGTAATTTCCGAGCTCCATGTGGGCGAAATCGCTGGCAAAATCTAGCGTCTCATAGAAGCTCGAGGATATTAAAATATACATACCATATCTTCAAAGCCGAAGTAGTTATGTATGAACAGGAAGCTCTTCCACATATTCTTCTCACAAACTCTGCTATGCTCCCCCACCACCAGGTTCCACTGGGGCCCGTTGTTCAGGTCCGGTAAGATGTACGTGCAGAACAGCATCAGACTCACGAAGAGTGGGAACAATCTAGAAAAAAAGATGAAGGAAATTAAATTGGAAAAATATACAACGTGTAACGTTAAATGCGGAAAACCTCATATACCCCAATTAGAACATGAGTTAAAAGCATAATAAAATGAACAAAACTATTTTTTTTTAAATAATCGTGTTGATCCTAGCATTGCTTTATGCATTAAAAATTAAGTCTTATTGCCTTGAAATAAGACTTAATTTTCTTGGGCTCAATCGGCGGCGGATAGTATGGCAAAATACATTATTTTTGAAAAAAAAAACCTATATTAAAAGTTACTGAAATCGATTCAGTAGTCCATTATGAACAAATTATTTTCAGGTTTTGCGCATTTAACGTTACACGTTGTATATGAACTAATTTTATGAAGTTGCAGGTGCGCTTGAATTCTATACACTTGAAAACTTTTAGAAAGATCTATATTATAAATGTAGTGAGTTATGCAGAGGAATAATTTTTTGATGACAGAATGTTAGAACAGTCGGGTAATTGCGTAACACATTAACAATAGGAATGCATTTTGACAGTTCAACAATTCGTTCAGACCATTCTATTATCAATTACCAAATTCCCCGTAACGCATTAAACATCGTTATATTAATAGCAGCAGGTTTTAACAAACAAGAGGGTTTATTCCTATCAACATCTGCCTAGCCTTTTTCCAACTATGTTGGGGTCGGCTTCCAGTCTAACCGGATGTAGCTGAATACCAGTATTTTACATGGAGCGACTGCCTATCTGAGCTCCACAACCCAGGTACTGGGTAATACGATACCCCTTGGTATGAGTGGTTGTCAGACTTTCGGGCTTCTGACTACCCGTAACGACTGTCAAAGGTCTACGAATGACAGTCGGGACCAACGGCTTAACATGCTCTCCGAGGCACGGAGGGGTCTCGGTATGTAAAGATGGTCACCCATCCACAGACCAACCGCGGCAAGCGTAGCTTAACCTGATCGACCGACCTGTGCGGCTGTTATTATTTAGCTACGGGCCCCTCTTAGGAGGGTTTATTCCTATATGTCCAAGACAATCGCTTCGTAACGACCTTCCTCGTAAACTCGTAACACTCACAAATTTTGGACACGCGTGCGACCTAAATAAAAATCCACGTGCTATTTGATTATGTTTTAAGTGTTGAGATCATTAAGAATTTAATTAATTGTATTAGGAGGGTGTGTGATCTTCGGCTGGTTGAATATTGTTTCAGTTTAGCATGAAAGAAAAGAAAATAACAAAAGAATGACTAATAAAAACCAACCTCATTTTAATGTCCACGAAGAAGAAGTTCGCAGAAATCGCCATATTATGTTTGTAGTGTTAAACGTCTTAATATTAAGATGAAAAAAAAAAACATCCGCAAATAATGTGCCAAGATAAGATTAGTATAAAATTAATGCCAAGACTAGTCTTACTGTTTTTCTATCTTTCAACAATATTTAATAATAATAGGTAATCAGTCTATAATGTTCCCACTCCTAGTCTACAGACAATCCCTTTGTGAGAGTTAGGCCATCCACTACGCGGCTCTAATGCGGCTTGTTGTTGCAACATAAATATTAAAATGTCTCCAAATATTTTCTTCTAGGACGACCTATTTTCTACACAACGTTTTCCTGCACCGTTTTCCCGATATCTATAACATAGTCGAGTAACAGAAAACTATCATCGCACATGCTGCTTACAACTTATACTAAAAACAAAGGATGAAGACGGAATCTTTTTCAATTCCGTACAAATCTAGATTAATGACGAAAAGGGGGGATTTAATGAATGGACCCGTTTCAAACAAAGGATATATTTTCTGCACTTCAAAGTGTAATCAATCTCTAGTTAATGATGATGGCATCGATAAATGTTTCATGCTCTTACCTAAACCATCTAGCGATAAGACGGTCCTTAAGGTTGATGGTCCCTTTCTTCTCGAGGTCTGTGAGTAGGTTGTGGGCATTAAGGAATCCGCTGAGATATAGGAAGCTGTCTGTGTAGAGGATTGCGGAGCGTCCTACGACAGCCCATGGCATGCCGAATACCTAGAAGGAGGTTATAAGTTAATATGGGTTACACACTACAAACATGACTGGCGAAATGTGGGGATACACCTCTGCTTAACCTTGCGGAAAATATCGGCGTTTATATGTAAAAGCCTAAAGGATTTTTACTGTAATCTGGGCAACAGTCTGTTTCTGTGTCTCTTGTCATAATCTCTGGCATCGGCACCATCTATGCGGGAATTGCTCATTAAATTTCTCATTATTCAAGAAAGGTAGCCAATTGCCCTGTTTGTGCCGTACCTATATACTAAAATATTCACATTATCACTATATAACTACGTTGACAATAATATTATAATGGCAGTGTCCCTTTGTGGTCTGAAACCTATGTGTAGTGCCTCGGCACCATCTCCGCGGGCGAGAGTATCGCGGTGATAGTCACGCCACAATAGAAACTGTATGGAGCAATCTCCACACGGCGATATCATTGCGGCGAGAATTTCATGGCACGGAGAGAATATCGATCGCCGCGATTCTCTCGCCCGTGAATATGGCGTCTTACCCAATCCAAGTCTAAATAAAAAACAGTAACTAATGAAGTTTAAATGTATTTCACAATCGAAAATATGACTAACCAAACAAATTGCCTAATAATTGCTTCATACATTAAATTCTCTACAGATTCGATTCATTTCTGGCAGATTACAAATAAGGAAAACATTTATATATTTTTTTAATCGATACATTTCTCGTCAACACAAAAGCCTTTTAAGTACCTTGGTACTAAGAATAAAACAGGCACTTAAAGAGTTAGACAGAATCTTATAAAGTCTAAATTATTCAAGAAAGTGTTTAGTGCTATGATATAAAGGGTTTCAGTACTCATTAAGTGACTTGATTGAATTTTCGAGACTTCGTTAAGAGGTGTGAGTGTCACCCAAAGTTGACTTCGTTATAGCATTGGCTGGGAGAATTATATAAGTTGATATAAGTCTTGAGTCCTAACCGCTAAGGATGAGAGAATTTAATTACAAAGAATGTTTAAGTTGCGAATACACAAAACATGTATTTTGTCGTTGAGTGATGTTTTTTAAGCAGATTGAAATCAAAAACTTCATTTTTGGTATAGTTTTTTAAAACTTAGCAAAGTCACTAGATTGCATTATAAGGTCGTTTCCAGAACCTGTTAACTAAAGCTGCTCATCTTCTTGCATAATCCCTTGCACACACGTAGTACCTACACAATTTTATGTTTGGCTACCGACCAGAAATCTGAGGGGCTATTCTCGTAATTTTAAGAACGTTAATAGTCTGATCTTCGAGAATTGTCTCGTAATTTCAAGAACGTTTAGTCTGTTCTTCGAGAATTGTCTAGTAATTTTGAGAACGTTCTCAGTATAATCTTAGTCTCAATCTGTCAAAAATACCACTAATTTCCCCACATATTTGACAAGTATTTGAGATTTGTTTTTCGCCGAGATGAGACTGCGACTAAATTTTGAACGTTATAAATTACGAGAATTGGCGAAAAGAATATAAATTGCTTTCAATACTTACAGCAGAAAAGCTGACTTTATTAACAAAAGGGTTGTGCGCCATAGCCATAGACTTGTGCGCTATCAGCAGAGCGAATGCGTTCATCCCCCTAAATGCATCCACTCCTTTTACCCTCGTCGGGGAGTCAGATAAATCGAAGACTTTCCTCAGATTTCTCTTCAGAGAGAACGCGTTGAGAAGCTTCTCGAAGTTTGTTACTCCTTCCTTTCCATCGTCTAGGATTGTGCCTAGACTGAGAAGCAGGATTACCGCTAGGAAGAATGTGCTGGAAAAAAAAAGAAAATGTTGTTAACATTTGTGAGTAAATGAAAGTTAAAGGTTTTCTTGCGATATACAACAATGATAATACGAAATGTCAAGATCCTAGGTCGAAAAGAGATAGTTTGGTGATCGATACCTCATTACAGTCCTTTAAAAAACAGTCGAGAGGTGTAGAGGGACACCCGGTTGGGAGGAACGTCCTTTCGCTTTTTATTAGACCGAAAAAGTTTAACATTTTGACCGTCACGGTACGTAACAAAAGTGCCGTTACCCCAAGTGTGCAGACTACAACATGCGATAAGGAAATTCGTTCTAACACCAAATCCAGGCAAACGGTTGGGCAAAACGTTGGAAATAACGGTCGTCTATGCAGACCTATAAAAACGATGTTCGCATATGAGCAAACTATAACGTTGGCATAATACCGATATAAAACATTTCAGGCCAAAAATGGGGATTATCTTCTTCTAATTAATACTAATTTGTAAGTACTAATAATAAACCTGAAGAGTTTGTTTGTTTCAACGCGCTAATCTCTGAAACTGCCAGTCGGATTTGAAAAAATCTTTGTGCATTTGATAGCCCAATTCTTGAGGAAGGTTATAGGCTACGTAAAATCACGCTACTACTCTTAGAAGCCGAGCAAACAGAAAGAAAGAGTAAAAAAGCACGCTAAGCGAAAACGAAGGCGGGAAATGTAGCTGTTATTTTAGTATACAGGGTTATTGAAAAAACGCCAACAACCTTTTAAGAAGTAATTGTACTCATCATTATGAACAACTTTTAAGTACTATGGGACCAAACCCGAAATCGCGAAAACAATTAGCCGTTCCCTACATTTATGTTCGTTTATCTCGTCAAAATGTAGCGAACAGTTGATTTTTTTTTTCGCAATTTCAGGTTCGGTCCCATAGTAAAAGTTGTTCAAAACGATGAGTACAGTGACCTCTTAAGAGGTTGTTGGTGTTTTTTCAATAACCCTGTATTGTGGTGTCTTACGACTTCTACGCGGACGAAGTCGCGGGCAGAAGCTAGTAATAATAATAATCAGCCTCTATTGTGCGACTGCAGGGCAAATACCTCCCTTTTCCACTCAACTCGATCCCGAGCCATTAAGGATCTAATATATCTACTTAATTATTATTTACTGTCCATGTTTATATAACCTACTTGTTTGATATTACCTTTGCATATCAACCCAACAACTTTGCTATCCAACTATTTACACACAGGATCGCTTTTGAAACTGTTTCCCGCTTAGATAGTGCAAATGTATAACCATCTATTGAATTCCTCAGAATATCTTAGAAACTTTTAGGTAGTTAGATTGGGACTGGATACGGTTCATAACTAGACTGAGGCCGAACTTAGGCTGCCTGTCCAGTGTGGAGGAGTGAAACGAAGCTAGAAAACGTTAAAAGCTTCAAACAAGCATCATGGAATTTCTTCTGCCCAATCTTATCTATAGGAAACTAAACTTTGGAATTGACGATTCTCAGTTCTCTTTATTTTGTATTTTTTTACTTTCACAACTGGCTATTGGTCTAATTGAAGTATATATATGATTTAGCATAAATATAGCATAATCAGCATAGTTCCAAATGCTGGGACACAGGCCTCCTCTTTGTGAGAGGGAATGGTTCGTAATCCACCACGCGGGCCCAGTGCGGGTTGGTAGATGTCACATGTCTTCGAATTTTTGGTCCTAGCACATGGCGGTTTCCTCACGACATTTAACGTCACCGTTTTTCAGAGCAATGGTGATGAAATAAACTACACAAAGTAAAACGCCTGGGTTCAAAACTACGACTTACAACTTTTAAGTCGGGGCCGTGCTCACTGGGCCACCAGTGCTGTCTAATAAGACTTGACTTTGTAAAACTAACAGACCGGGTTAGGAATACGACCGTCCGTTCCATCACAAAGATAACTAATGTCACTTGGAAAGCTGCCACGCTAAAATGGAACTGGGCTGGACACATCTGCCGCATCTCAGACGAACAATGGGCCAAACTTATAACCCAATGGGTCCCTCTTAATGGCAAGCGACATCGTGGCAGGCCCAGACGGAGATGGCGGGATGAGCTGGACTTCTTCAACAAGAACTGGTTTTTAGCAGCTTTGAACAGAGAGAAGTGGAAAGAGAGTAGGGAGGCCTTTGCCCTGCAGTGGGACATCATAGGCTAATAATAATAATTTGTAAAATCAACAGAGTTTCAAATAAATCTCGCTATGCTTCGCTAAGCAGACATGGATACAGCGGAAAGCAGATTAGTTTTATAAATTTCTACCGCGGAATGTATGTAACACTCTAATTATGTAAAACAATTTCAGTAACAATTCGAAACAGTCGCACAGGTCGATCGATCAGGTTAAGCTACGTTCGCCGCGGTTGGTCTGTGGGTGGGTGACCATCTTTACATAACGAGACCCCCCCGTGCCTCGGAAAGCACGTTAAGCCGTTGGTCCCGGCTGTCATTCGTGGATCTTTGACAGTCGTTACGGGTAGTCAGAAGCCCGAAAGTCTGACAACCAGTCTTACCAAGGGGTATCGTATTACCCAGTCACTGGGTTGTGGAGGTCAGATAGGCAGTCGCTCCATGTAAATTACTGGTATTCAGCTGCATCCGGTTAGGCTGGAAGCCGACCCCAACATAGTTGGGAAAAGGGTAGGCAGATGATGGACTTTAAAGTCACAATTAGAATGATTTTGAAGAAAATTGGTACTTAATGCATTGCTTCATACATTATACAGGTAAAGGTATGTTGCGTAAAAAAGGTAGTTAATGTTATTGAACTGTCAAAATAAAGGGCATTGCATTAAAAGTGTGTTTCGCAATTGCGGTCATTTTCTTCGCTTAGGTATCATTTTGGCACTGCGGCTTTGCGTAGCTTCTTGATTGTAAATGGAGGTTACGCTACACTGCTTCGCTCCTATGGACAGGCAGCCTTAAGTTGGTATCCGATAGTCAGATGCATCCAATCGAAACGTTTATGTTAAATACTGGCTATATATTATAGGTTTATGCTATTCTAGATTATAGTTTAGTCTTCTCCCATTGCGTCTGTAATAGAGATTTGATCAAAATCAGACTTAGAACTTGCTTTGTATTTCATAACTATAATATTTTTTACCTACACCCTAACTGCGTAACACATTTTCAATGATAATCTAAATCATTGTGAAGGATATTGCTAATCCATTGCTTCATAAGCTCGAAAAATTTGTCTGCTCAACAACGTAAATAACGCAATGAATGTAGTTGAACTGTCAAAATTAAAGCCATTGCTACTGATAGTGTGTTACGCAATTACACCGCTGTTTGGACAAAAAAGGCAATTTATCGGAGGATGCTACAAATCGATGATACTGGCCCGATTCTGTTGTTCACAACTAAATTAAATTTAAGTTCAGTGCATCTTTTTCTTTCTATTTCATTATGAAAAGGACAGAAGATAAATATTATAATAGTCCTGTCAAATTAGTCAACGCCTGAAGTATATTGACGTATTTTTAGTAGTCAATTTTTTAATCACGTCTAAACTTGTCTATGGATTATCTAATTTGACAGGAATAAACTAATATTTATCTTCTGTCCTTTTCATAATGAAATAGAAAGAAAAAGATGAACTGAACTTAAATTTAATTTAATTTGTGAACAACAGAATCGGGGCTACATTTTACTTACTCGTTTTTTATTTAGGAGTCGTAAGTATAATGTATAACAGTTTGTAGAATATGGAGACCCAACAACTACATTACTTAGGCACGACAACATATCAAGATATAAATTTCCAGTACAAGATGACTTCTCATACTATGAAAAGCCTTTCCAATGCGAGGTTAACTAAAACTGGAAACTTATAGCTTGTTAAGTCGTCGTGTGTAATTATTATAGACAAAGAAACCATCATTTTCCCTATTATGTCAATACTTATTTATTCACTCAGTGTTTATAGATGTTATCGCATCTACATAGGTAACTAAAGTGTGTAGTATATTGCATCAAGTATGATATAAAACTATTCATCATCTTGTTACTGAACTGCCATATTAATTGATGTGGTTGGTATATTAATTTCTTTAGGGCGTTTAACGCGGGCCCTGTACGACCCCGAGTTACGAGTTTTAGGACGTTGTTGCTTCGAACAGGCGCTTTATTTTGTGTAAATAATTTCATCACACACAAACACATAAAAACACCGTGAGGAAATCGGCATGTCCTATACTCCATTCACAATAAGATTAGATATTTAAGCAAACCTTTTTTTACAGTTTGT
The DNA here is from genome assembly GCA_949316385.1 of Globia sparganii. Taxonomy (NCBI): domain Eukaryota; kingdom Metazoa; phylum Arthropoda; class Insecta; order Lepidoptera; family Noctuidae; genus Globia; species Globia sparganii. The sequence continues at coordinate 19,765,041 of OX438660.1, read as the reverse complement.
TCAACCGATTTTGACTTATATTCCATAGGAATAAGGATGGCACTAAAAGCAAAAAAAGTGCTTACATTAACAAATGTTTACTGCTTTTAATGCCACCCTTATGCCTACGGAATAGAAGTCAAAATCGATTAAACAGACGGTAAAAAAGGTTTGTTTAAATGTCTAATCTTATTGTAAATGGAGTATAGAACCAAAAAATCGAAGACATTTGACATCCACCGACCCGCACTGGGCTTGCGTGGTAGATTATAACCCACTCCTTCAGGAGAGGAGGCCCGTATCAGTGGGAATATTATTGGTTGATTATGCTAGGGCGTTTTATTATAGAAGTTTAGGTGGCGACTACAAGAAAGAACCAACCCATAGTTGCTATAAATATGTAGCTCCACCAAGTTTCTTCATTATTAAAGGTAAAATAGAATGCTGATAGTGGAAGGGTAGACGTAGACGTCAAGCTGTCTAGCAGCCTATTTGTAAAATAATTTGTAATTTTTATGTGATATATATGTTACGGCTAATAGCCGAAGTGCGGCTACACCTAGTTTTAGCCGGGTACAACTAGATGCATCCTACGTCGACGTGTAAAGGGTTTAAAGTAACCTAACCAAACCTAACCTCGGGGTGCCCTTCGCTCGCTCTTGCATCCTATATCGCCTATCGACCGATCGCAACCATGGAACCGATGTCACATGAAGTACACACGAACCGCATGTGGCCAGCTGCACCTAGTTGTACCCGGCTAAAACTAGGTGTAGCCGCACTTCGGCCGGCTAAAACTAGGTGTAGCCTGACTTCGGGTATTAGCCGTGACATATACAACACTGACGAACCGTGCCTACACACGGACGGACTCTTTTTTTCTTTGGCACGGCGCATAAACCGCACTGAAGAAAAAGAAACCAGCCTCAGTTGCGCTGCGGCGGCTCGCTCGCCGCCTCCTGCTCCTCAGCCCGCGGGCCCCCTCGCCCCTACACGCCTACGCGATTCTAAATTACACTCTAGGGCAGCCATACTCAACCTTTTTTTTATAGGGGTCACAAACACGTTTCAGTCATGGTTTCGAGGGCCGCAAGAAAAAAAAATGCTTAGGTCTTAATTAAAACGTAAATCCAAGTTAACGATGTAGTTACTTTAAAATCGTTACGTTAAAATCGCTGATAGCGCTCGGCTCACATTCCCGTTCCAAAACACCCGTTCTCTGATGGGCGCCAAATTTAATATGGTTTACAATAAATTAGTAACTTCAGGTGGGCCCATAACAAAGACCCAGCGGGCCGCAGGTTGAGACGACTCTAGGGGTAGGACAGACAAGACTGCGTGGAGTCGGATTTACAGCTTTTCGTATACGAGTATGTTACCCAAACCTAATGTTTAGCAAATGTTTTATGACCAACAATTTTACTATAAATGAACATTCGGAATAATACTCATTATTATAATACAATACTTAGGACATATGACATTATTTCATGCAAAATTAGGAGATTCAAATTATAATACTCGATATTATGACAGAATAGTTTTATAAGTAAAGTTATGTAAAACAAAATTTCGAATTTTTGAACATTATGGTTACTCAAGTTTATAGCAAACGTGTTATGGATAATTATTTTCGGACAAACAATTTCAGAAGAAAGGGAGTACCGTGTTTTTAGGCTGCCAGATAGTAAAAATATAACGTCGTCTTTATAACTTTTAATTAGTTTTCAATAAGATGGCTATTAGGCTTCTATACGTACGCAAAATACGCGTATTGACGTGGAGTGGCGGACACCAGCCCGTACGTGTTCCACGCGCGCCTCAAAGAGGACCCGTAAGGACCGTAGCTTGTGAGGCAGCGGGATTGTCCGAAAGGGTTACCGCTGCCCCGGAACATAAAGGGCTAAGGAAAGAACACGGGTGGGTTTTAGTCAGTAAGAGTCTGGCACTCCCTTCTGCTCCACCCTGAGCGGGAGGAGTCATTTGATGATTTCCCATTCAAAAAAAAAGCCCGTTTTACCTAGGCTTCTATAAACAAAATAAAGACAGGGACGATACAAGGACATTAGTTTGTAACAATCGCAACCGTTCATCAACGAACGTTTGACAATAAATTGGTATGCACCTATTGAACGTCCGATGTTTCACAGACAATGATTTAAGGTCATTAAAAACCCTAATAAAAAAACTCATACAATTTTCAAGACAAAATTTTAAGATTCTGTTCACGCACGAAAAGCTGCACACACGTGAATGGAGCAACTATAGTAACTCATCATTTGCATTCCCAACTTTGTTGGGGTCGACTTCAAATCTAAACGGATGCAGTACATTAGTATTTTACATGGAGTGACAGAATATCTGACTTCCCCAACCCATTTACTGGGTAACGCGATACTTCTGGGTAAGACTGGTTCCAGACTTTCGGGAACCCTTAACGACTGTCGAAGATCTAACAGGGACAGCCGGGACCAACAGCTTAACGTGCTTTCCGAGGCATAGAATGGACTGTAATAGCAACTATTAAATATTAATTAAACACATACATCTTCTATGACATCATCAAACCATAGCTTGAGGTCATTATCTGCAATTATGTGCATTGAGTATGTAAATCACCCTTAATTAATAACTTAAGCTGCTCAATCATTTCGCTTCATTACAGTAAGTGTTAGCGGTAATTAATCGTAAGTCATGGTGTGTAACAAATTATTGAAGTGGAAGACCGTATAATTAGATAATTTAAAAATCATAGTCTATTTTTTTCATTACGACCCAAATTTTTCAATTATGTCACCCTTAAGGCTCTCCCGCATAGGCGCGTTATTATCGGTCGATAATATCGGATGCGTTATTGCGATGTCTGTTTTCAGTACATTTTGTGTTAGGACGGCCACGAAGTTACACACTGCTGCAATAATAACGACGCAATAGAAGTAGGACGCTTACGTTCCTCCATCTTGTAATATTCCGATATGAGTTCTTAGAACATTTTGTATTAGGAGACATAAAATTTTACACACACCTGCGTTAATATCGTAGTAACGTGTAGTGCGGGCGGGGGGCCTGTAGTGTTGGTTAAATGCACACGCTAGAAATATCGGATGTTAAAAACGCAGCTGTGTGGCAAGAAATCCGGATGCATTATCGCAATAAAAATAATGCGCCTGTGGGGGAGAGCTTTTATTATTTACTTACTCAGGATGATAAAATGAGTCACTTTTGTAATAAACGAGACACCTCATAACTTACTTCAAACATTAAGCTTATTTAACAAAGTAGGTAGAATAATTTACTGTTTAGCGTTTGCTTGATAAAGTAACTGTTTTAAAGATAAAAATAGTACATCGTGTGGCTTACTTAATCACACGTATCGTATACTATTTTGAAGCTCGTGTGACATAAACCCGCACATAAGTCACGCTTTTCTGAGTAAAAATGTACTACTTAAGTCACAGAAAAGTGTGATTTAGGCGCATATTTAGGTCACACACTACCGGAAAGAAAATGCGCTGATTCGTGGTAGTTAAACAAAGTATATATTATGTCACTCAAAAGAAAAAACCAAAAAATACCAAAAGCGTAACTTGCAAACACAGTGCTATAAATATACCTACATAATTAGCAAACATTCTTACTGTTATGTCTTCCTTGTAAAATACTATTTGATTACTACCACCGGCCTATATTACAGTCGAAACGAAAAAATGTAAGACCTGCCTAACATGTTTCGGTTCCCTACAAAATGGTTGAACTGGATGGTGCTGATTCAAGTGTCATGTTCGTGAATGGGCACTATCGGTTGAGATTTTTTAATTTTTTTATTACTCTTGACTTCGACCACGCCTGATGGAAAGCGATGGATGAGGTCTATGATGGAACGAGCGTGCCCAGAAATTGCCTAAGGCACTGGAACTCCCACGCATCGACGAAACACAGCCGGCTGCTTTACGCCAGACTCCAGTGGGAGGGTGGTCGCAAACCAGGCGGGCGTTAGTCCTACCACCATAAGGAGACTGGTAATCTCTTAACTGCCAGGGCTGATTTTTAATCTTATATTTTGAATTTTTTCTTAATTTTTTTTACATTTTTCTCACATATAACAAGAGTGATGTACCCAGAATTTTGTAAAATCTTGATTTAAAAGAGTGTCCTTGGAGTTTCTTGCCCGTTATTCTCCATATAGATCTACGTTTTGGAATGGGCAACTAACTTCAACTTTCTTACTAACTGACAGGCTCTTAGACAATTCAAAAGTGCCTGTAAATGGTTTAGTTGAAATAAATGCTTTGTATCTACTTCGTTACTAATAAATGCTGTATAAAGTAACGAAATGCATAACATCGAAACAATATTTAATGTTTATTGGTAAGAGGAGTTGTATGTAGTTGCTACATCACTTACATAGAAAGCGTTTTCCCAAAAGAGTAAGGTCTCTTAATGTTCTTCACTGAGCACATATTGTTGTGCACTTTCACTGATATCCCGAGACCTGTCAGTCGTTGTGATAGCTCCTCTTCCAAGTCATAACTGCTGCAAGAGCTGGGGATGCAGACTCCCCACATCAGGCTTGAGTATCTTGGGACTCGGTGACCCATCTAGAACAAAATAATATCTAGGTTAGATAAGTGTCTTGGAATAGTATACTGCTTTTGGTAAATAGACCACCATCCTTAATGATGATAACATAGATGATGAATTAATTGACCAATTACTACAAAGTAATTGATATTATTATTTATTTATTTATCCATTTTTTTTTTCTATTGCACTGAACTCACAACAGGAGTGTCACCATCGCGGTGGCGGTAGCAGAGGGCTAGGACTCCACGGTCAGTCACTCAACCGGGGCGCGCGGCGCGCTGTGGGCGTTGGCGTAAATGTTAATCATAAGTTTTGTCATCATCGTTATTACAACTTCACCCAATGCTAGGTATAGGCTTCTCTCTCATTGTGGCAGTCTCCACACTCCTATGCTAGCTTTATCCAGGTGCTAATTGCGATAGCAACAAAGGCGTCTGCCCGTCTCGCTGCTGGACATCTGGTACTTCTACAACCAGTTCTTAACGCATGTGAGTGTCGTAAAATATAACTCAGAGATAATACCAAGAAATTGGACATAGATGATCACGAATCCAGACAATGATTATGCTAATTTGTGTTTCATTCATAATTGTAGCGGTTATGGGGAGGTCCATGTTTAGGAGTGAGCATTTACGGACTGATATGATTGATTCTCTGCTTAGCCTGTTCGGCCTTGACTATGAATAGAACCTAGTGATAAACTGGGAAGACCCATAGTTATCATCCACATAAGAGGAATAGATGGATTGCATAGTCATTAACTGGTCACAAGTAGAAAACGTCGAAAATCCGTGGCACATAGTGAATAGGAGAGAGCAAACAATTTCATCCTTATTTTATTGTATCAGAGTTTGAGTGAAAACGTGGATTGAATGTAAATGACCAGATAAAAACTGTGCCAGTAGGTATCTTAAACATTTTACCAAGATTACTGTTGTTACAAATATTGCCATCAAATTAAATAATGCAAGGATTTCTGCATTTGAAAGTGCATTACTCAAAAAATACTTAGCAATTTCGCAATGGCATTACGGCTACATCAAAAATTCAAGACCCAGATAGAACTGCCACAGAATTTGACAAAGTTATATTTAGAAAAGACATACAGGGTGAAGCTAATAAATAAACTATTAGCACATAACATAATAATCATCTAGATCACGAACGCGAAACAATCCAAGGTTTACAACAACTAGTTAATATTCCGAGAGGGCAACACCCGTCTACTATGTATGTACGCTTATTTGGTCCCACACTTGATTTTGAATCACAATTGTATTGAGAAACACAATAGCCCTTGACCAAGACAGACATTGCTGAAAATATACAAAGAATTTGTATTGATATCAACCCTTTGTGAAGACAATGGTATCTAATTTTGTTTCGGTATTGTTCGTGCACTCAAAGTTATCGTGATTTCTAGTTCGGCGCGAGCTGTGTTATGAATATGTGCTTTATGATTTCTTGATGGAGTGTTCTTCTTTTGATGTCTTATTGTTCTTCTTTGTCTTTGATTACAATGCTATAGATATCGTAGTTCATTTGGCTAGATATATTCACTGTTGAGCATTTGTGGCGTATAACTCGTAAGTCGAGGCCTTACGAGTTGTAAGTCGTGGGTTCGAACCCAAACAGGCGCTTTATTTTGTGTAATTAATTTCATCACCATTGCCGTCAAAAACGGAGAAGGAAAACATCGTGAGGAAACCAGTATGTCCTAGAAACAAAAATTCAAAGACATGATGTGATATCTACCAATCCGCACTGGGCCCACGTGGTGGATTACGGCCCATTCCACCTCACTGAGAGGACGCCGGTGTTTCAGCAGTGGGAACGTTATATAGGCTGATTGTGCTATTCACTGCTGATTAGATTTACATAAAAGCTGTGAGCCCAACACGAAAGTTATGCAGGTTCTATCATAGTGCCAATAGGCCGGACGATATCTGGAGAGATTCCATAAAAAAAAAAAAACATAAAAATTAAATATGATTTTTATAAAATTTCTCAGGTTATTTGAAACTAAGATATTTAATATCTTGGTAAACTTTTACTATTCATATTTATGACACAACGTTATAGACACGACGACGGTTCTAGTCAAGTTTTTTTTATGTAACACTTTATTACTGTTTGTTTTTTTTTGAATAATATTTTCTTGTTATCACGATGATCTAAGAGTGAAATATTAGATTCGTGACATGAATTTATAATAACTTAAACGTCTCCTCTGTAAACATGGGCTTGTTCCACAGAAAATGGAATTTGGGAGAACGACACCTTATATTTATTCACACCTGTGTCAAATAAATAATGTCGAAGTCAAATCATCTATATCTATATACAAATACAGATCCTAACTTAATATTATTATATTTTAATATATCCTAACTAATATTATAAATGCGATAGTAAATTTGTTTGTTACGTTTTCACGCCTAAACCACTGAACCGATCATCCTGAAATTTTGCATATACGTTGTCATAAACGGACATAGAGTACATTACTTCCCGAAAAAAAAAACTGTTCCCGAGGAAAACAACACTAACGTTATTATGATAATAGATGGCGCCACGTGGAGTCATGAGGATATTTTTTATCCCGGTAATACGTTTCTCTGGGATAATTACTGACCTACACGCGGGCGACGCTGCAGGCAAAAGCTAGTACATAATAAAGCTGAAGAGTTTATTTGTTTGAAATTTCATGAGGAAGGTATTTAGCATCATGCTACGACCCTTAGAAGCAAAAGGAATAAATCAGAACGAACGCTACACGAAAACGAAGTTTTAACGCGGGTGGATGATGCGATGCGATGGGGTGGGACGGGGAATAAGAAAATCACGCTGACAAAGTCGCGCACAGAAGTTAGAGTATTTAAAAAACTTTTGAAAGTTACAGTCTATAAGAAAATATAAATGATTCTAATTACCTCTTTCAGAAGGTAGTTTCGTATGGAGAAGAGTAGGCAAGAAACTCCACAGGTACTATTTTATAATGTTTAACAATATCATGTGTATACCTACATTAGCAAACATTGTAGAGTGTCTGTATAGCTACACAACATATAGCTTTGTCTTCTTCTTTCGAAAGTCAAATTACTGACAACTGAAAGAGACAAATCGGTGTGTAACTGTTCATCTGATATAAAACTTTTATTAGTAAGGTGGTGATTATCTAATGTATAAAATTCTCGTGTCACAGTGTTAGTTACCATACTCCTCCGAAACGGATTGACCGATTTTTATGAAATTTTATATGCATATTCAGTAGGTCTGAGAATCGGCTACTATCTATTTTTTTTTTGCAAAACGACGTTTGCGGGGTCAGCTAGTATAATTATATATGAAGCCGCTTCGAATAACATTACTATTATTCTACAAAGGTAGATATGTAAATGTCAGGTTTATAAGATCCTTTTAGGTGCAGCGCAGACGGCACACTTTTTGTGCGATCGAGTCTGCGGCGCACAACAAGTCTGCATGGCGCGCAAAAAGTCGGTCGCGGATTTTTCACAGACTCAACGCACACGACGCACATCTTCGATCATTCTGTCGGCAGAGATGTAGGGACGTAGACGCTATGAAAATCGTGCAGAGATCGCGAAGTATTATTTTGATAATAAATCGCGCCATGATAATAGATCGCGTACGTTACGTCCACCCCTAGCAAATGCAGATTGCCGACTAAAGTGTGCGCCGTCTGCGTTACCGCGCGTTGAAGCAAACGTTCAATTTTTTTCACACACTTTTTGTGCGGCGCGGCGTGGCGCGGTCTGCCCGAATTACACGATTTTTTTGTGCGCCGGACTTTTTGCGTGTCGTGTGCGTTACTGCATATAATTGCATAGGTTCTATTTTCACAGACTAAAAAGTGCGTCACGGATAGTCTGTCGTCTGCGCTGCACCTTAGGAGAAAGACCTAGAAATCTATGGGATGATGTCAAAAAACTAGGTTCAGCTTAAAAACTAACTGAGGTGGACCTCAGCGCGAAGTATAACCAACCTATAATGTTCCCACTGCTGGGACACAGGCTTCCTCTCTGTAAGAGGAAGTGGGCTGTAATGTACCACGCGGACCCAGTGCGGGTTGGTAGATGTCACATGTCTTCGAATTTTTGGTTCTAGGTCATGCCGGTTTCCTCACGATGTTTTCCTTCAGCGTTTTGAGAGCAGTGGTGATGAAATTATTATACACACACGGGATTGTTATCATTGGACCCCAACTGCCCCACCACTGCACCTCAGTGCTAACACCAACTATCTACAAACACAATATTGTCCTTCAGAGCGGTTCTGCAGTACATCCGATTCGAATCCGAGAAATACCGGTCCAAAGTGACCATAGTCCTATTTGTATAAGGGGTTGCGCACCAGATCCGAACTCGATCCGTCCGAATTTAGAACATTCCCAATTCGGATTGAAGTCGGATCTTTAATTCGGACTCGGATCGGATGTAGGTAGTCCCGAACCGCTCTTAGCCAAGTGTGGACTATTTTTTTTTTCTCAGATAGTTTTAGTCATGGTCTGGCAGTTTGAGTAATTTATGCGACCTACCCAAATGTTCTTTCTTTGGTATTGTTCGTCGAATCGTTGAGCTCCCTAAGTTTGAGTTGAGCTGCATGATTACTGACAAATGCGTGCACTGACTGGACGGGTCTATCTGTGTGGTTATTTCCTCAAAAGACCATTTCAGACACCAATCTACATCGTCTCCACATGATCTGACCAAGAGTATGTTTGGACTTTAAAAAAGACTGTGACTTCTGAGTTTGTTTCGGCCTTTCTTCTCAGAGTAGTCAGATAGGAAACGCCGACCTCATCTCGTTTTTAAAAAATATGATTGACGTGTAAAAGTGTTTGTACAAACCTACTTACAGAAATAAAATCATTTGTCATTTACCATTTTAATTTTACCGTTCACAGTGATCATTGTATTATGTCATGATATGTTAATGAAATCATGTAATCCAATCCCATTAGAATCCGGATAAACAATACAACTGTATTGTTATTATTCATTCTTGTCATCATAATAAGAACAATTTACGTGAACTAAGAACCAATAAAAGTGGCATTATATTAATTGGAATTTATCATTAATTATTTACCATAAAAATGGAGTGAATATGTTAACGGGCTCACCTTGACACGTTAATTTATTAATCACGCACTGGACAAAAGCATAATATTCATTTAAATGACTTTCTGCGAAGAATGGGCTACCCCAAATGCATATTCACAAATATTTTGGGGTCGGCTTCCAGTCAGTCAGCCTATAACGATCCCAATTCTGGGACAAAGACCAACTCTCTTCGAGGGAGAGTGGGCTGTAATCTTCCATGCGAGTCCACTGCGGGTTGGTAGATATATGTCTACGAATTTTTGGTTCTAAGATATGCCTGTTTCCGCCCGACGTTTTCCTTCACCGTTTTGAGAGCAGTGGTGATGAAATTATTTATACAAAGTAAAGCGGTTTGCATCCATGATCAAACCGTAATTCTGGGCCGTTACCACTGAACCCCTACCGCTCCAGCTTGTTTACCTTTAATCTAGTAAAACTACTACTATCATCTGTTACCAATAGAATTATTTATAGAAGTTTAGATAGGCCGACCGATGGATGCAAGTGGCGGATTGTCGTTCGGCGTGGTGGTCTAAGGGGGAGGCCTTTGTTCAGCAGTGGACGTCTTCCGGCTGATGATGATGATGATGATGATGAGATAGGCATGCCTCTAGAGAGTTATATAGTCTAGAGTCTAGACTATATATTGTATTTCCCAGTAACTGTGTTGTGGCGGTCAAATAGGCGAACGCTCTGTGTAAAATACTGGTATTCAGCTGCATCGGGTAAGACTGGGAACCGACCCCTATATAGCTGGTAAAAGGCTGGGCAGATAGTGATGATTATGATGTATGCTTAGACCAAAATGTATGACAAGTCTTAATTATTCCACCAGTCATAGACGCGAGACGTCACGTCGTCTAAAAACTAATGATCATATAATGTAAATTAATGTTATTTATGTTCACACAGAGACAATAAATCAAACTGGATTAAGAAATTATGTGGTCCTTGAACTTGAAACCTGTTATGTCGAAACATGTCATTGTATCGTTAAGGCGGACTGCACGCGAACAAGCCGGCAATGTGAATTTTGTATGCGATAACTTGCAGTGACGTAGTTGACTGGCAACTGGGGCGCAGTAGCTAGTGGGTAAGCATATTACAACATACCACACACACAACACTTTTAAAATACATACACATATTTGTATTTACGATCGTATTTATGAACAAATAGGTGATTTTTATTCTATTCTATTTTATATCAGATATTTATAATTCAACTAATGATATCTTGTAAAAATGTAGTTTCGAACTTATTCAGCTTCAAAACAATAATTCACCTTCGCAAAACTTGGTGCAACTAAGAATAATATTTTTGGAATAGCAAAAATATGTCAGCAAATTAAGAATTAGCAAAACTAGTTGACATATTGAGTGAGTGACTGTGAATTTCAGTATAATCTCCTTCTTATCGATTTTACGTCAACTCAATTTGCCACTTACATCATCATCATCTGCCTTGCCTTTTCACAACTCTGTTGGGGTCGGCTACTGCCTAAACGGATGCAGCTGAATACTAGCCGATCGATTCTGTAAAAATCTCACCGTGACAACTTGGGTGAAGTGAGCTATCTATAAAATAAATAAATAAAAATAAAATAAAAAAAAATAAAATAGCCTTTTATTTCTCGCTGTTTGGATTAAAAATATAAATACTACATGCAATCATAATTATTAATTTTAATATTCATAATATAAAATTATTTTCACTTTTATTTACAATGCCTAGATCTTATATTATCACAAAACAAAGCTTTACTGATTATTATACTTTTATTAAAAATTATGATTATTTAATTGATTGAAAACACTTATTTTTTATAAAAGTTTAAACGATTACATTAAAGTTCGAATAGCAAGAACCCCTCTTATTCGAAGGTGAAGGCCTCCTCCAGAGATGACCAGTGGTCTCTATCTTCTGCTGTTCGCATCCATCCAGTGCCAGCGACTTTAACGATGTCATCGCCCCAACGAGCTACAGGCCTTCCTCTCTTTCTTTGGCCTGATGGGCCTGGCCATGACGTTACTCTTGAAGTCCACCGTTCGTCTTTGAGTCTTGCAATATGTCCAGCCCATCGCCATTTTAACTTTTGCGAGTATTTGAGGGCATCTATGACTTTTGTTTTGAGTCTTATACGAAGGTGGGGTATCTTTTGAATTTTTCGTATTTTCATGACACTCCTTTCCATGCTCCTTTGACATGATGTTATTTTTGTTTTTGTTCTACGGGTAAATTTCCATGTCTGGCAAGCGTATGTTAGTGAGGGCAGAAGGCAGGTATCCATGACTCTTTTCTTAGTTTTCATAGGCATACCACTCTTGAGTATTTCTTTAAGACTCCAAAACTTTTTCCACGTATTATTTACTCTTCTTTCAACTTCCATCTCATTGTTTTGTTGGACAAACGATATCTGTTTTCCAAGGTAAATGTAGCTGTTGACATAACATAAAGGTGTATTTTCGACATAAATGGGTACTTCGGTGTGATTAGTCATGATGTTTGTCTTGCTTAGGTTTACTTCCAGACCCGCCTTTTTACTTTCTTCCCACAGTGAGTTTACCATTGACTGCAGCTGTTTTGTATCTTCAGAGAACAAGACTATGTCGTCCGCAAATCTTAAATGGTTTAGGTACTTGCCATCTATATTTACACCGAGTTTTTTCCAGTCTAGTTTGCAAAAGATTGACTCTAGCACTGCTATGAAGATCGTTGGAGAAAGAGGATCCCCTTGTCTAACTCCTCTCTCTATGAGTATAGGCGGCCCTGTGGTTTCCAGTTTTATTCGGCTCGTGGTATTGCCATAAAGATGTTTCAAAACTCTAATGTATTCAATCTCTACCCGCTGAGAGTGAAGAGCTTCCCATATCGATGAGTGGAGAATACTGTCAAAGGCTTTTTGATAGTCTATGAAAACCATGTATAAGGGTTTCTGGAACTCTTGATACTTCTCAATCAGCATTTCTAGAGAATGAATATGGTCCACAGTAGAGAAGCCTCTTCTAAATCCTGCCTGTTCAACAGGTTGATGTTTTTCAATTGATTTTCTTATCCTTTTTTCCAAAAGCGATGAAAACAATTTGTAGATGGGGCAATTAAATGGGAAAAAAACTAAGTGCATAAGATTTTCTTTACCAAATGTCAAGAGTAGTGATTGTGAGATAATATTGAATCAGGAGAAACTTGAATTCGTCGAAAAAACAGTTTTCCTAGGGATCACGCTCGACTCAAGGCTACAATGGGGTCCTCATTTAACGTCTCTTGCAGGACGGCTCAGTTCGGCAGCTTATGCTGTCAGAAAAATCCGTCAATTTACTGATGTAGGTACCGCGAGACTAGTCTATTTTAGTTACTTTCATAGTATCATGTCTTACGGTATTTTACTTTGGGGACGGGCAGCAGACATCGATTCTATTTTTATTCTGCAGAAAAGAGCCATCAGAGCCATATATGATCTCCGCAAGCGCGATTCTCTAAGGGAACTGTTTAAGGATATTAACATCATGACGGTGCTTTGTCAATATATCTACGAAAACATCATGTATGTAAGGAAAAATTTACATCTTTTTAGCAAAAGAGGTGGAAGACATAATTATAGTACTAGAAATAGGGACCTTTTAGTTCAACCAAGTTTCAGACTAGCAAAAGTAGGCTCATCTTTTATGGGGTACTGTTTAAAATGTTATAAAATATAAAATACCTCCCCACATTCTTCAACTGAATGAGACAAAATTCAAGTCATGTATAAAACGCACACTATGTAGGCAGGCATATTATAAGTTAGGAGATTACATCGCTGATAAAAATGCCTGGCTCAATGCTGGTCCTGCTCCACAACCACAACTAATTGATTAACACTTGAAAATACTGTTGGAGCTGCTGAAGATTGTAAGACTATCTTTGCATTGTATAAACTCAATTTCCTTTGTATTGTATAACTGCATAGCACAGATGTGAGTTCTATGTACTATTGAGCTACCATTTACCGGGTAATATGTTTTTCATTGACTAGAATGTGCCCTGGCGGCTGATAGTATGTCATGCTCGCTCAAGGGTCTCGCTGACGGTGGCGTGTGTGTTGGATCATTCGGTTCCCTACAAAATGGTTGAGCTGGATGGTGCTGATCCATGCGTCATGTTCGTGAACGGGCGCCGTCAGTTGGGGCTGGTCATCTTTTAGCTGCCACGGCTTATTTTTAATTATTTTATTTTTGGTTTGTTATTTTGTTACTAATTGCTGTACTCTGGACACTTTTAACGCGTACTTGATTTTTATTTATTTTTTACATCGTTCTCACATATTTATAAATTCAACATATGATGTAACTAATAATTTTGTAAAAATATTATTTAAAAAGAGTGTCCATGGAGTTTCTTGCCCGTTCTTCTCCATAGGTACCAACTACGCTTTGGAATGGGCAACTAGCTTCATTTTTTCCTGACTGACCGACTTCTTGACAATTCAAAAGTGCCTGTAAATGGTTTAATTGAAATAAATGCTTTGAGTTTGAGTTTTGAAAAATCCCTAACATCAGGTGGAATGACAGCTCACTTCACATTAGTTTTCACGGTGAGATTTTTACAGAATAGCACTGCAGTATTTTACATGGAACGATTGCCAATGTAACCTTCACAACCCAGTTGTGAAGTCCCTTGGTAAGACTGAAACATCAATGACTAAAATATTTTCTACAATAATAACTTTCAGTTTGTAGCCAACCTTAATCTAAGTTACTTAATCCTAATGCTATTGTGAATGTTGGTAATTCTCTATTGTTTAGAGATCAACGTTATTCACCTTCACCAGGTCAGAAGTACGAGTTCAATACAAGAATTAAAAATACTAATTACTTAAGGCGGGTACTGACCGGCGTTACGGGGCGTAATGTCACGTGTTACACAGCGAGCGTTCGTGCAGTCAGTAAGGAGAAACTAGGCGCTCGCATCGAGCAACGAGCGGCTCGGTGCTCGCTGCGAGTGCTCTACCCCGCTCTCGGTTTTTTGGCGAATCTTTTTATTTTTCGTTTCTTTTTTTCTTTCTAATTTGGATTATACAATAATTGAGTAAAATTAAAGATCCCAACACACCTTCATCGTCCGACATCTTGACTATGAGTGGCAACGAATCTGCCTATCGATTCTGTAAAAATCTCACCGTGATAACATAGGTGAAGTGAGCGTGAAGTGAACTATCAATGATAGCTCACTTCACCTTAGTTTTCACGGTGAGATTTTTACAGAATAGCACTGCTGGAGCACGGGCGAGCAAAGAGTTCGAAACGAGCATGTTATGCGGATTTTAGAACACGCCGTAATGTAACATGGTGCTGCGAATGGTACATTATAGCCCGTAACACCGGTCAGTACCAACCTTTATATTATGCCAATATGAGTAATGCTCTTTTTACCCGACTACGGCGAAGTAAAAAGGAGGGTTATAATTTTTTACTAATGCTCCGTCATTTGGAAGACTACGTGACGGTTAAGTCTAGCGTTGCCAACTTTTTTAGCCTAAATATAACGACCGGCACCTTATTTGGTTAACACGCTTTCAATCACAATCTGAATCATTTCGAAGTATATTGCTAATCAATTGCTTCATATATTCGAGAAATTTGTCTGCTAAACAACTTAAATAACGCAATGAATGTTGTTGAACTGTCAAAATCAAAGCCATTGCTACTGATGTGCGTTATGCAACTACCCAGTTGCCTAAATATTTTTGAAAATTGTTTTTTTTTTTTAACTTTATGCAAAATAAAAACGTACACACGCAAACTTTTGTTTACGTTAATATAATGTAGTTAGCTTCTTCCATTTAGATTTTTCCCGTTAAGTGGACGCCGAGGACCTACCTCACTCGATACTGCGAAAACACTAATCTATGTATACATCGCTTTTCGTATCTGACTGTGTGACAAAGTTGTTCTTCTAAACTACGCAAGGGATTTTGATGTTGTTTTTACTATCATTTAGAGAATTTATTCCAGACGGTTTATGTGTACCTATAATAGTTTACTTTACTTAATGATATAACAAATAAATCTCGATGTTTCAAGTCGCATACATACCTGTCTAGCACGTTATTTGAAGCCTAAGTCAAGTTTGAGTGTCACAATTCCTTAAAAGAGTAGCTTCAAAAAAATCTAGACACGGCTACTTTCAAGATCACTACTATTTTTAGACATATACATTATGTTTCATATTTATTTTAAAATTAAATATTTACTTATCTATGTTACATGTTTGTATGAAACAAGTTTGTCACAGAAGGTCAGTGGTGGTCAGTAATACGGTCGGGTTCCGTCAGTTAACGTTAAATAACTCTGTGATCACCGAACAATCGAATGTACTTTGCAATGCATCCGTCTGTGCTTATCGAATTTTAACCCGTTTGTATTATTAGATTTTGTTAAGGAGAAAGCTCAATTGCCTCAGAATTGAACCTTTCGCTTGATTTTAAAACTGAAGATCAAAACAATTTAGGAAATCCAGCGAGACTTACATGAAGTAATCTATACTAATAATAACGCTGAAGAGTTTGTTTTTTGTTTGTTTTAATGTCCTAATCTCTGGAATTACCAGTTGGATTTGAAAACATATTTTTGCATTGAGGATTTATTACGGTACGACCCTTAATAGCCGAGCAAAATAAAGACAGAAAACAAAGTAATAGCGCGGGTGAGCGAATGCGAGACGGGTGGGTCGGACCGAAATTTTACGCGAATGAAGTCGGGGGCAGTAACTATATCAAATAAAAATAAGGATAAGGATGTTAGTGAGAGTATGGTTCGAGTATGAATACCTGTGCGTAGTGTATCTGTATGTGGGAGTGTAGGAGAGGGTTAGCAAGAATGTATCTGTTACTTTATGTGCTCTAAAAATGCCTCCACAAATTTATTTTGAGCTGTCTTGAAGAAAATACAACGTAGTTTTAATAAGAAAGCACAGCAAAGAAATATAAAGAAGAGGCATTTATTTGTTTGTGACAGATAGTGGTAGAATTTATAGGGTTTTTCACATATTCACACGGAACCCCAAAACCCGAAAAATGAGCCATTATATGCAACGCATGTTTCATTTTTTTTATCCTAAAAGATGTGTCGTTTCGATCGTAACTTTAATAGTACGTGGTCAGATTATAAAACGGTTCATTCGACCTTGAATATTTAAGTACCGTTCGCGAATTTGACTGTAACAATATGGTGTGCAACTAGCTGTGCTCCGCGGTATTACCCGTTTTCGCTTAGCGTTCTTTCTGAGGTTTTTTTTGCTTGGCTTGTAAGGGTCATAGCATGATGTTCGACAGCGCTATCGTTGGCCTTGCAAAAGTTTTTCTTAGTGCTCGGCTTATAAGGGTCATAGCATGATATTCGACAGCGCTATCGTTGGCCTTGCAAAGGTTTTTCATAGTGCTCGGCTTATAAGGGTCATGATATGATGTTTGATAGCGCTACCCTGGCCTCGCAAAGGTTTTTCATAGTGCTCGGCTTATAAGGGTCATGATATGATGTTTGATAGCGCTACCCTGGCCTCGCAAAGGTTTTTCATAGTGCTCGGCTTATAAGGGTCATGATATGATGTTTGATAGCGCTACCCTGGCCTCGCAAAGGTTTTTCATAGTGCTCGGCTTATAAGGGTCATGATATGATGTTTGATAGCGCTACCCTGGCCTCGCAAAGGTTTTTCATAGTGCTCGGCTTATAAGGGTCGTGGTATGATGTTCGACAGCGCTATCGCTGGCCTTGCAAAGGTTTTTCATAGTGCTCGGTTTGTAAGGGTCATAGCATGATATTCGACAGCGCTTTCGTTGACCTTGCAAAGGTTTTTCATAGAGCAAGTGTTTTTAAGCACTAGAATTTATAGGTGAGGCATGGTTTGTGGCCGAACTCTGGTAGAAGCTTATATAAAATCGAATCATCGATTCGACGAAGAAGAAGAAGCATGCTGTTAAATAGCTTACAGCCTTCCCCAATGATTGGGATATCAAATCCAAAAAGATTTTTACAAATCCGAATCAGACCCTATGAGAATACCAGCGTTGCGGTATTTATTTTTTAAATATCGCAGCATCATGATGAGGTAGGAGCCTTTTTGTTTATTTAATTTTTTTGGTCATTTGTAATGTAACTTTGTTATATTTGAATGCTTTTTTTTACTATTTGTATTTCCTGTGTCCCACATTTAATATATTTTTCTTTATTTTCTTTCTTTGGTATAAATGATTTTATTTGTGTAGGTAGGTTTGTACAAACACTTTTATACGTTAATCATATTTTTAAAAACGAGATGAGGTCGGAATTTCCTATCTGTCTACCTATATCCTGAGAATAGCTCGTTCAACAAAAAAAAAAAACAAAAAAACTCTAGCTTTAATTTATTAGTATATATAATAATAAAACTAATATATATTATGTATAAGTCATATATATTTTAGTATAGATTAGTAGTATATATACGTATGATATAGATGACCACAGAGATGACGTCAGACTTCTGTAAACAGAACTATGGTGAGTGATGTATGGTACGACCACAGAAAAGTAGCCTCTTAAAATGTAATGGTGACGTTTGCAGGTTTAATATTTGAATTGATTTGAAGCTGTTGTTGTGATTGTTTATTGTTTTTATGGTCTGTCTAAAAACTTCAAGCCTGTTTTGTGTGTATGAATGAATCATCTATAATATAAAATTCAAAGTCCTGTCTGACTGTTTGTGTTTATATCAACGCACAGCTTAAACCACTGGTCCTAGAGACATGAAATTTGGAGGGTGTGTTCTTTGTGAAGAGTAGGTATCTACTAAGAAAGAGTTTTTCGAAATTCCATCCGTAAGAGGGTGAATTGGGGGAGGGTGAAATTTCACGCCGTCGAACTCACGGGCAGAAGCTAGAAAATTATATAAATATGATTATTATTGCAGGGCAAAGGCCTCTTCGTATACAGTAATGGATCTGACAATTAACTAGGTATAGCAAACTTCGGGCAGAAGTGCTGGGTGGAATGTCTGCCGTGTCTCACGTCTGAATATGTCATGTTCGTGAACGGGCGCTGCACAATGGCTCCGTAGCTGCATGTGTAGAATTGCACAGAGCCACAAAACAGCCAACTCATTGCATCGAGGATATTGTCGCCTAGTTGTTACCCCCGGCCTGCTGCGTCACACGCGGGGCCGCTATTCATTCTCATTTTGAACTTTTATTCTTATACTTGTGTGCGTATTTTATTTTTGTTAATATTCTACCCTTGCCCTTCTCGATCAAATCAAGTTGAAACAAAACGATGCACCCTTTTACTATCTCCTCAGAAAATGCAATTATTTTCAGACGTTTCACAGTTGCGACCTTGATGTTTTCGGTAGCAAATTATGAAAAATTAAGAAAAATATCTTTAATAAAATGCAAAGTATAATTATTTAAAAAAAAAACAGCGTTTTTAAGCTGTAATAATAAAAAATATTATCGTTTTATCATTATTAGATGTTTATAAAAATATATTTTCTTTTGTATAGTGTACAAGTTGGTACGCTAATTGATAGTACCTTGCTTTCCTATAAGTAATTTAGGTAGATGCGACATCTATAATTATGAAAAGGATTGTGGGTTTTAATGCTGTGTATGTTTTTAGTTGGTAGACTTTTACATAAACACAAAAAAGTGTCATATATTTTTGAAGGCCTAACTATAACTTGTTATACCTACAAAAGAAAGAAAAATATGTTATTTGGGACATGTACAGGAAAAAATAAAAAGAACATTAAATCTAAAAAAATCATGAAGACAATAAAAAAGAACATTTAAACTATTAAGTTAATCTAAATATATAATCTATATAAATAAAAAAAGTCGGGTTAGTTACTACATTTATTATAACTCAAGAACGGCTAGACCGAGTTTTTTTTATCTTTAATTTGTAATTGGATTTGTCTCCGCCTCGAATAGCATAATAACTATAAAAACTGGGGAAAAATTCACGAAATAAAAAAATATGTTGATTACCTATTCATTTTCTCATACATTCGTTCTTATTGATTCTGAGATGAAACGAAGTTCACTGGGTCAGCTAGTCTATACTAATATTATAAAGAGGAAAGATTTGTATGTATGTTTGTAACGAATTGACTCAAAAAGTACTGGACCGATTTTAAAAATTCTTTCACCATTTGAATGCTACATTATCACTGATTTTTATAGAGCCTTTTTTAATTGCAAGAAAAAAATAAAATGTTTAAAAAATGAATGTCCACCCGTGCGAAGCCGGGACAAGCCGCTCTAATAAAGACAAACCATAGATACAGAGAGAGGTATATAGGTACCTATTTAATATGTAATGTAGTACCTACATGGTTACCAATTGGCTACCGAGAAGGTTCTAGTTACTGTTAGCCTGTATCATCTTACTGCTGGACAAAGGGAGAGGCCTATGGCCTCCAATTCTTTCGATCTAGTGCTAATGGCCCTGATTCTGTTGTTCACAAGCTAAACTAAATTCAAGTTCAGTGCATTTTTTTCTTTCTATTTCATTATGAAAAGGACAAAAGATAAACATTAGTTTAGTCCTGTCAAATTAGTCAGCGCCTGACGTAAATTGACATATTTTTAGTAGCCATTTTTTTAATCACGTCTAAACTTGTCTATGGATTACCTATCGAATTTGACGGGACTAAACTAATATTTATCTTCTGTCCTTTTCATATTGAAATAGAGAGAAAAAGATGCACTGAACTTAAATTTAGTTTAGTTTGTGAACAACAGAATCGGGGCCAATGCTAGTTTTCTCAAGCTCGTCCCGCCGTTTTCTAAGGGGTCTGACGCGACGCCTTCTGGCTGTCAGGGTTCCACGTAGTGATTATTTTGGCCCACAGCTCAGCCATGGCACATGGCAGATTATTTCGGCATACGAATTTAGCCTTTATGTTGAAAGTTCAAGAAAATTCTTGCACCTATTTTTACAGATCGCCTTATACACTGCTATTGTTAATACAGATTTTGAATAAATATCTACAATAGTATATAAAAATGAAAAATATTGAAGTGTTAAATAATGGGAAAACGGCCTACGTGTCATTTGTCACTCCGTTATATACATCAAGGAGGAAAAACTGACACAAAACAAAAGGTCAACGATGTCTTTTAACTGCTCCGGATATTCTCACGTACCAATTTTTTGCATTCTAGATTAACAATATAAACTGGTAAGCGCGCTTCGATCAAATAAGTCTGAAAACCAGTAGTTTTTGAACGTCAAAACTGCATAAGATATAGTCCCCCAAAACGCCCGCAGCTTATAAGATCCTAGTGTTTTAGCTGGGAAGAAGAAATGGTGCAGCAAATTCCTCCAACAATTAATTAATATTTTTAGAAATTTTAAAACGAATTTCGAAAAGATTAGTCACAGAAAATATTTTAATTAAATTGAAAAACCAATACCACATGATGCGCAAACGTAACGCGATTGAGATCAATAGCTCGGCCATAACAGCAGAATGTAGAGCGGAAATTAGGGATACAATGTAACTTTATGCACTACTAATAACAACGTACCTAAGATGTAAACAAAGCAAAAGGAGTGTGTGAGCATCGTAACAGGTGGCTCCTTAAGTTTTGAGTTGAGCTGCACGATTTATGACAAATGCGGGCACTGACTGGACAGGTCCTCTCAATCTGTGTGGTTCTTTCCTCAAAAGACCATATCGGACATCGATCTGCATGGTCTTCATATGATCTGATCTAGATTATGTCTGGACTTTAAAACAGACTCTGAGTTTGTTTCGGCTTTTCTTGTCAGACTAGTCAGATAGGAAACGCCGACCTCATCTAGTTATTAAAACATGACTGACGTGTAAAAGTGTTTGTAAAAACCTACTTACAAAAAAATAAAATAATTTACTTATCATTTATGACACACAACCGAACCAATTTTCCTCCCTCCATGCGACAATAAGCAAACAGTTAACCTACACAGACGATTAAAAACAATTCCAATTAAAACAGCTGGGCTACGATACAGCCCCAAACCTGTACGATGTTGCAACCGGCCAAGGCTTTAGTTGAAAATCAGGCTTTTGTCCAAGGTCACGGTTATGCCGCCCGGGCCCAGCTTAAGTGCATTCTTGCAACAGAACTTGCGAAATCACCCCACCTACTGAAATGCATGTTTTGGGGTAATCGCTGATCAAAATATTGGTTACTTATAGAGTGTTTTAGTGTTTTTTGTAACACTTTGGTCGAAAATTCTTATAACGGCTGATACCAAAGATGGTAATGCCTCTAAAATAAATGGTTGATAGATGATTTTGAAACTAAGCTGAATTAGGTAAGCTAGATGTGCGAAATCAGATCGGAAGATGAATTTGTGTGGTTGCAGTTTTGCATTGGAATTGTCTCGATATGTCCCAATTTATGTAAATGTCATGACAATATATGCAGACAGCAACCATTGATCAGAAACATACACTAAGAAGGCCGCACACTTAATTTTGTAGAATATCACCAAAATTTTGTTATATAAACATGAGATTTTTTGTGTCATTCATTCAGATTTTTCTTATTATAAAAGTAGTCCAGTGTTTTCAGAAGTATTATATAGTATTCTTAGTAAAAAAAGTGGAAGAAACCTCTCCAATATTCTAAAAAAACATACTAAAGTAAAAATCGATTACAAAACTACCCCTATTATTACAATAAGATACTACTACAATAAGCTATGAGCTGGAGTGATCATTCACTTAGCATAATTATTATTTGGCCCTGAATTTTATTTGACCATGACTAACCCACGTTACGATGGTCTCATTGGAAATTAGTGAATGTAGAGCGTGAAATTCAAAAAGTGTTTTATTTATTTATTAATAAACAACTATTTACGTAAAATAAGCTAACATCACAAGTATATGAAAAAATAAGCAAAATAATCATAACCATCATAGAGCGTGAAATAATAAAAAAACATAACATGTCATTGCGCATGTGTTCCATGTAGGAGTAGGCAGGATTTGTTCCACATTCGCCTCACAAAGTTTGTCCCACATTTGATTTTCCTTTTTCGCCCCACATTTTATTCCGTTTTGGCCCGGAAAATTATTTGTATTATTTATTTTTTTTCGAGATGTATTGTAGGAAACAAACGAGTGTTTCGCCAGTTATATCAAAGTCCCGTGTAATAATGGTCGAGGGTAATGCTTAGATACCATGACAGATAATTTGGAAAAACTCGATCAATTTTCGTTTGACTCGGAGTAGTTAGTACAAGACTTTTTTGCTGGTCGTGGTTTAATCTCCGGGATATCTCGTATGTAAGCTCGTGTTTATGCTACTAGAAGAGGCGTATCTAAAGAAGAAGTATGGTCCTTGTTCAAATAATACAAAAACCAATCAATCACTATAAGCGTTTAAACGACCAGAAACGAATAAACAATAAATCAATATTCCGCTTACCAAGTGATCCTTAGCATTTAATTAAATTGAACATCTGTTTCCAATGAACGACCAATTCGTCGTTCAAATCGTTTGTTTTTATAATCAACTTGTGTACGTCATCACTCATCACTACGATTTCTATTCTAGTTTTCCTAAAAAACCCAGAATTCTTCAGAGCTATCATAAGGTTGATAACAAAGGTAGTTATTGATAATAAAAGGCAAGGTTGCGGGTCAATGGAACCGGTTGTAATATTAATTTCATATTCGGTAGAACTGTCTCCCTAATAGTGACAGTTAATATAATATGGGTTTGAAGAAACGTGTCTTTGTTGGGAGAGGTTAGTTATCGACATTTGTTACCCATCTGATATTATGAACTTTGATTTTTAATTTGCTAGACTTAAGTGACAGCTGCGGTCGTATTTTTTTTGTCAACACGACATTATTTAGTATACATTAGCTGGCATGTTAGTCTAGCAAATTAAATAAAAATATTATTATTTTTTCTCCTAGTTCTTTATCATTCTTATGTGCAGTCAAGAATTGTATATATTTAGCACCTTAAAGATAATTAATACTAACAACTTGTTAGACTTTTGGCTCCGTATTGCCAAAATTTTGATACGTTTTTGCTCGGTATGTATCCTTTATTAAAGTTGGTTATAAAGCAACAGCTGGCCTATAAAGATCATAAATCACGAATAGAAAAAAAATATCATTCATAAGATTTAAGAATATTTTTTCCTTTAGGCTATTTTATGACACCGAATAAATTATAATTTGAGATCATCAATGTTAAATATTGCGAATGTTAGTTTCCTCAATCATTAAATATTATATTTATTTAGGCGGCATAGGGCTATTGACATAGGGCTATTGACATAGGGCTGTGCCATGGGCTCTTTTAAATAGCAGTACAATATTTCATATTTTCTTAAGATTGTAAAGAAAATTGTGCAAAACACAAAGCGAAACTAGTCTGTTTAGTTGTTAGTTATAATTTTACGGTTAAGTTACTTCCTGAGAGGCCAAATAATTTTTATGAAGTTTTATAAAACGGTACTGGGTTTTCTGATGTCTAGTAAACTTAATTATAAACAATGCACAGCCTAAATATCTGGGTCAAGTAGCATGAAATTTTACACAAGAGTTCCTCTTCTTTGGTGCTCACTTTCGGTATATACCGAAAGTGAGCACCAAAGAAGAGTTTTTGAAAATGTATCCCCAAAGGGTGTTAAATGTAATGAGAGTTTGTATGAAAGTTCAGTCATTTCTGACAATGGGAAATCCTACAGGGCTTGTTTTTTGATAATTTTCATCGTAGCGCAACACTAAGAGAAGAGTTGAATTTTAGGTTTATGGGCCCTTTGCCCTGCAGTCTATAAAAAACTAGTTGAAAAAGGAGAAATTAAGAATAAATTCACTTACATCAGTAATATTACTCCGTATATAATGTCCACTGTGTACCAAATTGTCGATCTCATCCATATTTTTGTCACCACTGAGGGTTATCAGCAGAGAGGCCAGGCAGTACTTCCCTCGGACTGCGCCATCTATGCTGAGGCATTCGTCATAGTCGCCATATTGGTTTCCATTGCCGCTTAGGATGCCTGCCGGGAGCTTTGCAGTTGCGTCGAACACTGAAACAAAATTAAACCTTTGTAGTAACTGAAGTGTCATGGCCATTGATTTGCAGGTAGGTGTAGGAATTATTGTGCGTATAAATAAACATGTTATGTGACATGTTTACTTGATGGTGTTAAAATAATTTTAAAAAATAGCTCCTATACATGAATATTCGATGAAAATAATAGGCGGTGTTTCAAGAAAGGACTTGCAGATGAGATCGTAACTAGATTTTGAACGTTTTTGTGTAAGTATTCTAAGTTGATTTTTGAGTGAAAAAATTTACAAAAAGGTCCTAATTAATTTTTGTTTGAACTTTGTTAAGTATGACATTCAGTTTCGTGAAACAATTTTTAATTGGTTTTGACATCATTTTTAACTTAACACATGGCGTCACTATTATAATTTATGTCAATGACCTTCGTGATGAATCACCTTTGTGTGATAAACCCATAGACTATAGAAAAAGAATAGGTACATTAATTATTTTGAATTTTCCTGGGTATTTCTCCGAAGGGTCAAACCGACCACGTGGAAGTTTGCAAACCACGTAATTTCGTTAGACGTGTTATGTGTGACCATTATTTAAACGGCGAGAATTCTTGGAAGGTGGCGAAAAGGAAAAGGACTCGCGGAAGATGATGAATTTATTTTCTCTCATTCTGAAAATCGTTATTTTTTACGTGTTTGGTGTGTACTGTAATATTTTGGGGTATTTTTTTAAATTTTTTACAATAGTAAGCTACTGGGAAGTTTTTTGCACCACTTCTTCTGCTCAGCTAAAGCACCAGGAAGTCGTTAAGGGCGAGCGTTTTGGGGGCCTGTGCTTTAAACAATTTTGACGTTCAAAAAGTTCTGATTCAGAGCCTAGTTTGATTTTGATTTTGAATCATTTACTTATTATTTTCAAATTAGTGACCATTTTTTTTTGGGATTCATGAAGAAGCCTTCTCGTGTAGCGCAGGTTGTTCCACCAGTTACTAACTGAACAGAGCGCTCAGCGCATCCTGGACAGTCACACCCAACACCTTATTTGACTGGCCAATTCTTTCCTTGCGGTGGTAGGGCTAACGCACGCCTGGTTTGCGACCACCCTCCTACCGGAGTCCGGCGTCAAGCAGCCTGCTGTGTTTCGTCAATGTGTGGGAATTTCTTCTGGGTATGCTCGTTCCATCATAGATCTGATCCGTCACTTTCCATCAGGCGTGATCGAGGTCAAGAGCAGTACCATTAAACAATAAAAAACAAACAGTCTCCGAAGTAAAATATACTACAAAACCTTCAATACTATGCTATCGAAACTTCATCCAATTTGTACGGCATATAACCCTCAAACGCCACAAGGGCTTTTTCCGAACTGATTTCGATCGAATGCCTTACACACTGCAATCTCGTTCGTTGAACCTTGTATGTCAAATGTCACTGGTGAAATGACTGTGGGCAGTGAATACGAAATGTCGCAGCGTACAATTCAAGGATGCCATTGGCGTGACTCGAATGCACGTGCAGAAACGGAGAAAAAAAACGTTAGATCGCAGACTGACAGACAGCTGTCAGTGCAAGGGTTGATTTTTTATGAATTCTCAATTTAGGGGTTGGGAATGAAAATTGCGTCGATTCATGTGTGCCAATTTTAAATATTCTTCTATACCTATTTTGAGGGGCCCGTGGCTAAAAGATAAAAGCCGCATAGGTCGATCGATCAGGTTAAGCTACGCTTCCCGCGATTGATCTGTGGATGGGTGACCATCTTTACATACCGAGACCCCTCCGTGCCTCGGAAAGCACTTTAAGCCGTTGGTCCCGGCTGTAGTTCGTGGATCTTCGACAGTCGTTACGGGTAGTCAGAAGCCCGAAAGTCAGACAACCAGTCTTACGAAGGGGTATCGTATTACCCAGTAACTGGGTTGTGGAGGTCAGATAGGCAGTCGCTCCATGTAAAATAGTGGTATTAAGCTGCACCCGGTTAGACTGGAAGCCGACCCCATCATAGTTAGGAAAAGGCTAGGCAGATGATGATGATGACCTATTCTGACACAGTAAATGTATCAAGGAAAATATTGGGCTAGAGGGAAAATGTTGTTTGGTTGGGTGAGGTTATATGCATTTTGTATATCGCGATCTAAACAAAGTTTTTCCATAACGGTTTTGCAAGTTTTTAGCGTAAGCAAACCCACAAAAGTTGCAAGTAAACATAGCTTTCGCTTACAACTAAAATTTAAACAACAATGTTTACAACAAAATAACATACTGTTTACCTCCTTGTTGCAGGTTCATCTTCGTGACGCCACAATCAAAGCATAAATCATGCCATCATGAGATGTCTGATATCATAATATGACGAGTAGCAGACAAGATTCCTGCATTAAGTTGCTTATTATACATATTTATTAACCTTCACACAGGCCGGTATATTCTGCAAAAATCTTACCGTTAAAACTTAGGTGAACTCAGCTGTCATTCCACATAATTCTAGTACACTATTGACAGTTCAGTTCACATAAGTTTTATATACCATTTGTATTTCTCAAAGAGGTCAGGCAATCTATACTCCGGGGCAGCGGGATTGTCCGAAAGGGTTACCGCTGCCCCGGAACATAGAGGACTAAGGAAGGAACACGGGTGGGTTTGAGTCAGTAAGAGTCTGACACTCCTTTCTGCTCCACCCTGAGCGGGAGGGGTCATTTGATGATTTCCCATCCCCAAAAAAAAAAGCAATGTATACTTTTGTACTAACCCCCTTAGATTAAACGTTGTATAGCGTCTGTATAGTTACACAAAGCTTCGTCTTCTTCTTTCGTAATTCAAATTACTGACGACTGAAAGAGAGAAATCGGTGTGTAACTATTAAACTGATATAATACGTTTATTAGTAAGGCGGTATTACTACAAAGAGGTCAAATTTGTTTGTTTGTATGTAGGGGGGTAATCTCCGAAACTACCGGTCGGATTTGAAAAAATCTTTCTGCATTTGATAGCCTGATTCTTGAGGAAGGCTATAGGCTATTTAACATCACGCTATGACCTCAAGGAGACGAGCAAAAGGAAAAAAAAGTCAGAAAGAAAGCCAAGCGAGCAGGAGACGTTACGACGGGTTGAGTCGGGGGTACAAGAAATTTCACGCGGACGAAGTCGCGGGCAGAAGCTAGTTTTTTTATAATTGCGCACTGAGATTTCATTGATACTCAAAACCGTTCCTGAATTTTTTTGCATCTTAAGTCGGCGTGCGGTTATGCGTGATAAGCCAGTCTGAGTGCAGATTAATCAACTTTCTTTTACTAACTTTATCTGCGATTATGATCCTGTGTAACAACAATAGTTAATACTATGATAATATTAATATCGTTTTTGTAAAGTCGAAATCTGTCGTTTCGCGAGTAACAGAATATCTAACATAGCGGCAAGGGTTCGCGTCTCTGGTGCGTAGAGTTCGGGGCAGCGCCAAGACCGTCCTGGCGATGATCGCCAACAGACTGGATTGCCCTTAAATTCGGCAATTCTGCAGCAGATTTATTTTTACCTTTTGAGTGTTCGTTTTTGTCTGTGATTGTTCTGTCTGTACCCTTTTATGTATCTGTTTGTATATGAGTATTTTTACTTGAATTAAACTAATTTTATTTATTTATAGTGCGTGTTCTATTAGATTGTGTACTTTGATACAGTTAAAAAAAAACAAAAATAAATCAAAATCATGATGTCATCATGTTAAAAAGATTAGTAAGTAAAGTTACTTATGTTTGGTTTGGTTTGGCTTTTTAAGATGTCTAGTAGGTAAGATGAAGCTCAGTTGCTATAATAATATCTATACTAATATTATAAAGAGGAAAGATTTGTATGTATGTTTGTAACGAATTGGCTCAAAAAGTACTGGACCGATTTTGAAAATTCTTTCACCATTTGAATGCTACATTATCATCGATTAATATAGGCTTTTTGATTGCAAGAAAAAAATAAAATGTTTAAAAAATAAATGTCCACCTGTGCGAAGCCGGGACAGGCCGGGTACATATTTAAGTTTCAGTAGTTCGGTGCTTTGTTAGAACCGAACTATTGCAACTGAAAGTTTCAGTAGTTCGGTCAACCGGACTAACAACCGAACTAGCTACTAGAGGGCTAGTGTTAACATAATCGAGTTGATTCTTATCCATAATGTAACAACTTTTTCATAAACCGACGTAAGTATAATGGTTTTCGTGTGATTTTCAACCTATTTTTGGTAAGCAGGGGTTAAGGGCCTATACTACCTCAAATGGCTTAGCATGATCCTCCGTTATGTCGAAAATACTACAGCATTAATTTTGAAATAAATATATGGTAAAGTTGAGGATTAATGCTAGGTCTTATGTTAGACGAAAACACGATTTCATAAAATTTTCTCGATAGAAAAAAATTTCAAAGTTACCTCCAAACCGAACAATAAACCGCTGGTATTCAAAAAATACTTCAAATTAGATCATGAAACTTTGTATACTAACCGAACTAACTATAAAGCAGGTCTCATGTTATTTACTTTTTTTTAATTACCATTATTTTCACCGTAAAAAGCAAATACCTAAACTATTGGCGCTGCCTGCCGCCTAGCACCGCACTCTGTCTCGCTCTCACTCAGTCCGCGAGCAGTATCATGCGAGCGAGATAAAGGGTGAATTTTAGCTGAGGTAGTGTAGGCTCTTAAGTCTAAGTGCTAAAAATTGGAGTTTTCCATTCAATCTGTTTTTCTTGTCCACTCAAATTAACATGCTACCAACGTAATCTAGCATATTTATTAGTGAAATTCAAGGTTTACTAGACATCACCGTCTAAATTCCAGATGACTAGTATTGGGTAACGGATGTTTTGATCCAAACGGGGGATTTTGGGCGGTTTTTCGTACGAATTTACCTTATGATCTGTTTTGTACGCGAAGTGCGCGTGAGTTGCTGTTTGGACTACTGATCGAGCGCTGCTTTGTGTCAATGACATGTGATCTAATCTTATTAAGAGCTCAGTTATACGGTAGGTAAGTGAGTTTTTCGGAGATCGTCCGATAACAATCACCAGTAGGTATGGTGTTTGTTCCATGGTAGGGCACAGGCCTTCTCGGACTGTCTAATTGGATGCCTATTGCCTGTTCGTTTATTCATACCGAACATCCAGTTACTTACATCCTCTTCACATTATGTACCTAATGTACCCTAAATCCTATGCGAAAGTAAGTTTATTTGTTTGTTACGCTGTCACATTAAAACGGCTGAACGGATTTGGATGAAATTTGGCTCATGGGTAGACTATGACTTGGAGAAGGTCATAATATGCTTTTCATCCTGGATCGCGGACGAAGTAGCGGGCAACAGCTTGTACAAAATATTATAAAATCTTGTCCACATGAAACTGTCTATTGGAATAGGCAACTAGAATCAGTTCTATGATCTTGTAAATTTATGACATTCAAAAGAAAAACAACTTGTTAAGTACATAATTATGTCATCTTATCGGAAATGTTACGTTCAATGTTACTGTTTTAATATTGTTTTTAAACAGGTTCTTCCGCAATTTAGAAACGCAAGTCATAGAATACAGTTAAATTAAAATAATATCTATTGAAATTTAAATTTTATTATTTAAATAGCTAACCATTTTTTTAAATTAAAATTTGTTACACGTGTTTTCTTAAGGGGGATGTGCTAGCTCGCGAAATTCAAATTTTCTTACGCTTTTTGCAATTTCTAGGTCAGTGTCAAGTTATAATCATGCTGATTAAAATATGATTCGCGATCGTAATAAATATGACTTTATAGCATTATAATCATAAGAATCAGCAATCCAACTCTTTGAGTTAGAATTGGCCGGAAATGTTATGATTTCATGAAATATTTACCCGCAGCTTTTGCCCGCAGCTTCGCTCGCGTTAAATTCGGGGTAACACGGCTAAAAAAAAGTTTAAAAAAAAGCAGCCTATGTCACTCTCCATCCCTTCAACTATCTCCACTTAAAAAAATTACGTCAATTCGTCGCTCCGTTTTGTCGTAAAAGACGGACAAACAAACAGACACACACACACACTTTCACAGTTATAATGTTAGTATGGATATGGATTGTTGTTGTTGTCAGTTTGATGATTTTTATAATTATAATTCGATAAATAAATATTTGACTGACCTGCAAATTGCAAAAAAGAAAGAAAATTTTAATTTTGCATTTTACCCTGTCGTTTTTGCCTTAAGGTTTTTTTTTTTTACAAATCTTATAAGGAAAAATAATGTAGGTACACCAACAACCACTGTAAACTATAATGGTTGTCCACAAATGTAGGTACATAATAATTAAATACAGAGAATAAGTACGTCATCATCTGTATAGAATTTTCCCAACTATATTGGGCTCAGCTTCCAGTCTAACCGTATGCAGCTGAATACCAGTATTTTACATGGAGCGACTGCCTATCTGACCTCTGTAACCCACTTACTGGATAATACGATACTCCTTGGTAAGACTGGTTGTCAGACTTTCGGGCTTCTGACGACCCGTAACGACTGTCAAAGATCCACAAATGACAGCCGGGACCAACGGCTTAGCGTGCTTTCCGAGGCACGGAGGGATCACGGTATGTAAAGATGGTCATCCGTCCACAGACGTTAGAGAGTGAATTTTGGCTGAGGTAGTACAGGCTTTTAAGAGTCCCATCGTTTGTGGAACAGCACCACATTTACACTCCAAGGCGGAGTCGTCTATGAATCTCTCTCTCTTTCTGAAATCTGCTATTTCATAGAAAAGTGTAATACCTAAGCGGTCAAAATGCATGGAAAAGCTATTATTTTTTTGATTAACCGACTTTTTCGTTTATTCTTCGGGGTTCTTCGGGGGCACTTATAATAACGCGGAGTAACGTTAACAATTAAATATTAATCTATTAATTATTACAATCATTAGGTATTATGCAAACATAATAATTTAATCAGTTCCGTTTATAAGTGGGTATAATATAAATGACTATAGTCATTAGGTAATCTGTGTATTGGCTAATGATTTCTGAATCATTTCTAGGTTTAGTTATGATGTCATTTCCGTGATATATTAATGACTGATTTAGTGCTAGCCCTCATTTAATTACGCTAACATAAAAAAACAGTTCTAGGATTATATTTTTTTGTTCCTAAATTATTCCGTTAGGATAGGCAATTTACAGTTAATGAATATTTTATAAAAAAAAATAAGCCTCTGAATTAGTTCTTTTATCTTAGAAAAGGCAAAAATCCAGTCTGTATAGAGTCCTAAGTCAACAGAGGACCTATATTTTTAATACCTACCTAAATAGATAACACTGGGTCAATTTCCTTTTTTAAAGAGAAATATGTAGAAAACGGAAATATGAAATTTTAATGACGGGTGTAAAGGGAAAATAAATTACAGTCATCTTCTTTAAGTATATTCTCTTATATAAAAATCAATTGTCGTTCGTTAGTCTCTCAAAAACTCGAAAATTGCTTGACCTATTGTGAAGAAATTTAGACAAGTTGTTGTGTGTCCGCCACAGAAGGTTCCCCCCAAAAAAACACAAAACGGCTTAACGTGCTTTCCGAGGCACGGAGGGATCTTGTTATGTAAAGATGGTCACCCATCCACACCGCCACGAACCGCGGCAAGCATAGCTTAACTTATGCTCTTCGAGTCCAGTACAATAATGCATTCAGGATGCTGTTCGGGCTACCACGCTTCTGTAGTGCCTCAGGGATGTTCGTGGACGCAGCCGGGACACACACACACACGGCACACTTCGGCAGGGGTGTTCGTGGACGCTCGGATTGACAGCTTCGCTGCAATTAGGCGTAAGCGAGCAACGTCCTTGTTGCACAGGGTATATGTCAGTAACAACAGTCTCCTGAGTGTCATTGCCAACAAACTGGATTGTCCTTTCATCTGTTATTTAAGTCAGTTTCATGCTCCTATAAATATTGGTAATGTCTACTAACATAGTTTTTAAGTTTGTATGTTACTAGCATCTTGTATTGTAGTTTGTATGGTGTATGGAAGTTTATTCTGAAATAAATATCATAATCATCATCTGCCTAGCCTTTTCCCAACTATGTTGGGGTCGGCTTCCAGTCTAACTGGATGCAGCTGAATACCAGTATTTTACATGGAGCGACTGCCTATCTGACCTCCACAACCCAGTTACTGGGTTATACGATACCCCTTGGTAAGACTGGTTGTCAGACTTTCGGGCTTCTGACTACCCGTAACGACTGTCAAAGATCTACGAATGACAGCCGGGACCAACGGATTAACGTGCTTTCCGAGGCACGGAGGGGTCTCGGTATGTAAAGATGGTCACCCATCCACGGGCCAACCGCAGCAATCGGAGCTTAACCTGATCGATCGACCCATGCGGCTGTTATTTCAATGTTAAGTCATGTAGTAATAAAAAATCCGTATGAAGCAGGGGCGGGTAGCAAAATTATTATAATTTATATAATAAGGAAAATATTAAATCAAATATTATTATTTTTTATGTGCTAATAACTGCCGTCACGGAGTTAACGCGTTTGCATAATTAACTACTTTACTATATTATTATTGATTTTAACTCAAGTTATCAAAAGTGGTTTCCATTGTTAACGTACAAAAATAAAGTTTTTGAGAATCGATACTGTACCTACCGGTTCTTCTATTATTCTAATATCCTGGAAAAGTCACGGAAATATCATGAGTTTATTTATTTAAATTGTTAATGAAGTTTTATTTTCATATTAACATAATAAAACAGTAGGTTTAAATAATAATATTTTTGATCTTGATTCGAATAAAATACCTGTACCATTCAATAATATATAATGGCGTTGTTGTCAAACTACTAAACTTAACTAAACTATGCCGAAATATACAGGGTCAAATTATATTAGGTAGCGAAACTATGCAGACGAGAAAAATATCTCACGCTGCAGAATATTAAAAAAAAATTGGTTAATATGATTACCTATTCCAACCTTACAGTCTGAGTTAGTGTAGGTAATTACAATAATTTTATTAAAATGTAGGGTACATACTATGGTAATTGGGTTGATTGACCAAAGATAATGTAAACACTAGCGTTAGATTGACGAAAACGTCACAGTATAGAAAAAAAAAATTAGTTTTATTTATTATCTATATCTATACCACAGTCTATACTAATATTATAAAGAGGAAAGATTTGTATGTATGTTTGTAACGAATTGGCTCAAAAAGTACTAGACCGATTTTAAAAATTCTTTCACCATTATTTTCAATGCTACATTATCACTGATTAATATAGGCTTTTTTTTCTTTTCTTTTTCACCCGTGCGAAGCCGGGACGGGCCGCTGGTATTTAATATAATCGTCAATATAATTACTACTTCTGTTTGTTTTACATTACTTTTCCTAACTAATAGTGCCCTGTCACCTGCGCACTTGATGGTCTTATAACTGAGCAAGTGAGCGCAGTTCGCGCAGCTGAATTTTGGGCCTAATTATGTTTGAATTCATTGCCATCGAAAAGCTAAGAAGAGGAAGATTAAATAGGCATCAAATATTGTAGCTATTACTAAATTATGATACGTCCAATATTAAACTACACACATCAAAAGTGTCTAGGGATCAACATATATTTTTGCAATAACTTTTCTCCTGATTGATATTAATTAAAATTTTCTTTAAGGATTCATCAAATAAAGTGTTTTCGTTTGTCACAGTAACGATAAACCAAGTCACCTTTGCATTAATAAAGAAATTTGCCATTTTCCTAATAAAGGGATTTTTGACATTTGAACCACTAACACAAAAGTTCGAAAAAAAGACTGAAATAACAGTTTTCTCTAAAATTTTATTGGGTAACTTAAACAATTAATAATCCGTGTTTCTACCGCGAACACTAACAACACAAGAACATCGGTTTGGCATACTCAAAATGAGTTCATCCAAATCACGCTGTGGAATGGCCGCCCATGTTCGTTGCAACAACAAAAAAAGGTCTTCTTGCGACTGGATACCCTCCATATTCGGCAGAGCTCTTCTCTGTAGCATATCCCATGCATGCTCAATCGGGTTCAAGTCTGGCGACTGAGAAGGCCAGGGCAGGACATTGATGTTAGCTGCGGCGAGAGTCTGTCTTACAACTCTTGCGGTGTGCGGTCGTGCATTATCATGCATTAACTGAAATAAGGGACCGATTTGCACTTGTAGAGGAACGATGACGTCTGATACAATCGTCTCAGCATAAATTTGAGCGTTGAGGTTGCCTCTGATCCAAATCAACTCAGTTCTTCCGCCGATCCAAATACCCGCCCATACCATGATGGTTCCACCACTATAAGGATGGACTTCCTGGCAGGATTTTAATCGCTGTTGGCGTCCAGGGGTTCTCCAGTGTCGTATACGTCTTGTATCCGGTCTCATACCAAAACGAGACTCATCAGAAAAGCACACGAAACGCCATTGTTCTTCTGCCCAATTTCTGTGTTCAAGAGCCCATTGATATCGAATCCTACGATTGTGCATTGCTATAGGTGGTACCCGTAGCGGTCTTCGGGAATGAAGGTTCACTTCATGCAAGCGGTTTCTGACTGTTTGGTCGCTAATTAAGTTCCCTGAAGAGTGATGAAGCCTCACGGCTAACATCATGGCGGTTATTGTTGGAGCTCTTCGAGTTAAGATTTGAATGTATCGGTCTTGTCTCCGTGTGGTGCAGCGATACCGTCCTCCATGGCGCTCAGCCACGGTACCAGTGCTTCGGTAACGTGTCCAAAGTCGACTGATAACACTCTGACTTGTATTCAGAGCTAAAGCCACAGTACGTTGCCGGGAACCAGCTTCTATCATTCCCACGGCTCTGAGCATTTCTTCCCTGCTTAAATGACGTCGCCGCTCCATAATAACGTTGGTTTTAATCAGTAGTAGGGAAACAGTAGCACTAATAATGTCTTCAATGCGTTGTATGTTTTTATAGGGAAAATATTGACAGCTGATTTTCATCTTTTACTCGAATTTGATTCACAGTTCCTGATTCAAATTATGAAATGCACCAAAAAGGATCCATATAAATTTATAAAATCATAAATTTATTACAAAACCACATCTCAATCTCAAGAAATCCGCATAAAAATGCTTGATCCCTAGACACTTTTGATGTGTGTATTTTATATGTTTATATGACTTAAAATGATTTTTCATTAAAAAGCGAGTTACAATGTTTTAAATTGCAGGTGTCGATATATGGCCTGGCACACCAGTCCGCCATGTTTTTTTTTTCAAAATGGCAGCCACGCATGAAACCTATATAAATCGATATGTACTATCGTATTTTTTCTCATATAACTAGGTATGTTATTGCATAAATTATTTATTTTATTTTATCTACATAACTAATATGTACAAATTAATAACTTTGAGTCTCATCAGTCTTACCACTAAAGGCTGATTTTTCTATCACCAGATAACTTTTATTCGAGGAATAAAATTGACGTTTGACAGTTTTTGTATGAAATAACTGTCAAAATTTCAAAATTATTCTTCGAATAAAGTTATCAGATAATTGAAAAATCAGCACTTAGTAAAATATGTTCAAACCATTTCGTTTCGTGACAATCAGACTGTTACCGCCAATCAAAATGCACTAACAGTAGGCTTGTATTCATAAAAATATTTTTAAAAACTATTTTCTTATTATACCTACAGGGTTTCCCTGGAAGTATGGATCAAATCGAATAAGGGCGTGGGCAAGGTCATTTCCAAACTTTTTGATCCAGAGAATGATTAATGATTGAGAATTATTTTACGGTTCAAAAGTTGTGACCAATTTTTTTCAATCGTTTCGCATAGTGCTCAAAGAAAAAAAAATCATTAAAAAAACTATCAGGGCTGTCTAAAAAACTTAAATTGACAGTTCCTGGTAGTTTTTTTTAAATGAATTTGTTCTTTGAGCACTATGAAAAGTGATTGAAAATAACAAAAGTTGGTCATAACTTTTGAACCGTAAAAAAATTCACCAACATTCTCAGGATCAAAAAGTTTGGAAATGACTTTGCCCACGCCCCTATTTGATTTGATCCATATTTCCAGGGACGCCCTGTATTGCTTTAAAGAGGTATGAGGAACAGGGTGTAAAGTTGACTCATACTCTATGGAAAAGGGAGGATCCTCCGACCAGACAGGTGTTGTGTCTGGAAAATATTGACAGCTGATTTTCATCTTTTACTCGAATTTGATTCACAGTTCCTGATTCAAATTATGAAATGCACCAAAAAGGATCCATATAAATTTATAAAATCATAAATTTATTACAAAGCCACATCTCAATCTCAAGAAATCCGCATAAAAATGCTTGATCCCTAGACACTTTTGATGTGTGTATTTAAACCGTACCAGAAGACCTATACGTAAATTGAATCCGATAGTTTGAATCTGGCTTACAAAATTATATGGCCACACCATATCTAGGATAAACAGTTGTTGAAGTAGATTTTCTACTTAGGTACATCCATCCATATTAATATAATACATTCGAAAGTAACTCTGTATGTATATTACATTTTCACGCCAAAACCACTAATCGGATTTCGATAAAATTTGCCAAGGAGATAGATAGGAGAAATCATCCTGAGGAAGGACATAGATTACATTTTTGAAGTGAAAACTTCTTTAGCGGCGCTGCGTATTTTTTTGGAATGGGTAAAAATCTCTAAACTCGCGTCAGGACACGTGACCTGATCGAGAATTCGTAAGACGGATGGAGAGAGGGCAGGCGGCGCAAGGCGCTTGCGCGAATGTTGAAGTGAAAACTTCTTTAGCGGCGCTGCGAATTTTTTTGGAATGGGTAAAAATCTCTAAACTCGCGTCAGGACACGTGACCTGATCGAGAATTCGTAAGACGGATGGAGAGAGGGCAGGCGGCGCAAGGCGCTTGCGCGAATGTTGAAGTGAAAACTTCTTTAGCGGCGCTGCGTATTTTTTTGGAATGGGTAAAAATCTCTAAACTCGCGTCAGGACACGTGACCTGATCGAGAATTCGTAAGACGGATGGAGAGAGGGCAGGCGGCGCAAGGCGCTTGCGCGAATGTTGAAGTGAAAACTTCTTTAGCGGCGCTGCGTATTTTTTTGGAATGGGTAAAAATCTCTAAACTCGCGTCAGGACACGTGACCTGATCGAGAATTCGTAAGACGGATGGAGAGAGGGCAGGCGGCGCAAGGCGCTTGCGCGAATGTTGAAGTGAAAACTTCTTTAGCGGCGCTGCGTATTTTTTTGGAATGGGTAAAAATCTCTAAACTCGCGTCAGGACACGTGACCTGATCGAGAATTCGTAAGACGGATGGAGAGAGGGCAGGCGGCGCAAGGCGCTTGCGCGAATGTTGAAGTGAAAACTTCTTTAGCGGCGCTGCGTATTTTTTTGGAATGGGTAAAAATCTCTAAACTCGCGTCAGGACACGTGA
Organism: Globia sparganii; assembly: GCA_949316385.1. Taxonomy (NCBI): domain Eukaryota; kingdom Metazoa; phylum Arthropoda; class Insecta; order Lepidoptera; family Noctuidae; genus Globia; species Globia sparganii. Next base: position 19,726,881 of record OX438660.1, on the reverse strand, counting down.
CCTGATCGAGAATTCGTAAGACGGATGGAGAGAGGGCAGGCGGCGCAAGGCGCTTGCGCGAATGTTGAAGTGAAAACTTCTTTAGCGGCGCTGCGTATTTTTTTGGAATGGGTAAAAATCTCTAAACTCGCGTCAGGACACGTGACCTGATCGAGAATTCGTAAGACGGATGGAGAGAGGGCAGGCGGCGCAAGGCGCTTGCGCGAATGTTGAAGTGAAAACTTCTTTAGCGGCGCTGCGTATTTTTTTGGAATGGGTAAAAATCTCTAAACTCGCGTCAGGACACGTGACCTGATCGAGAATTCGTAAGACGGATGGAGAGAGGGCAGGCGGCGCAAGGCGCTTGCGCGAATGTTCGATAATTGTCATGTTTGTGTACGATAGCGCAATGAATAAATATTGTATCCTACCACATAAATAATAATACTTTTATACTGATAACGAAAGCAATTCGTACAAAATTATTCTCTAACCATTCCAAAATATCAAAAATGCAGAACATTAATATTTAAGTTTTCACTTCTGCCGGCACTCCCGGAGTGCAACCCGTCGATTTTTTTCTCGGGAGTACGTTCCCGTGGGATAAAGTGCACAGACTACTTTTTCCCGATGGCAGTACCTGTGGGCTAACTTCCGACCTCCACGCAGGCGAAACCGCGGGCATAAAGTAGTCTACGATAAAGTTTCTAAAGTAAATTTTCTGGTATATAAATATAATTTCTTAGGCGCAGTTCAATTACAGTTCACTTGCGTAGATTGTTATTAAGGTACTCATAATTTCCAGGAGTTATGCACATTCATGACTTCGTTTGTCTTCGACCTGATTGCAAAATTACTTCGCGTTTGACGCTTGTTGTTGTAAAAGTGAGTGGGTTAACTTATTAGTTAAAATAACTAAATATGCTAATTTACATTTCAGGGCTTTCTCTCCCGTTTTTTTTTAAAATTATTTTGTTTTGGTATATAATCATAATTTATTAATAAGAGTTTAACGGTTTTTCTATGGGATTTAAGGATATACTTAGGCCATGCGTAACGAATACAATCAATTTGCCTACATTTTTGACAAGTTTATGACATTCATCGCTGAGATGAGATTGCGACTTGAATATGTGGGTTTTTAAGTACGAGAATTGGCCTTAAGAATGAGTGTCTATCAACCCTTATAAGCGCATCATAATTCTCTTGCCCTTATACCGATTTATTCGGAGTCGGCGTTATATATTATATCTTAGTCGTCATCTCACACAGTTCATTCATCGTTTCTTTGGTCTCTCCCTAACTTTATACACACCACTCATTTACACTGATACTTTATACACACCACTCATTTACACTGATTACCTACACACTGATCCTTCTTTTTACCATCGTCTTCAAAGAATTGTATGATTAATGTATATGTCATGGCTAATAGCCAAAGTGCGGCTACACCTAGTTTTAGCCGGGTACAACTAAGTGCAGCAGGCCACATGGGGTTCGTGTGTACTTCGGGTGACATCGGTTGCATGGTTGCGATCGGTCGATAGGCGATATAGGATGCAAGAGCAAGCGAAGGACACCGCGAGGTTAGGTTAGGTTAGGTTACTTTAAACCCTTTACACGTCAACGTAGGATGCATCTAGTTGTACCCGGCTAAAACAAGGTGTTGCCGCACTTCGGCTATTAGCCGTAACTTATACACAATATAGGCTAGTTTCCACCATCAATAAATTGAAAATCTATTTAGTCCGTCAGTTAGAGTATTGGAAAATAATGGACACGTATTTTTTGTTTTTGTAAATAAATGAATATTGACAAAGATAAAACGCATCAAAACTCGGGAGTGGAGGCTCGTGACGTCAGAACTCACTAAAAATTATACCAAGGTGTGACGTATTGAGAATTTTAAAAGCGTCGTGTCTTTGTCAATTTTGGTTTACGTAATAAAAGAAAAAATACGGGTCAAATATTTTTTTTATAATCTAACTGACAGACTAATTAGATTTTTTCAGTTGACAAACCTATTATAAAACATATTAAGAGTATAATTGTGGAGTTTCTTGTCCATTTTTCTTCATGCGAAACTACCTTTTGGAAGGGGCGACTAGAATCCATTCTATTTTCATTTAATTGTTCAAAACTGCCTTTTACGTGCCTATTTGAAATAAATGATTTGAGAAGCGCTGAGTTTTAAGTAGTCAAATTCATACCCAAAACTTTTCTCATGACATTTTTCTCATTACTCAACCCTTAGAAGCACAAACTTTGGGCAATTATTACCGAAACCACAAATTCCTAAGCGATCACATATTTCCTTTCATATTTCGACAAGATCAGTGGGACAATTCTCGTAATTTTAAGAACGTTCACAGTCTGATCTCAGTCTCAGTCTATCAAAAATACGTCTAATTTTCCTACATTCCTTCTGATGACCTGACCAGAAGGCTAATTCTGGTAATTAAAAATGTTCAAAATCTAGTCGCAATTTCATCTCAGCGACAATCAATGTCAAAAACTTGTTAAAAAATTAGGGATTTTAGAGGTATTTTTGAACGACTGAGATTAATATTAGACTGTGAATGTTTTTAAAATTACGAGAATCACCCTCCAGATATATGAACGTAAACGAAGCAAAAAGGGATATTTATATCTGTAATTTATATGGTGTACATAATAAAGTCGAGTATTCTATTCTTCTATTCTATTCTAAGGATCATAGTCGGTGGCGTTCTGTAGTTTCTGTTTACCCTCATGGAAAGACGGCGTGAGTTTATGTATGTATTACTAGAAGAATTTACCTGCCATTCATGCCATAATGAGTAATTTTACAAACGAACATGATACTATCGGAGTAAGCAAATAACACGTCTGTTCTCAGCACGTTTGTGAACTTCAACGGAAAGCCAGTTCATTGCACTATTGTAGGTAGTTAAAGTGCTTATTTTTCTTTCTTTCCTAGAATGTAAACAAATTGACAAATGGGCTGTAACTGTTAGTATCGCCACCGTTGTAAACAAATGAAAATTCTAAAGAGATGTCGTGGGAGCCTAGATATTGCTGTTAGGGTTTTTCTGACACTAAGTCACAATCTATGATTAGCTGTATGTATATCTATGATCATCATCATCACTGCCTCTTTTTTCGTGTGCCAATGATTATATATCTATACATATTAAAAATTAAAGTCGCTTATCGTGTCTCTCTGTGTTATCGCGTTGTTCTTCTAAACGTATTTGATGCCGTTTTCACCAGAGAAATTATTTCAGAAGGTATATGTTACATTGATATTAAACTTACATTTATAAGAAATCTCTATGTTTTGTCAAGTCTTATGACGGTGCTTGGCAAAGGCGGATCGCCAGCAGCACCCTAATTGCGCAACACACTATCAGTCACAAGGGTTAGGTTAGGGTGCAGAAGGCCAATTGTCGTAATTTAAAACGTTCAAAATCTAGTCGCAGTCTTATCTCGGCGACAAAAAAAAGTCAAAAACTTGTCAAAATGTATGGAAATTACAAGTATTTTTTGACAGATTGAGACTGAGATCAGACTGTGAACGTTCTTATAATTACGAGAATTGCCTCTCTGGGGGGTCCTATCGCTAGAAGTGATCGTGTCACCCTTTGTAAAATTTCTACATAAATTACGTCTGTTACATTATGAAAAGTATTCAATTTTGGAAAAACAAAAAGGAATCAGAATTGGTTACTTATAAACAAATGACATTCAGTCAATTAAAAAAAACCGCATCATTTGTTTAACGATGCGTTCTTTTTTTGCGAACTCTGTGCATATTTCAAGGAATACATTTTTGCCACTAATTGTACCTAATTACTGTTACTAAGTTGTATAAAAATATTGTAATATGATCGTAGGTGATCGTTTTGAAACAGATTTAGGTCAGCGGAACTTGACGTTTGCTGAATTTATTTAGAGTTTAAAGCCTAGGCAGTTTTTTGGTTTCGAATTATTGAATGAATATATGATGAGGGATTTTGATGTAGAACTATTGTATATGAATGAAATAAACACAAGACGTGTATTTTCTATAAACAAATCTCTTGAGCTTTACCCAGACATTCATCAGATAATATTATCATGTCTATATTTGGCTATCTCGAGACGGAATTAGGAAAATTTTTGTATAGTAATCCGCTTTCATTCATGACAAAGTGTCCTTGAAGTAATTCGACTGACCTTTCCTTTGAGATCGAAAGTTTTGTCCAAAGTTAATGTTTGAATCGTTTGGTAAATAATATTTTTGGGAAATACTGTAGGTCTGTAGGACAATAGGATAATATTGTAGGATCTATGTATTTTACGTTTTTTTTTTCATTAGCCTACACTGTCCCATTACTGATCTTCAACTTTCTGACTAACTGACCGATTCTAACAATTCAAAAGTGCCTGTAACTGGTTTAATTGCAATAGATGCTTTGAGTTTGAGTTTGAGGAAAGGCTTTCTCCAAATCCTTCCAGACTTCCTTTTTAACCAAATTTAAAAAAGGAGGAGGTTCTCAATTCGAATGTTTATTTTTTTTTTTTTTTATGAATGTTCGGGCATAACTCCGTCATATAAACACGGATTTGTTTTTTATTCGAAAGATGTTTATTCCGAAATTGGAACCATTTCGGAATAAACATCTTTCGAATAAAAAATAATTTTGCAAATCCGTATAAATTTTATTAACTTTGCTTGGGTAGTTTTTGAATTAGCTTCATAATAGGATTTTTTCAACTTAGTATAAATTTATGATGTTTTAATAGCTTCCTTTCACTGATATTTACATAGTAAACGTCAGCCGGTCGATTCTGTAAAAATCTCACCGTGATAACTTAGGTGAAATGAGCGTGAAGTGAGCTATCAATAGTGGGAATCCCTAACATCAGGTGGAGTCACAGCTCACTTCACCTAAGTTTTCACGGTGAGATTTTTACAGAATAGCACTGCTGTAGTGAATGAATTTGTGGGGGATAGGTACAACTAAAAAAAAATAAAAATTACGAAAAAATATACTACTAAAAAGTGAAAAATAACTTTAATTTCGGAAGTCGATGTCAAAAAACGAAAATGCGGAACCAACGACACCGACTTCCAAAATTAAAGTTATTTTTCGATTTGTAGTGTTTTTTTTTGCGTAGACAGACGCGTCGTCTTAAATTGAATTAAATTACATTTTTTACTAGCCATTAATATCCCACTACAAGGAAAAGACCTTCCTACTCCTTTTTTTCATCCCTCCCTATCTAGAGCTGCCAAGGACCAATCTTTATTAAATGAATTCCGTCCAAAATATTTTTTATTTTTTGGTAATTATTCCCCTAAGGCGACCCACTGACCTTATCAAGTCATATATACATGACATGAATGTACTTAGATGTAAAGAGTAATTGATAATTGCAAAATGGAATAATATTTTATATCGGAAAAAAAAATTGAAAAATAGCACCGCCATCAACCAGCGGATGTGCCGACGACCGACGTATTTCACATGCGGATATAATTTTCGGATATGGATTATTTCTAAACATTACTATTGCAAGGATTCATAATCATGCCGGTATAATTATAACTAAATTGTAGTCCACAATATTTTGTTCATGAATAAATTAGCGCCCATCGAACCACCGAGCTATAACATAATATTATTAGATTTAGTTCAGAAAACTGATTAGATAAGGTAAGTTTTTCAAAGCGTTCTCTCTCCTACGATTTTGCTGTGCCCGATGGCTCCATAATGATCACATATAATATATTTATACAGTAGTCATTTTAGTAGAAAAAAAAAGGATGACAAAAAAGTAAATATTTACTTTTCAGGGCCCATAGTTCCAGCCTGTCCAAACTGTCCAGGTACTGCTGGCTATCGCGTCTGCACTGCTCGCTCGTCCCGTTACTGGGCACCACAATTTTGGGGAACCGCTCCCACATTTCCACAATATTAAAACGTCCACTTTCATCGTAACTTTCATTTTTCGCGGTTTGTTTCAGAATAGTTCCATTTAATATCGAGTCGGTTAGTAAACTTTTGTCTGGAAGTGTCAATTCGATGCACTCCCGCGCAGCGACGGTTGCGATTGCGAGGAGCAAGACAGCGCATGCGCGCGGCGCCATGATGTTACACTGTATGACGGGCGGCGCACAATTCGCGGGTATATCTGAACCGACCTGAACGAACGTACTTGTCACTATAACCCAACGGATAGGACAATAGCGTTGGGTAATTTATTTATAAGTGTATCACTAATTAAGTTGGGATTTTTCACATTTGATTGATTAATTAATTAATTTGTGTCTTGACCTAAATATGTTTATTGTGTCTCTTGACATTTGTGTTGTTGATGACGTGTTTCGGTGGTGGGTGTGGTGGGTCCGAGAGTTTGTTGTCGTCATTTGACGCCCGTTTATGGCGTATTGTGACGTAATGAAGTTAAAGAATATGACATTGGTATCTTGGTACTTACATAAGGTGTGGTGGTCAAAAGGTTTGTTCGTGTTATAGTAAATGATATTACTTCCACGGATCGTAATGACAAGAGGTCGTATTCTGTGTAATCCTCATTAAATAATTGTATCATTACAATTTGCTAATGTGGTGTTTAAAAAAATCTTAATTACTTTTTAGTTATGTAAATTATCAAGTTGTCCAATTGCAGAACAGGTGTTTACTAGCATTGGTATATTTTTCTTGTATAAGAATCCAAAAAACGTTGTAGCACCGTGCTTCGGGGCAGCGGGATTGTCCGAAAGGGCTACCGCTGCCCCGGAACATAAAGGGCTAAGGAAGGAACACGGGTGGGTTTTAGTCAGTAAGAGTCTGACACTCCCTTCTGCTCCACCCAGAGCGGGAGGTGTCATTTGATGATTTCCCATCTTCAAAAAAAAAAAAAAAACCGTGCTTCGAGATCCTAAAATTATGATGATAGTATTTTATGCTGACCCAGTAAAGTTTTACATGTTTTTATGCTGTAGGTTGGTAACTAGGCTCTTTATCTGCCTTGTTTCAGCGGGGCCCGAGGAGGACATAATACACACATTAATACATACATTTTTGGTGATTTTTTCACAAGCCAGGAGCGTAGTTCTCGCAACCGCAGTGCGTGTATGACCAGATACATGTATGGACGGAAAGGAAGCAAAAGGAGTATGTAGGTTTATTTTTAAAGTATTTTGACACTGTGTACTCCCCGTCACTTTTCCCCAAAGGATCATTAGAAAACCAGCGTCAGACAGCATCTGTCTGGCATTAATGCTGAAATGAACCTTTTTGGCGCAGCCGTGAGGCACACATAATTGTTGTTTGCAACATTATTTTTATTTGGTTTTTGTGTTTTGTGTTTCACGAACTGTGTCCAAATAAACTTTTTTCTTTCTTTTCTTAATTCTTTCTAAGGATCGTGGCAGGTGGTGATCTGTATTTTCTGCCTAACTCAATGGGAAGAAGTTAATTTATGTAGGTATCATCTTTCCTGAAACACCCAAGGTGTTGTTGAAGCGTCAGCAATCAAAACATTATGACAAATAGAGACAAATAAATTGTTGGCTTATTAACATAATCACCGTTCGCGATTCATTTCCCAAACATGTAAACAAATATGATGAGTATTTAGAAAAATAACTTTAATAAGTAACAATAAAGTGCAGTTTACGCTAGTACTCCAAAAATTTTTATGATTTTTTAAATAGTGCTAGTCACTCTGAAATCAACTTAATTATCACTGGAATAAAGTTGATATTTGTTTAACTTGAAATAACAACAATTTGAAACATACATTTGAATAGACCTTAGGTGTAGTCGAGTGTTTGACATTGATGTTGTTATCAAGTGATTAGCATGTAGGTAGTGGTTTCGACGTTAGAGGATTTTCTCACAATTTTGTTTGTTTATGTATGCTACTATAAAATTATAAATATAGCAGTGGTTTTTATAATTCAAGATTTACATTAACATTGCATGGTTCGGGCACACCCTAAGTGTTAGTTTAGGTGTATATTGAACTCATTGCTCGATTTAAGTTAAACTAAGAGGCCTTTATAATAACGTATATTTTATAGCACCAACTCTTGGCGGGGGCACGGGAGTGCCCCCGCCAAGACGAGCCAAGCGAAGCGCAAGGGCACTACCTACCTTTTCTTGAAGCACTTCGTCGTATTTTTGAACCTTCTTAACTTGGGTTTAGATTATACCAGATAAACAAAATTTTCGGGATATGATGTCAGTGGTTGACTTATTAAACCTATAAAATTTCAATTGCATAGCTCTTATACTTTAGATTTTATTGATATCTAAAATACCCCGATTTCGTCACTGATTCACTGACTCACTGATTCACTGACTCACTGACTCACTAATGATTATCAAAACTTTTAGGGTATTTCCTGAAGTCCTAGAAAGCTGAAATTTGGTATGTAAGCTACAAATAGTACACAAACAACAAAAAAATTCAACCCCTTAAACTAGGGGGTGAAAATTTGTATGAGACTTCCGTAAATTTTGATGCTAGAGGTCTGAAAATTTATATAGGGGGTACTTGTTATAAATAATAAGATATATATTTCAGGATTTTTAGTAAATCATCCCCTACCCTTTAAATTAAGGAATGACTTGTTTCGGAAAAATGAACAACAGAAAAAATACTCGTATTAAATATCATAAGCAACTTACAAAAAGAAATGAAATCCCACAAAAACATTTCATGTTAAATGTTGCCAAGACGAGACCATGTAGCTCGCACTGTCAAAAAGTAATCAGATCTCATGTAGAGCCAAGCTTCTAACTCTACACGACCTAACTCTACAAGGCCTAACTTCACAAACTACACCTTAGTCAAAATATATGGCTTGGCCATTTCGCTACATTCACATGAGCGTAAGGTGAAAAACTCTCATACTGTTATAAAATGGTTCTTGTAATAACGAAACGGCCAAGCCATATATTTTGACTAAGGTGTAGTTTGCGAAGTTAGGCCTTGTAGAGTTAGGTCGTGTAGAGTTAGAAGCTTGGCTCTACATGAGATCTGATTACTTTTTGACAGTGCGAGCTACATGGTCTCGTCTTGGCAACTTTAACATGAAATGTTTTTGTGGGTTTACTTTTCAGAATCGGAAAGCGAAATTTCTTATAGATTCAGGTTACTTATGCATTTAATATACAATCAGCTGGATGAATAACAGCCATGGCTAAGTTTCCACGCAATGGGTGTTTGAAGATGGGCGGCGTCGCCAAGGGCGGCCCAGAAAGTGGTCCTGTTGCGATGGCTGGTTTATGGTGGCGGACAGACTCACGGCGGCGATGTATAGTACGGAGCAAGAGTGCATGGGAGGCCGTCATCTCCTTCTGTGAAACAGTAATGCTTGCGAAGGAGGGGGCGGAAAGCGTGAGGGAGAGGCAATCTTTGCGTCCTCATGCCCCTAGTCGCCGTAGGCGCGGGCTTGCGGACGGCGAGCAATGGGCAGCTCGCCGTCCGGTGAGAACCAGGCCCGGGTCGACGGCGCGTTGCAGGCGCGCCTCAAAGGCTCCTTACCCACGGCGACTTTCTCTAGCGATGCAGTAACGACGCTATCGCGCGTTTGCTTCGATACAGTCGCGATGCGGTCGATAGCTGTTTGTCCGCGCCCACACCACGATTCTCAGTCGCGATGCAAACGCGATCCTTTTGCGCTTCTGTCGCGATGCAAACGTGATTCAGTATCGGCACAAAAATGCCACAGTTGCAAGATGGACTTCGTTGAAGCAACATTAGGCCACCCTCCCTCCGTACTCTCCCCGATGTCGTCCGACACAGTCGCGCATTTGCATCGATACAGTCGCCATGCTGTAGCGCGTTAATAGCGCGTTGGCATCGCTTCTGTAGCGCATTGCAAATGTCAGCATTAACTGACAGGGTCCGCTAGGGCCGATACCTGCCAGGGTCGCGGGTTGTTTGAAAGAGATACTCGTACCGTGGCCTCTGGCACAGGCAATAGAAGGAACACGGGTGGGTGTTTATCAGTAAAAGTCTGACAGGCCCTCCCGCTCCGCCCAAAGCGGGAAAGTTATTTGACTAAAAAAAAATAAAAAATAGTTAGCGGACAGACTCCTGGAAAAATATGGACGAAGCTATTGCTCAGCAGGCTCAGCTTTGTTGCTAATCCATTGCTTCATAAGTTCTTAAAATTTGTCTGCTCACCAAAGTAAATAACGCAATGAATGTTGTTGAAGAAGTCTCGGGAAATGGGACGCAAGGGATGAAAACAGCGAAGTCGTGAAAAACAGATGTTTTTGTATGCAGTTACTTACTTACTACTTTTCAAATGCAGCTACTTCTAATGCATATAATTCCAAAAGTTTCACGAGGTTCCTAGCACATTGTGGCCATCCCTTTTCACCTAAAAAAAGCCATTGAGAGGACATTCGGACATGCAGTACCTAGAAAAACTAGCCTATAATGTCCCCACTGCTGGGTTACAGGCTTCCTCTTTGTGCACAATGGAAGCACAGTTCAACCAGTGATGAGTTGATATGATGCGTCAACTCCTCGCTACACTCAGGCACGCCACAAAACCCTTATATTATGAGGTCATAACGGTCATAAAGTTCCGGAAATAATGATACCATTTTTTACTGCTTAAATAAATACTGTACTTTATGGTTTGCCACAGCTTACCTATTATGGAGGGGCATTGTTTATAGAGCTCTTTATAAGTTAATTAATATTGCCTTTATTAGATGTCATAATTATCCGATTGTCTTGGAACGAGACACCTATCGGAAATTGTAAGACAAGTGTTATTACCTACCTAATTTCATTATTATGCTCTTGATTACGAGTTAAAAGTGGGCTTCGTGCTTAAACAGCCGCATGGGTCCTTGTCGCGGTCGGTCCGTGGATGGGTGACCGTTAATTATAAATCGAGACCCTTCTGTACCTCGGAAATCACTTTAAGCCGTTTGTCCCGGCCGTCATTCGGTTATGTTTCACAGTCGTTATGGGTAGTCAGAAGCCCAAAAATCTGATAACCGATCATACCCAGTAACTGAGTTGTGGAGGTCAGATAGGCAGTCGCTTCATTTGAAAAATAGTAAATTCAGCTGTATCTGGTTAGTCTGGAAGCCGACCTCAACATAGTTGGAACAGGCTAAGCAGATTGATTGAATCTAATTTCATAATATTAACTCGCCAATTCGGGAAGAAAAATCTTAACATGGAATGCACAACTGGATCTTTATAAAACAATTAAAAAAAAAACAATTAACTACTGACATCTGAGTAGGTAATCTGAAATAACTATTATTTAATAACAAGACAATTTAATAGCAATAAGCGATAAATACTTATTCCACAGTTGATTGTTGATCGAGCCGTCGTGTTAGAGGTCACGTAGGTACCCGGTATATTGTTACGGTTAATTTACTCCTAGTTAACGCATTGCCCAGTGTCCCAGTTGTGACGGCGTAGGTCGTGGGTTCGAACCCAGATAGGCGCTTTACTTTGTGTAAATTTTATCACCATTGGTCTCACAACGGTGAAGGAAAACATCTTGAGGAAACCGGCATGTCCTAGAACCAAAAATTCGAAGATATGTGACATCTATCAACCCGCATTGGGCCCACGTGGTGGATGCAACATCGAAAAATGCTCCGGGATGTCTCGACACTATTATTCCGAAATTAATCAAATTTTTTTACCCCTACAACCAATTTCTATTCAATAAACAAAACATTCCCGAAACAAAAATTCGAGGTTTATTATTCCGGTTGTATGGGCAGTTGGGCGGAGGGCAAAGGGAATGGGCACTTTGAGGCCAATATGTCTTTTATAGATAGCCATTTAGACCCAGAGTGGAATCTATATAGTGGTGATTACGGAAGGGAAGAGCTTAACCATTATGAGCCAGGGCTGGCTGGAATATAATCGGAATCGGAAAAATCGGTTTGCTATTGTATCAGATCGATGTTTTATTAATAAACGACTGTGTAAGTTTAGATCATTTAAATATGTATTTTACTATATTTCTTACTGGGTTGATGTCATCACGTCAACGCTGGCTGTCACTGAAAACTGGTGCTGTGGCTCTCCTGCTAGGGTCGTAGTATTATGCTGAGTGATGCGACGCATTTTTTCCATTTTTTTTAGAACACAAAAATAATAAGTTTATTTTTGTGTTCTTTCTCTGTGTCATATCGCAAATATACGTATTTTATTTCTTCCTTATTTTAATGATAGTGTTTTTTCCTTCCATGTAGTTTTCTCATTTTCCAACACACAGAAAATCTATTGTTTTTTTTTTCTTATTCCGAAATGACAAAAAGTAGTTGGGTTAGGTCAGGTAAGAATGAATGTACAGACGCCAGCACATCAAGCTACCCGAAACTGTCAAATTTTCCTAATCAACTTTTAACCTAATTCTTTAGCGATAAAGTTGAAAATCTATTAAAGAAATTTGACAGATTGATGTGCTGGCGTCTGTACGCCGTTTGTGCATGTGATTACGTCGTAGTGATCACTATTGAATGTGTCAAGAGTGAAGAGTATGGTGCACAGTCTGGCCATCGAGAGAATGCGTTCCTGACACCTTTCAGAGCGATAATTCTAGTAACGAATAAAGATCAAAATCGCAAAACACGTGTACGTTTATATGAAACTGACAGGTGTCAAAAACGCATTCTCTAGTCGGCCGTATAGATAGTACAGTTCACGAAGACGCGCCCCACTCTTCTTCCTAATCGTTAACGGTTATCGCTAGTAAATTTCGCTAGTGTTTTAGTTTCATAGTGGAATGGAATAGTGGAATGTTGCTCACTTGCGCTGTAAGCATTAGGAAAAAGAGTGGGGCGCGTCTTCGTGGATTGCACTACCTGTACTGTAATGTCCATTAAGGACATAGATTGACCGAGAAAATTGTTGACCTAATTAAATGATTATTTTTCTTATTTGCATTAGGTACAGACGCCAGCACATCAAGCTACTACAATCTGTCAAATTTCTCTCATAGATTTTCAACTATATTGCTAACGCATAAGGTTCTAAGTTGATTAGGAAAATTTGACAGTTTCGGGTATCTTGATGTGCTGGCGTCTGTACATCTCATAATATAAAATCGATCAATAATATTTAAATAATTTTATGCTGAAGCCGATTATTTTGGAAATCGATATGATTCACAACACTAACGTAGGTGACCCTAATATTTTTGGCTATTGTGTGGACAAATAATAAAGGTCTCAGATATTATCGTACTCATAAAAATATATTTTTATATCCTATCAATATTATTATATCCCCTGTAATGGGCTATATTAATTAACTTCTCTTAGAAATATTTATGTAATATTGAATGAATACGTTACCTAATTTTTGCCTTTTGTAGGAAATTTTCGTATGAGAATTAATGTGGATGGCTTTAAGAGTTGATATGGCTCGAAAGGGGGTGAATTGAGATAACTCTTGCTAGCTCTGATGGTTACACTGACTTCAAATAAATAGAAATTAGGTCAGGACGATGATAAGTATTTTCCTTTTTGAATAGCTGGTAAAATAATGGATACTGCATCAGTTTGTCGATGTGTGACGATGGTGAATGAATGGATCCGATGTGTGAGGTTAAGCTGCGTTCATTTTGTTAATTTTTGTATTGGTGAACTCTGTGGCTACGAGCTACATGTTTAAGCTATACGCTCAAGCTACACGCTCAAGCTACACGCTCAGGCTACACGATCAAGCTATACGCTCAAGCTACACGCTCAAGCTACACGCTCAAGATACACGCTCAAGCTACACGCCGAAGCTACACGCTCATGCTTTACGCTCAAGTTTCACACTCAAGCTACACGCTCAAGTTACACGCTTAAGATACACGCTCAAGCTACACGCTCAAGTTAAACGCTCAAGCTACACGCTCAAGATACACGCCCCAGCTACACGCTCAAGCTACACGCTCAAGATATCCGCTCAAGCTACACGCTTAAGATACATGCTCAAGCTACACGCCCAAGCTACACGCTCAAGCTATACGCACAAGTTTCACGCTCAAGATACCCGCTCAATCTACACGCTCAAGCTACATGCTCAAACTACATGCTCAAGCTACACGCTTAAGATACACGCCCTAGCTGCACGCTCAAGATACATGCCCAAGCTACATGTTCAAGATACACGCTGAAGCTACACACGAAACTAAGGAATGCTAAGGAAGGCTAGATTTCAGTTTCATTGTTCTGAAAACAATTAGATTACAATAAAAAAATGTCGGAGTTCAAGATCCTGATAACAATTGCTTTGGCATTGACCGCGCGTTTCGAAAGAAATACTTGGTTCAATTAACATACCTATAGAAAGATGCAGGTGTGTATAGTAACACTAATCTGTGAAAATGTGTTTGAAATGGAATCGATGCGAGGGAGTTCCAGTGCCTTAGGCATCTTCTGGGCACGCTCGTTCCATCATAGACCTCATCCATCGCTTTCCATCAGGCGTGATAGAGGTCAAGAGCAGGCCTATTAAGCAATAAAAAAAATAATATTCCCGTGTAAGAGGGGCTCGTGGCTAAATGAGTTATCATTTAGGTCGATCGAAGGTTAAGCTGCGCTTGCTGCGGTCATTTCGTGGATGGACAGTTGGACAACAACCCCATCGCATAGCATCACCTTCCCGCGCTATTAGGTAGGTACTTCGTGTTCGCTTACCATTCTCTCTGACTATTTCTTTTGTTTTTTCTCGGCTCCTAAAGGTCACAGCGTGATGATAAATGATAGTTAAGGTGATTGCGCAGTGGTAGATCGCAAAATTCAAATTTTCTTACGTTTTTTGCAATTTGCAGGTCAGTGTCAGTTTGTATCTTGATCAAAATATGATTCGCGACTATAACAGGTACTTATTTACGGAATTATAGCCATTATAATCATATCTTCCTAAGTTAGATTTGTACCACAAGAAGAAATGTCTTATGGAAAAGTGGTTATGGTGCAAATAGAAAGATGTATTAATGTTTTTAACCGACTTCAAAAAAGGAAGAGGTTCTCAATTCGACGGTATGTTTTTTTTTGTGTGTTTGTTACGCGATTACTCCGCCAAATGTGGACCGATTTTCAAAATTCTTTTTTTAATGATTATAATTCTGTAAATACGTACCAGTTAGAATGCACTGAACTTAAATTTAGTTTAGTTTGTGAACAACAGAATCGGCGCCAATGTGTAAGTTATCTCTGTTATGAGTAGAGCTGGATTCATATCACTGTGTCGTGTCGTGTCGTGACGCCTCCTGACGCAGTGTTAAATGTTAGTTGTAATTTGACGTAGTCCTGAGGGACAATTTTCGTAATTTTAAGAACTTTCACAGTCTGATCTCAGTCTCAATCTGTCAAAAATACTTCTAACTTCCTAATTTCGCTACATTTTTGACAAATTGTTGACATTGATTGTCGCTGAGATGAGATCGCGACTAGATTTTGAACGTTTTTAATAATGGGAATTAGCCTTCTAATAATCCTACTTATCCTACTTCCTACTCCTACTAATCCTACTAATATTATAAATGCGAAAGTTTGTGAGGATGGATGGATGGATGTTTGTTACTCTTTCACGCAAAAAATACTGAACGGATTTTGATGAAACTTTACAGTAATATAGTTTATACATCAGAATAACACATAGGATACTTTTTATCCCGATATTCCCACGGGATCAAAACTGACGCGGGTGAAACCGCGGGGCGCAGCTAGTAATTAATAATAATCTATTTATTTCAGAATAAAATTCCATACACAATACAAACTACAATACAAGATCTTCTGCTGTTAACGTATTCTCTATGATACAATGAACGAAACCGCGTGAAATGAACGCGAAGTTGGCGTGGTCTGAACTCTCAAAATACATATTTTCCGGGTACGGTTGACATTTCGATTCTTTGAAGTGGTTTGCACGTGGTAAGATTTACACGGGGAATAATAATTACCGCACAAAATTGGGGCCCAGATCCGATTGATTGGTGTACCCGAGTCACGACACAACACGACACAGTAATGTGTCTGTGGTTTAACTCTCTTGTTGTGTTAACGATCGGCTAGCACCTATATCTTTCAGCCAATTACAATGTGAGATTAAATGTTTGTAAACGTACCCACGATACAGGAGAAATTCCTAGTGTGGGGCAGCGTTAAAAAAAAAGCGTAAAACTCTCGCCAAAAGGTTTCTTTTAAGTCTTAGCGTACGTAGCCTGAGTGATAGGTAACCTCTACCCAGCCCTTCGTCGTGGAATTCAAACGTGACGACGTAATAAGAAATGTCAAGAACTCAAGAACACTCAATGGTAGGCAATTGAGTCATTGTCCACCCAAATAATTGACTTAAAGGTTTCTTTTGAGCGACCAGTTAACCTTCTATATAATAGGATTCATTGAGGTATAGGTACCGGTAGGTGTTAGGACGGGGCTTGTAAGGCCCTTTTTATATACACGTTTTTCTTGCCGTGATAAATTATAGTTTATTCGCCGTGTGTAGGCGCGGTCGTCAGTATTGTACGGATCACTATGGAAGTTTTTTTGATGACACGGCAGCACTACGGCACGAAGTCGTCGCCGTATACCATAGAAACGTGTCGTACACAAGGTCTCACGATTTTTCTACGGCGCGGTTAACTCGCCGTACCGTAAAGAAATCGTGCCTTGTGCAATGGGCCTTAAGAGGGGATATAAGTAGCATAGCAACCCATCGCCACAAAATGCTCTGGTGAACTTTGGGGCATATATCCCAGGATTTTTTTTGTACAGACGCCAGCAGGTCAACCTACCCCAATCTGTCAAATTTCTTTGATAGATTTTCAACTTTAGCACAAAGGAATAAGGTTCATATTCAATTGGGAAAATCTGACAGATTGGGGTAGCTTGATGTGCTGGCCTCTGTATGTTCAAGTGTCCTCTAGCCATAATACCAATTTCAACCTTGCATAAAAATCAGAATGGCGATGGGGTGGCTATGCAAGTCTCAAAATAAAAATGTTCAAACCCGTTTAGAAAAAGTTTAATTTTGGTCCTCTTCGATTTTGTTGTGAAGTGATGAAACAGCGTTTCTATTGATTGACTAGTTAACCTTCAAAGTTCTATAGAATTCATCGTGGTATACAGGTACGTAATAGGTCGGGGCAAAAATATTTTCGTATTTTGAATCTATTGTTAGTAATCAAACCTCTTTGGCAGTACTGAATGGAACTGGCTGGTTTTAATACTATTAAATGTTGACATTCTAAAGATGCAATAAATTAAAAAAAAACTAGTTCTCGCCATTTCTCAATTGTTTTTCAAGCAAACAACATGAACGTATGTGACGAAGAAATTCGGTACATTTTAAAATTTTATTACAAAAAAGGTAAAAATGCGACGAACGCCGCGAATAAAATTTGTGCGGTTTACGGACTTAATGCGGTATCAATACGAGTAGCACAAATGTGGTTCAAACGTTTCAAGTAAGGAAATTTTAGTGTGAAGGATGAAGCTCGCTCTGGACGCCCTGTCACGGATAAAATCAGTGCCATTTTTGAAAAAGTGGAGCCAGATCGACATATTAGTAGTTATGATATTGCTGAAGAACTGGATGTTGATCATAAAACAGTTTTACGGCATTTACAAAAGTCTGGGTACAAGAAAAAACTTGATATTTGGGTACCACATGATTTCACTGAGAGAAACTTAATGCAACGTGTTTCCATTTGCGATTCTTTGTTGAAACGTAATAATTCCGACCCATTTCCTAAACGGTTGATTACGAGTGATGAAAAATGGATCACTTACGATAAGAATATCCGAAAAAGATCGTGGTCGAAGCATGGGCAAGCCCCATAAACCGTGGCAAAGCCCGGCCTGACTCGGAACAAAGTGATGCTGTGTGTTTGGTGGGATTGGAAAGGAATCGTCCACTATGAGCTTTTGCCGCCGGGTAAAACTATCGATTCTGACCTCTACTGTCAACAACTGATGAGGTTATAAGAAGCTATTGAGAAAAACCGGCCGGAGCTGGTGAATAGGAAGGGCGTGGTGTTTCATCACGACAACGCCAGACCGCACTCATCTATAGCCACTCAGCAAAAATTGAGATAGCTTGGCTGGGATGTGTTGATGCATCCTCCGTATAGCCCTGATCTTGCTCCATCAGATTTTCACCTGTTTCGGTCACTTCAGAACTTTTTAGGAAGCATAAAGTTAACCTCAAAAGAACACTGAAAACTACCCGTCAGATTTTTTTGATAAAAAATCTCAAAACTTCTACAGCAATGGGGGATCATGGCATTGCCCAAAAGATGGCAACAAGTCATCGATCAAAACGGCACATACATATTATAAATAAATAAAAAATTAAACCTAAAACAATTTTTTTTTTTGTATGAAAAATACGAAAATACTTTTGCCCCGACCTAATATGTGTATTATGACGGAGGCCTATAAAGGGGATAGAAGTAGCATAACACCCAATCGCCACATACAAAAAATGGCCTGGTACACCTTAGGGCATTCATAGTCCGGAGCATTTTTTTTAGTTTTTTTTTTATGGGCAGTAAAGGCAGGTCGATGCAGTTTTGTATAATCTTCTAGGCGCACTGACGTTAGAGTACCAGAAAAGCCACAAATTGCAAGAAAGTCGTCCCATACATTTCCTTTGGGAATTTAAAAATTAAATGAAATTCAAAAGCGTCTGTATCGCTTGGCATCATATAAATAAAATGTGAGAACTGTCGCTTTTCTGACAGTACCATTAAAAAAACCGTCAATAAAATACAATTGGCAATAACTCAAAAAGTTACGAAGTATCTAACTAAGAACGTTTTCCTCAGGCCACAACGGTTACCTAATGTTTTTGCCCCCTGCCCTTACTGCAGAAAAAACAAAATGGCGTTAGAGTGACTACGCCAGCTTCCACATAAAAATATTATTTAGACTCCTTTAGAAAAGAGGATGTTTAATTTTCCTCTCCAATTTTTTTGTGTACCTAACGATGACATTGCCAAAATACCTTTTGAGTAAAGTGATTAATAAATCATCAATGGCCTAAGTAGTTCGTGATCATTAACTATTAGTGATGATTAGACTAACAGTCAACATGACTGGCAACTCAAAATCGGATGAGTAAGTTCCGTGGCACGTCTTGAGATAACTTCTAAACTCATTGAGGGACAAAAAGTTATCGTGAAACATGTACCTGCTATTTCGACAGAGGGGGAAAGAAGATCAAAGTGGTTTGATGTAGCATACTTACTGTCGCGCCATTTTGTTTTTTTCTCAAAATGACGGCCACGCATGAAACCTATAAAAAGTGTTAAAAAATGAACCCGACAGACTTTAAGAGGTGCTTTAGACCATCGAACTGAACAACTTTCACTATGGGACCAACTCTGAAATCACGAAAAAAAAATCAGCTGTTTCCTACATTTTGGTCAAGTAGGTATTGAAGTTTTGTATTAAACAGCAGATTTTTTTTCGTGATTTCAGAGTTGGTCCCATAGTGAAAGTTGTTCAGTTGGATGGTCTAAAGCACCTCTTAAAGTTTTTCGGGTTAATTTTTTAACACCTTATATAATAATAAAACACTGATCAGGCAGGGGCCATAGTTCTTCCATAGTTAATGGTAACCTCCATGAGGTTAATTCTTAATTTTCCCGAAATAATTATGTAAAAATAAATAATAATAATAATAAAATCTATATTTTGCATTTTAACAATTTACATTTACCACTTCATTTATCATAAAATTATATTGCCTTATAAATTGTAGGTTTAGACTAGAGTTATAAACCTCTGACACCCAAGCTAAGATTTAACTTGTGTTATGGGTGTCAGGGCTCTCAAGTTATTACCAGGTAAACAAATATGAGTTCGGAATTTCATAGTGGAAGATCTTTTTACCGAAAAATAAAAATATATTTTATATTTATTTATTCAAAGGCAAAAATAAACTAATCAAATACAAAAATTGGTTGTCTGTAAAGTCGGTTTGCGGACGATAGTTTTACGTGATAACGTCATAAAGAAACATTGATGGATAAATGTGTCACAAGCCAACGCTTGGGCCGATCGTGCCTCTCTATCGCTTGTTTCGCGCTCTCGCTTGCACGCTCAGGCTCAGGCGGAACGTGACACTTTTTCGTGCGTGCAGCCGGTGTTTATCAATTTATAAGACGTTGTCACGTCAAAAAAAAATCATGCCATGGCCGAAATTCGGTCTAGAGGACTATTATTATTACTTGCTTTAAGGAAATTCGTTCCAAAATCTAGTCGCAATCTCATCTCAGTGACAATCAGTGGTCAGAATGTATAAAAGTCAGAGGTATTTTAGACGTATTGAATTGATTGGAGTGAGATTAGAATATTAATAAAATACCTACGGGAATTGCCCCTCAGATATCGATTAAGACATAGTATTAAAATTGAAAATGTTTGGTATTTGAAAAATGAATTTTATAGTACTAGGACAAGATGTGATCATCACTCTCATGCGTAACACACCATCAATCTCAATCATTTTTAAAGATATTGCTTATCCATTGCTTTCTATGTTCGAAAAATTTGTCTGCTCAACAACGTAAATAACGCAATGAATGTGGTTGAGCTGTCAAAATGAAAGCCATTGCTACTGATAGTGTGTTACGCAATTACCCCACTGCTAGTTATATTATGTGAAGTTGCAAGTGGCACAAGTCGCAGTAGATTGGTCGCCAACTGTGAGCACAGTTTTATATTAAAAAAATATTTTAAGTTAGTCATTTCTGATTTTGTGGATATTGTAGTCTGAAGTTCGATAAATAAACTTATTCCGTCTTATTACAAAACAAGTTCTAACTTTAGACCTAACCTAAACCTTCGAGCCAGTTACTGTATTTTGTACTTTATTCCTACAAGCGAAAAGTTCTTAATGCAAAATTGACAACTTAAACTTGGGTTTAACGTCAGTTTTTGAAATAAGAACTTTAATTTTGTCGGATTACAGTTCGAAGTTTAAAAATGGCTCGATGTTAAACCTGGGTCTAAAGTTAAACCTTGTTTTGTAATAAGGTAGATAAGGTTTTCCCATTTTAACAAAAATAAGGTGTTGTCCTTTCCTTCAAGCCGCAATTTCCTTATTTTCAGGCGTCATTTGTTTTTTGGCTGTAGGTCAATGAACTAGCAAAGACATTAGGCAGATGGAGACAAATTGTTCTTTCAAGAATTTTTTGTAGTTTTAAGATTACGATAGCATATACATTCAAATTAACGAGTATTTACGAACTGGATATTCTTATTAAATGTGCATAGTTTGAACAAGATAAATCTCTCTTGTGTGGCTTACAGACGTCTTTGAATTTCTAGTTTAAGTTTTAATTCGAATATGATAACGATAGTTTTGTTCCCTAGAGTTTTCTTACTGAATCTCAAGGAGGAAATATTATGTTCTGTGGTTGTTAAGGCAAACTTGAAACATTTTTCGGTTGGGCAGTGTTATGTATTAGGTTTTTCTATCTGGATTTTCCTGGATTCGTGTCCGGCTGATGGCGATAGACTCGCTTCCTATTGAATGAATGAATCTTAGGTATATTTAACTACATATATTCTTGCAAATAAATATTTGCAAGAATATATGTAGTTAACATACGTTCTATAAGATCTATGGATTTCACAATATTCGGTATTTCAGCCGTGCAAATATTTAGATTTTATATCTTGGTTATACTTATAGCATGCAGTACACATTTAGTAAGTAATTAGCAATAACATAAAAATACTAATGATAATTTCATAATTTAGATTTGGGATAGGATTGCAATTAATAAATAGTAGATGGTACAACTAGTGCATAAAACAACCCATTTTACCAGTATTTTTACTGTTCAAAATGTTGCAAAATTGAAGAAGAGAATAAATAGCTAATTACCGTCACGAAACTTTTTAAAAGTTTTTTTAAATTTTTAATGTGTCATTCGAC
Organism: Globia sparganii; assembly: GCA_949316385.1. Classification (NCBI taxonomy): domain Eukaryota; kingdom Metazoa; phylum Arthropoda; class Insecta; order Lepidoptera; family Noctuidae; genus Globia; species Globia sparganii. Next base: position 19,704,972 of record OX438660.1, on the reverse strand, counting down.
TTGGGCACTTCATACTGCCAAGTCATAAAAACGTTTATTTGCGTTTTTAAATAATAAATGACAACTATTATATCTGGTTTAATTAAATAAACGATAGAAAATACGGAAGTGATATAAATTAAAGCAAATGAAATAAAATAACGACTTTAATCTACGACATTTTATTGTGCCTGATTGTCTAAGTCTTAGAATAAAAAAAATACTTTATACACTAGAGCATAAAAAGCGATTTTATATCCCCTACGCACAACATAGACGAACTTTTAGAGGCTGACAAGTGAAAATTAAATTAAATACAGCTCTATTCATTAAAAAAATAGATGTCAATAAAAATACCAAGAATAATGAAAATGTTTTAATATTATTTAAGTAATGTTATTAAGTAGATGTGATAATAATTATAATAAATAATTTTTACATATTGCTTGGAACTTGTACGTGCACTATAATACCTATTGTACCCACATTTCGCCATTTATGTTATGTGACATCCCTGCTGAACCCTTCGTGACACAAGTCGTGATGTTATGTCATGTTACCATTTAACGAGTATATTATACTAGTCAGTGGAACAATTGCCATTTATAAACCCATTAACAAATTAGGCAAATTGATACACAGTTCCTTGTTGTCACAAAGAACCATAAACCATCCCAAAACGGAGTTAAATGAAAAATAAATCTTGTGATGCAGATTATAAGGTGGTTTATTAATTTTCCATATAGCTTATTTTGTGTTATAATAGCCGTGTCTTCGACATATTTACGTAGGTAGGTTATTGGCTTATTATGCGATGCGATGTTAATATAGGACAAAATTTAAATTGTTGTGTCAAAATCAAACTCAAGTTAACTACTCAACTAAGATATTGTTTTTTTTGCGAGTCTTTTTGGCATAATCGAGAATAATTCAATAAAATTCTTTGTCTAAGAAAAAAACTTGTTTCATTGATTTATTTTAATTTTTCTTATAAGGATCGTTAATTGTTTGATTTAATATTTATGGACACCAACAATCTTAATAAACTATTGATGTAGCAGTATTTAAATGACAACAGTTATGAATTGATGAACTACTTAGGTCTTGGTAATCATGAGGAAACGGAGGCTCTTGAAAAATATAAAGCTTTAAACAAACATGCAAAGTTTGAAGCGGTATCAAGAATAAGTTGCAAGCTTCTTGAAATCAAACCTCCAGCAAAAACCTCCTAACAACACGCTCCATGACCAGTAACCTCTTGATCCAACCGTCTAAGGCTTTGTCTAGAATGTATGTGGTCTGACTAGGGCGGTTGCGGGCGCGGTAGCGGGCACGGTAGCGGGTGCGAAAGTGCTTCGCGAGTTGCTGTAGCTGCAGTAGACGCAAGATACATAGATCAGAACAGGGTAAAACAATAGAAGATCGCTCGCGTAGCTAGCGAGCGATCTTCTATTGTTTTACTCTTCACAGTTATTTTTGCCTATGACAGCAACCAAACAGCAACGTTATAGCTATCACTATCACTATGATGCAAAATGAGAGTTAAAAAAAATAAACATCCAAATTGAGTACCTCCTCCTTTTTTTGAAGCCGATTAAAAAAACTGTGAAAGTACTGTAGGTCGGTCAGTCACTATGGACGCAAATGGCGGTTTCATGTCTGATACTTCGAAGCCGCGAAAGGTCCTCACTCTGGACGATGCCTGACGAGAGCGTCTTCAAGGTTTCATCAAAGTTCTTGGCCATAAGACCATTGGCCGTAAAACGTAGTACAGCTAGCTATAGCGCCAAGCCTAGAGGTTTAATAAAAAAAAAACATAATTATTATTATTTATGAATCTTGAATATGAAACAATAATAATAATTTTAATAATTTATTGCCGTGTCTTAAAAGAAGATTACCGGCGACAGTTTTATACGAAATTCCTGTTTATTTTGGCAGTCTGCATAAAGTATCCAGAGGCGTGAAGGCTAAAAACTCATTGGCATTTACAAAAATTGGATTTTGTTTTGTTAGCTTACAATGTGTCCCAATGCTGGGCTAAGACCTTCCTTTGTTTCTTCCAAACCTCCCCCTGTTTTGTGCTCTGTCATTGTTTGAAAGTGTATAAAGGGGGATTTGGACTATGGTCTACCACGCTAGAACAGCGCGGGTTGGTGGACGTTGCGCCAGAGACTCGTTCGTCAGGATGCACCACGGGCAGGTGAGGTTGGTTTGAGTTATTGGGAATCCACTAAGAAAGGGTTTTTCGAAATTCCACCCCTAAGAGGGTGAATGGGGGGAGGTTGACATTTCACGCGGACGAAGTCGCGGGCAGAAGCTAGTTGTTAATAATATCGTGTTAATTTTTCCTAGCAACGAATATACATATAATGATGATATGATCTTTTGTTATATTATTTTCTCTTGGCTCATTATCATTTTAAAATTCTTTTCAAAATGATGTTTTTTTTAAAGACCTGTTAAAAAATGGGGTGTTTTGTTTTAATTTTTGTATTGTTTTTATTTTTTTTATGGCAAATTAAAACTCAGATGAATATGAATGGCACGTAGTTCATTGAATGCTGCTACTAAAACGTGAACGTAGGATACATTAGCTCTCCAATTGCGTAACATCACGTAATTCGTAATCCATTGCTTCATAAGTTTGATAACTTCGTCTACTCGGCAACGTAAATAACGCAATGCATGTTGTCGAATTGTCAAAACAAAGGCCACACAATTATTACTAACGCAATTGCCCCCCAGGTCCGCAGTTAAATAAATTAGTTTTGTTTATTTTCCTGCAAACTTGTCTCATAGAAAGGCTTACCTACATTTAAAAAAATCTTAGTCGTAATAATCCTTTCAAACATAACACCCCCATAGTATTAAATATGTAAAAAACTAGGTATCTGTAATATTTTGCAAGTTAAAAGCCTGTAGTCTATCCTGTTCTTAGGTTAGTAAACTTGCAGGTATGTGGTAATCTTGACCAGCCCTGACTCCTGGGAACCTGTTGCTAATGGATGAAGGGTATAAATAGAGAAGTACTGACCTCGCTACGGAGGCCGTTGAACGCAAAGTATACATGCCTCTTGTACAGACGCCAGCACCAAGCTACCTGAAACTGTCCTAATTTCCCAATCAACTATGAACCTTATGCTTTAGCGATAAAGTTGAAAATCTATTAAAAAAAATTGACAGATTGTAGCAGCTTGATGTGCTGGCGTCTGTACATGACTGTGTAGAGGGGTATGTTTTAATTGAAGTTTTCTTGGTCGTTCGAACCGAACACAGGCAGAAAAATAGTAAAGAAAATTAATTGTTTATATATCAAATTGCTTATTTGCCGTGTTATAGACATTTCATACAAATGCCAAATAATGACAGTTATTTGAATTTACGGACACTTTAAGTTGGTAGCCAATTTGATAAACAATTAATTGCTAGAACTTTACTTCTAAAATTAGTTTGTTTATCAACCGATCCGGCTGCTACACGCATTCATTCGTCATTTATATTCATTTCTGGTCGAGAGACGTCCACTGCTGGACATAGGCCTCCCCTAAGCACCGTCACTTCAACAGGTTCTGTGCTTCTCGTAGCCTTCCTAAGGTCGTCGGTCCGCTTTGTGGGAGGCCTTCCTCCCGGTGGGCTCCCGCATTGTCGAGGCGGGGGGGCTAAGTAGCCGTGTCTTGGTCACCCACGGTGAAGCGAAGAGGAACCCGAGAAGAGGCCGCTCGTCAGGGCTTTTGCCGGTAAACCGACGACGTAGCGGCCAGCAAGTAGGTTGCGGTGCCGCTTGAGCGACATCGCAAATGAGGCGGTCCGCGATGTCCTATGAGAGGCATCGCGGCTGAGGGTTGGGGATCGCGGCGGGAGAGGGGAGCCGGTATTGCGGTGCGCCGCTCTCCCTACCTTCCGCGATCTTGACGGGGTCGCCACCGTCTGATGGCGGACGCGGTAGGGTCGCAAGGGAGGAGGAGTGTTGGTATGACGTTGGCCGCTCTCTCTATTCTCTGCGGCTGAAAATTGGCAGGCGGCGGGGCCAAAGACCTGACCCGTCGCGGTGGGACCAAGGGTGCCCAGACACGGGGTCGTCTGCGCTCATGAGCTGGTTTGGTCCCTGGGGTTGTCACGGTGTGCTATGTGTTCTGGTGCGCCGGTGTGGAGTAGTTACTCCCATCACCCGCCGCGGCTCTCCTCTGGGCAGTCCCAGAGGAGAGTCCGGTGAAGGACAGCCGCGGTGGGTTCACGGATGATTGCTAACGCGTGCCCGTGTGCCCGCCGTAAGCGGCAGAGGGGGACACCGTGGAGTTTTAGTGGGTTAGAGTCCCACATAACTGCACTATCTCCCCGTGGTAGTGCAGAATGCATGAGAATTTCTCCACGTTAAAAAAAGGCCTTCCAGCGCTTCGCCTGCCGGTACGCAGTTACCACTCCATTACCTTTCGGCCCCATCGGTCATCTGTTCAGAGAGCAATTATTCGCGGGCTATGTCTTGCCTTAATTGGTTTTCCTGCGTATATCTTCATCTCTGATTAGATCACGTAGGGAAACTCCAAGCATAGCTCGATTTATTGCCCTTTGGGTGATTTTAGCCTTTTAATTGGACCATTCTGAGCGACCACGTTTCAGTGCCATAGGTCATCACTGGCAACACGCACTAGTTACACGCATTCTGAAAAAACTAAAAAAACGAATGCCGCCATTTTTTTTTGACTCAGCAGTTATTTCTCACTGTTGTCTTGAAGGGTGACTGAAAGAATATCCCAAGACGAAGAAGATATAACTAGTGGTATGCAAAAAGCCTAGGTAAACGTTTCTCATAGGTTTACTCAAACAGCATTTAAGTTCCACACTTTTCCTTATTTTTCAGACTGTTACTGCGTTATTTTATCGCTGACTGCTGATTAGGGCTTAGAGGTGTTGAATAAACTGATTCAGAAATTTTATCAGAGACTTCCAACTGGACCACGAAGGTTTACACCCTTGCAGGGTGGTAGGCCTTTGGTGGTAGGAATTTATTTTGTATGAAAAATTAAACCAAAAAAAAAATAACTAAAATAATTCATATGCCAGTTGATTCTTTGATATGGTCTCATTCATACCCCAATTTAAAAAAAAAACACTTTGTATAAAGGCTTACCAGTTAAACACATACACAGCATTAACTCAAAGTCTATTTCATAATAATAATAGTAATATTTATATAAGTTTTTATATTTTATTTATTTTATATCCTAATATTTAAAAATATAATTTATGTACTATATAGTGAAATAAAGGAATAATAATATAATAAATATCATCATCTGCCTAGCCTTTTCCCAACTATGTTGGGGTCAGCTTCCAGTCTAACGGAATGCAGCTAAATAACAGTATTTTACATGGAGCGACTGCCTATCTGACCTCCACAACCTAGTGACTGGGTAATACGATACCACTTGGTAAGACTGGTTGTCAGATTTTCGGGCTTCTGACTACCCGTAACGACTGTCAAGGATCCACGAATGACAGCTGTGACCAAATGCTTAACGTGCTTTCCGAGACACGGAGGGGTCTCGGTATGTAAAGATGGCCCATCCATCCAAATACCTGATCGATCGACCTGTGCGGCTGTTTTTATTTAGCCATAATAATACCTATATATACACAGCCCGCATTGTTAGGAGGTTCCTCTTTCTGGAGCAGTGGGGCCCTGACCGTCGGTAGCTTGGACCCTGTTCCCGATACTTGTGGGCTACTATTTTTTATATTTTTAAACGTTTTTATATTTTATTATGTTGTAATATTTAACAATATAATTTATATATATTTAATTAAATAAAGGAAATAATAATATTCTTTATTGTTCTCTCATATTCACAAACACAGTACAAAGTCAAGGTAACACCTGTGTCTGTTGTAGGCACAGATATACATAAATACACCTAGATAACGCAAGAGCAACTACTTCGCGTGCCAAAAATCGCACCAACTTACGTTCAAAAATCGCAAGCCGCCACTTTCGCGCTCAGTCCTGTGTACTGCCTATCGATTCTGTAAACATCTCACTGTGATAACATAGGTGAAGTGAGCCTGAAGTGAACTATCAATGGTGGCAATCCCAAACATCAGGTGGAATGACAGCTCACTTCACTTTAGTTTTCACGGTGAGATTTTTACAGAATAGCACTGGCTGGCTGGGTGAGCGTGAGTGAGAAAGAGCGCATGTGTTGCCATAGTAGGTAGCCAAAAAAATGGCACGATTGGTTTTCATATAGATCGTGATACAAGTGCGTTATCTGTGGTTGTAGGTAAAACCTGTATTACAGATCACCAGGCTTACCCTCCATCGGACAACTCACCTATAGACTTATGCCTGTATTAATTGAACATACAGGTTGTACCTACTTAATAAAACATTATTACAAATGACTAATAACAAAAGTGAATAATATATTTCGCATGTGTGTTATGCTATGTTATTTCTAGTGTCCGTAGATATTTCTAATGTGTCCTCACGGCTAAGTTTCATGGCACAATATTAGGTGGCATTTGCATCCATTGCACAATAGGTGCTGATTGTAATAGCTAGGCTAGGTGTACCTTACAGCTTACTATGCTAATTCATGAAAGTTGTCATTGCGATATAGAATTTCATATTTTTTATTGCAATTAGCATATTAACTTGAATATTCTGTTCGATGAAATGATATTATAAAAGACAATCCGACCAAAAATATTTCAGATAAATTGGTTGTTACCAGAGGGGCAATTCTCGTAATTTTTAAGAACGTTCACAGTCTGCTCTCAGTCTCAATCTGTCAAAAATACATAAAATTTCCCTACATTTTGACAAGATTTTGACATTTTTTTGTCGCCGAGATGAGACTGCGACTAGATTTTGAACGTTTTAAATTACGAGAATTGGCCTTCAGATCTAATGTAGCATTCCTAAGCCTCTAACTTTATAGGCTTCTATAAACCTTACATCTTTCTAGGGCTTCTGGAAGTACCCTAAAGATTTTATTTTAGCTGACCCGGCAAACTTCGTACCGCCTCAGATATTTTTTTTTGTTTTAATAATTATTCTGCTAATCGGGGCGAAGACAAATCCAGCAAATTAAAGATCATGAAAATCGGTAAATAGTTATTAATGGTGTAATTATCCCGACATTGTTTTATATAGGTGAAACAAAATAAACGCAAGTCCTGAAAGTAGTTTGTTCATATAATTGACTACTGAATTGATTTCAGTAACTTTTAATATAGGTATTTTTCAAAAATTATGTATTTTTTCATTAACCTCCGATTGAGTCAAATAAAATTATATCTTATTTCAAAACAATAAGACTCAATTTTAAATGCATGAAGTAATGCTAGTGTCAACACGATGTTCTTAATAAAAATAGCAAGCTTAAAAAATAAGTGTTGGTCATTGTATTATGCTTTTAACTCAATACTCTAATTGGGGTGTATGTGGTTTTGCGATAATTATGTTACACCTTGTATATAATAACTTGGAATTTGTAGAACAGCATGAATAATTGAATAAGCCTTTCTCAAAGAAAACCGGTGTTGTGGATATTTCTGGGGCCAATGATTGCTAAGTAACAGGATTCCGGTACTCAAATGTCAAAGTATTTATTTTAATTAAACCATTTACAGGAACTTTTGGATTATCAAGGACTTGTCGGTTAGTTAGGAGTATAAAGTTTCGCATTTCAAAGCGTAGTAGGTACAGACGCTGTAGGCACATCAAGCTACTACCTACGATTTTCAACTTTATGGCTAAAGCATAAGTTTCACAGTTGATTGGGAAAATTTGACAGTTTCGGGTAGCTTGATGTGCTGGCGTTTGTACATACCTATGGAAAAGAAAAGGCAAGAAACTCCATGGGTCTTTTAAATTTTGTCCTACGGCACATTAAAAGCGTCCAGGGCACAGCGAAGAGAAACAAAGAAAAAAACCCGTGGCAGCTAAGAGAAGACTGTTGCGTTTTATACCCCCCCTCCTCCATATTATTGATTTTAATTAATATTATAAAGAGGAAAGATTTGTATGTATGTTTGTAACGAATTGGCTCAAAGAGTACTGGACCGATTTTAAAAATTCTTTCACCATTTGAATGCTACATTATCACTGATTAATATAGGCTTTTTTTTTCTTACCCGTGCGAAGCCGGGACGGACCGCTAGTCACAGATAATTATTTACTTAATAGGTACTGTGTACTCGTCATCATCATCTGTCTAGTCCTTTTCCAACCATGTTGGGGTCGGCTTTTAGTCTAACCGAATACGGCTGAATACCAGTATTTTACATGGTGCGACTGCTTATCTGACCTCCACAACCCAGTTACTGGGTAATACGATACCCCTTGGTAAGACTGGTTGCTATAGACTTTCGGTTTGCTGACAATCCGTAACGACTGTCAAAAGATCCACGAATGACAGTTGGGACCCAACGGCTTAACGTGCTCGCTGAGGCACGGAGAGGTCTCAGTATGTAAAGATGGTCATCCATCCATGGAACGACCGCGGCAAGCGTTGCTTAACCTGATCGATTGACCCGTGCGGCTGTTATCATTTAGCCAGAAGCCGCTGTATTCTTTTGTTTCCTAATCCCGACTTAGAGACGACCAGTTTGATAATCTAACCAATTTATCTAATATATTTATTTTTTTATTTACGCTATATTTTAGTTTATTTTTTGTTTTAGTTAAGTTAGGATTTAATTTTGTTATTTATTATTTTTTTATAATAATAAGTGTTAATAGATATTCATTGAAATTAAATGATGCCAATGGCAATTTTGTTCAAAATTAAATATTTATCTAATTCAATGTTAGACCTTGTGCTAATTTGTCAATGTAAACATCAGGTGCATACCTGAGGTTCAATGTCCTAATCAGCTCACAATGTGGACAACTGATTAGTATGTTCTTCTGTACATCTTCAAGGTTTCTTAGCGTGCAGTGACGAGCAGATGACAGCAAGCACGTTTGCAAGCCTTGTTTGGTCATGGTTAAGATGGGAGTCCAACCCATGGTCATAGTAAGATTAGGGATTTTTATGGAAGGTCAGAAGTGTTCAGTTTTTGTACTAATTCTTATTAAGGGTAAATCACACTGCATAGTTATGCAAGCAGCAAGCAAGAATTGTGTTTATCACAATGTGGAAGAATGGACGAACGAACGATGAATGAATTTAAATGAAGCGAAGGAACTATGAGGATCGTAGCAGGTATTCTTTACTTTCTGTCTACCCCCCGAAAAAAGCGAGAGTTTATACAGAGTGCGCAAAAAATCGTGAATCAAACGAAACAGGACGACAGCTGGGGTTATTTGCAGTAAAAAAATTATCTGTGTCCGTGCCCTAACTTGATCTCCTTAAAAGTTGTGAGAATTTGAGTGTTTACAGTAAGTTCAAAATAATTTTTCGTGAGACTTAAAGATATTGAAAAAGTGCCAATACTGATAAATCACGGTACCCACTATCATAAAAGCACTTTTGTAGTGATGATGCTTTTTTTATTTTTTTTTTACTCCAAATAACTCCAGCTATCATTTTGTTTCATTTGATCCACGATTTTTTATCCAACCTGTACATATGTTTATGTGAAAGAGTGGTTATACCCATGAAAAAGCCTCCTAAAAACGAATCGTTTTGCTTACCAATGCGTGGTAGCATTTTTTATTGCCAAACTGGGCATATAAATAAGTTCATAAGGTAATTTTACCTGTGATAGATTGATTTATATAATTTATTAGATTTTTGTTGATTTATATCTTAATAGTTTCGGTACTATCATTAATTGGTATTTAATTGATCTCACACTGTTGATTTTATTTAACTTTTTTTGATCTCACGCTGATGGCAATGTATATTCTAAGTTTTTTTTTTATTTTATTTGATTTTAGATCAGTTCAATTTTGGTTTTTGTTCCTGTTTTACAATAATCACTATTCATATACACTCACAAACATCCTTGTGCCACAAAGGCTGAAAATCCGAAACAGTTTTTTAAAGTTTGTCGTCCCGCTCACTGAAGAACCATCACAAGAGAGACTGAAGTTGTGGCGAGACAGTGCTTCCTTACCCAAACAGTTCGTTCCACCCTCTTAAGTCCTCCCACCTGGACATGAGTTACCTTGGGTAACCTGGAAGTCTTTAAACAGACTCCGGGCCCAGATTGGCAGAAGCAAGGAAAACCTGTTCAGGTGGAGATTCATAGACGACTCCGCCTTGGAGTGTAAATGTGGTGCTGTTCCACAAACGATGGGACATTTAGTATCGTGTCCTGCGTGTCCTGTCAGCTGCACGTTACAGGAACTGGTGGACGCTGGTGACGGCGCCAAACAGGTAGCCGAATTCTGGGCCGAGTGCATTTAGATTGCTATCGACACGCTAAGAAGAAGAATAATCACTATGCTCTAAGTACCGCTTTGAAAATGTTGCAACTCTGACTCCCAAGATACAGGCAAATGCCTAGTTTGAGAGTCACCGTCTATTCTATTCTTGTGCAAATTGTGATGAATAAATAAATAAATAAAATAAATAAATAGCTAGTATTTGCTTCATTATCGGTACATACCAATAACGGACCATAGATTATGCAGGTTAACTTACACTTACTTACAAACAAAACCGAGTTAATTAAACTAGCCCATAGCTTCAATCATCAAGGTGTGGCTATAAGCAAACATTGCTAAATTATGTTAGTTAAAACAATGCCTCAATAAACATAGAAAATGCTTTGTTGTCTGCAGTATTAGGTACCACAACTGGTCATTAATAGACTAGACTACCGACTGCTGAGGCTAAGGTCCAGGGTTCGATTTCCAGTTCGGGCAAAATGTTATTAGGTTGTTCTATTAGGATTTTTTTTCAATAGGAGCCTGGAGTCTGGATTTGACCCGATTGATGGCAATAGGCTCGCCCCCTATTACTACCCGAAACTGTATAATTTTCCCAATCAACTTTGAACCTTATGCTTTAGCGATAAAGTTGAAAATCTATTAAATAAATTTGATAGATTGTAGTAGCTTGATGTGCTGGCGTCTGTACAACATGAGATTGGCGCAATGTGGGTCTACAACAGATACAGCTCAGTCTAACCCTTCGTAGTTCACAGGCGTGAAGTTATGTTATGTTTTTGAAACCACAGAGAAACGAAAAATAAAACTGAAATTCGTTACTGTTGAGGTACCTAGCTAGTGACTTTGTCTAGCAGAGAAACACATTAATTAAGTATTGTCAAGTTAGAAATAACCGATAAAACGTTTTTAAAATAAAAATATGTATTCTAAAATATTGTACTTATTTAATTTTCTCAAAACTGCCGGGTCAGATTTTGATGCCACTTTGTACAGCAGCCAGCGCATCAAGCTACCCGAAACTGTAAAATTTTCCCAATCAACCTTGAACCATATGTTTTAGCGATAAAGTTGAAAATCTATTAAATAAATTTGACAGATTGTAGTAGCTTGATGTGCTGGCGTCTTTACAAGGGTGTAATTGAGGTATCCTCACAGAAATACCACAACAGTATCGCTATTGGTTCATAGACCACTTTTGATCAGTCTCCGAGAAGAAATTCTATCCATGTATTGGTAACCATCAACTATTATGTAACCACACAAAAACTACGGGGACTTCAAAAGAAACCAATTCATGCCTCGGAAAGCACGTTAAGCCCTTGGTCTTGGCTGTCATTCGTGGATCTTCGACAGTCGTTACAGGTTGTCAGCAGCTCGAAAGTCTGGCAACCAGTCTTACCAAGGGGTATCGAATTACCCAGTAACTGGGTTGTGGAGGTCAGATAGGCAGCCGCTGCATTTAAAATACTGGTATTGAGCTGCATAAAAGTGAATTAAGTTGCATCAAGTTTGTTTTTCTTTTTTATAACCCCTGCTTATTTGACTTTAATCATGTGGGTCACGTGGGTTGTGAAGGTCAGATAGGCAATCGCTCCATGTAAAATACTGGTATTCAGCTGCATCTAGTTAGACTGGAAGCCGACCCCAACATAGTTTAGATAAGGCTAGGTAGATGATGACTTCAAAAAAGCCCAACAAACTAATAGGCACAAGGGTAAATTACGATAAGATCATAAGGTCTAGTTCACAACGCGCTTTATATTCAATGCAGTGAGCATTCCTCATTACAATACAATGTGATACACTGATTACTCATGTGTTTGGCTAATGTTATCGTTACTGCAGTCAGGGTTGGCTTGCGAAATGTATCGGTGATAAATCAATCATAGTCGAGCTGGTGGACTTGTAGAATGGTTATAACGATTAATAAAATTATCTGTAACAATCCTACTAATATTATAAATGTGAAACTTTGTGAAGATGTTTGTTACTCAATCACTCGTAAACCGTTGAATGGATTTGGATGAAATTTTGGCACATAGATAGTTTATAACTAGGATTAACACATAGAATACTTTTTATTCCGATATTCCCACGGGATCGAACCGCGGGCCGCTGCTAGTAAACTGAAATTTCGTGTTTTTTTTGGGGTTATATTTTTTTCATTGTTTGTGTGAGAAATGCTCCGCATAATCAGTTTATACTGTTCCCACATCTGTGACACGTCTCCTCCCGGTGCAGCGGTGAGGGGGAGTGGGTGATTCACCCAGTATTGGACCCAGTGTGGGTTTAGTAAGGCGCATCTTCACTTGAGGCAACCTCGGGCCGAGCGGCGGCCTCAACCCCGCGGCAACTCTAGTTGGGAGGATGTTGAGGGTCGAGGCGTGAAGTTTCCGCGGCACGCGGCACGCTCAGATTGAGGCAGCTCGCCCCGCGGGTGCTCAAGTGGAGATGCGGCTGTAGATGTCACAAATTATTGCTTTATAGGGTTCCATACCGAAAGGGTAAAACGGGACCCTGGCTATTACTAAGGCTCCGCTGTCCGTCCGTCTGTCACCAGGCTGTATCTCATGAACCGTGATAGTTAGACAGTTGAAATTTTCACAGTTGATGTATCTCTGTTGCCGCTATAACAATAAATACTAAAAAACAGAATAAAATAAATATTTAAGGGGGCTCCGATACAACCAACGTGATTTATTTGCTCGATATTGATAACGGCAACAGATAGACGCTTGAAATATTCATAGAATATTGATTTATACATATATTCAGTTTAAAAATACATAATTAAATTAAAATAAAACAAATATTTAAGGGGGGCTCCTATACAACAGACATCATTTTTGCCGTTTTTATAGATAATGGTACGGAACCCTTCGAGCGCGAGTCCGAGTCGCACTTGGCCGGTTTTTTTGTTCTAGGTCATGCCGGTTTCCTGACGATGTTTTCCTTCATCATTTTGAGAGCAGTTGTGATGAAATAATTTACACAGTAAAGCGTCTGTCTGGGTGCGTACCTACGACTTACAATTCGTAAGTCGCGGGCGTTATCACTAGGCCGACTGTTGCCTCTGATCTCAAATGCTCTGGCGTAGCAACAATACCTAAATTTTACGTGAGTGACATATACATGTTTGGATATGTTGGTTTGCGACTTAACTTATGTGCCTATTTTGGGTACCTACGTAGTATGTACCTTTATGCTCGTCTAGTCTCAAAGTCGATCCTTATGCAGCATCAGCTCAGTATGAACCATTGTAGCCTAGGCGGGCGCTACCGAAGCGTAGGACACCGTAATACGCTCAGTTTTTTGTATTACAAGCCAGAAAAAAATGTGTATCGTCAAAAAATGTTCAAATAAAGTCTTAAGTAGGTACCTACCTATACAAAAATATTATAATAAAATAAAATTGCATCATGATAAAACAAACGTAGCTGAAAAAATATTTTTCATCGCATAATTCTCAAAATGTTGAGCGGTGAACTATCATATTTTATGTAAGTATTGATAATAATTTAGTTGATTGAATTCCCTTTATACGCATCTTCCTTCATCACCCTTTATACGTAATTTTAGGGTAGTTATACCTAAAAATTATCCCAATAAGGCCCGGCGCCCATTATCGGCATCGGCAAGGAAAGGGATCGTTCGGCATTCCTACATGCAAGCGCACACTGTCGGAAACTATGCTTTGGCATACTGCAACGTTCTTAGGGATGACGAGGCATCCTTAAGCATGCCGAACCGTTCTCTCGTCCCTCGCACCGCAGTGCAAGCTAGCCCGAGTATTGCCTCGGCGCCGGCGGCGGCGGCGCGGCGTGCGACGGCGTACCGAAGGATCCCGAAGTATCCTGAAGCATCCTCAAAGCTGCCGATGCAGTAGCCTCAAGCATACCGAAGCGGTATTTTTGTTACTACTATCATATATCATGGAAATTTCTACTTTATTGCCATAAAGTAAATGTATAATGCTTTTTATCACCTAAAATCCTCAGCCGTGCCGATGCCGATAATGAGCGCCGGGCCTAAGCCGTGTATTTCTTTTTATTTTTAATTAAAACTGCAAAGTTACTTTTATTTTTGTAATCTCATTGCATCGCTGTTTTGGACATTTTTTGTTGCCTCGACGCGCTATTGTGACTTCCTGAAAATTTGCTTCTTACCGCGCCTTAACCAGTTCCTATCAGGCAAATAAATAAGTTGGACAGGTAACAAGAATACTTGTTGCGTATCTCATACTGCTGCAGCGAATAAATTATGATTTTTACAATATCTACAAGGCAGTTTCTGTTCACAACTTTGTCCCAAAATTTAGTATTGGGTAATCATAACCTTCTGAACGATACAGCGAAAGTAAAAATAACTTTTTGATAAAAATAGTTTGTGTATCAAGTTGACCATGTAAAGCTGTCTTAGTGGTGAATGTTTGACCCTTGATGCTTTGAATTTTAACTTTAAACTGACCCATAAAATGAGTAGCTACCTATCTACTTATAGTACCAAGGCGATGCGTATAAGCAGTTTAGACTGCCTCGTGGGTCTAGAATCTAGACTATTACGATCTAGACTCAAGATCGTAATAGTCCATTTATTTGCCAAAATACTGTAACATACTTAAATATTAAAACGTTTTTAAAGTTCATAATATTCAGCCGTTTCCGGCGTACAAATAAAATAGCAGGGTTTTGGTTAGTTTCTCATTGAATTAAATTAATAAGGATAGATAGTAATTATTCAAATTGCGAATTAGTCAAATATTACTTACAGAAATACGACTGCTTTACTTATAGAAATGTCAAAAAGATTAAAATTAAGTCAAACAAATAATAAGAAGAGACTAATAAAATTATTTCCTAATATTGAAGTCAACTTTTCATTCATAAAATCATTAGTCGAGTAGTAGCAACGAGTTGCTTATGAGATAATTGAATAATTTTCATTTAAGTTCTACAGAATTACCCTTTATTATAATGCCATAATGCAAAATTGTTAATTGTAGGTAATTAACGTAAGAGCGCCTGCGTCTATGATGCCCGGGTTGGGTAAATTGTTATTGCATTTTACCTGTGATTAGGAAGTTCTCAGTTCTGAATTCGTGCCAGGTTACAATTGGCTCGTCCTTTTTTAGGTGGGCCTTATAACATATATAGGTAGTTGTTGGAATGTGGATGTACAATAAACTTCTGCCTGTCTTGAAATGAATTACCCACTTTATTATAATTTTAGTTGCTACTTCTAATGTGAGGCTACCATGTAACATTCCTAGAAAATAAATAAAGTTGAACAGAACAAACAAAAGTTAGACAAACAGCCCCTAACCAAAAATTAATAGCAAAGTAGCATGACTGCTAGGACACCATAAAAATATGTAGGCGCTTATAATAGAGACGGACGGGTTCTCTAATACAGTATTACATATTATTATGATTAGAATATTTACATAATTTAAAATATTAGCTACATGTGTAGAGGCAGGTCCTAACCAGTAAAATTACTTTTATACAATGTTTTAACTTCAGAAACAGGTTTAAGGACTTTTGAACACTTAAAGTAATTTTAAATAAATTTATGATTGGATTGATGTGTTTTCATTCAAATTAACATATTGTAATAAGCAACTATCTACAAAACTAAAGGGCGTAATAAATGTATTGTATGTTGTTTTAAATTTATTGTATAGTGTTTTTTTTTGTCTTTGAGAGAAATCAATTTAAATTAAGGGTTTCTTTTAATTCGTCATTCGCAATTTCGCATTCTAATTACTACAATATCATACACTACAGACCGACAGATAAATTAGTTAATTCAAAACAAACTAATCAAATAATTCGAGCAGATATTGCAACTGGAAAATCTAATATTAGAGATTTAGTATTATTTTTACAGTTGCACGTCGTTGGTCCGAAAATCCATGTATAACAATTTGGATAGGTACTTTTATAATTTTTAAACTAGGTAGGTACATAATGTTATGAACTTTTAACTCGATCCCTAGTAACAATAACGCTGATCTATCACAATACAGTCAATCTTATCGGCTGCTCCGCGCGACCGCCGGACAATTGCCTTTGCAACACTATTTTTACTCTGATCTTGGACGAGCGCCATCAACTGAGCTAACGCCAGTTCACTAGTACTAACCCCACAGATATACGTACCCGCTCCCACAAAATTTTAAAATACTCTTACTAACCCATAACCTCGACCGAGAACCATCAATGAGCACCCGTTTCAATGAGATACGTTTTAAACCGTGCGTTCCAAATAAACGCCAAGGTTCGTGATCGTTTCAGTTCGAGAGTATGGCGGCGTGAGCGCGCACCGCGTCGGCCATGGCGCGCCAACGATGGACGCTAGCTCTAATTTTAATCTGCCTGCCTATCCTTGCCACAGTGATAACCGCATTCCGTGTACGCGATTTACCCAGAGCCGAAAGTGTGAAACACGATGTGAAAAAGCAAAAGTGTGAAGACTGTGATGTGAAGGTCGGTCATAAGTTGCATAGTGCTAAAATCGAAAGTGAAAAACATGTGTCTGAAGATTTGAAGAAGGTGGAACGAGACAAACAACAAAAACATCAGAAGGCTGAAACAAAACCTGCTCATAAATTCGATATAAGAAGCGACGAAGACGACGACGACGATGATGGAAAGGACATTTTGAAAATAAAAACAGGATTTAAACAGGAAGTTCCCGCTAGTAAAGTGAAATTAGAGGCAAGTACCAAAAAGTCTTTAAACTTAGATGATGACGGCAATGACGACGATGATGACGACATTAAACCAAGTTTATTGAAAAAGTCTAAAGTGGTTGACATTAAGAAAAGCGATCAAAAACCAAAACAAGACAGTAAGAGCTCAAGAGTCAAGGAATCTACTTCGAAGACTGTAAAACGCGATGATGATGACGATGACGATGACAGTGACGACGACGAAAATAAGCCACGTGTTTTGTTGAAACCAAAAATATTTGAAGCAAAATCTGATCTGAAACCTAAGCATGACACTAAACGGCCTGAGTTTAAAGTTAAGCTACCGAAGTCTAAAGAAGTTTATGACGATGACGATGATGATGATGATGACGATGACAAAATTAAGCGAAAGCCATTTGAAGTAAAAAAACTAGATTTGAGAGCTAAACAAGAAACTAAAAGGCCAGAATTCAAACTTACGCTACCAAAGTCAAAAGTAGTTGATGATGACGATGACGACGATAATGACGATGATGAGTCAAGTACTTACTCAAAAGCAAAAGTTTTAGACAAGAAAAGTGATCACACGTTAATACAAGATACTAAGAGCACAGAAATTGCAGACTCGGCATCAAAGTCCAAAGAACTTGATGATGATGATGACGATGACGACGACGACGACGATGATGACTACGATGATGACGATGATGATGATTTCTATAGTAGTACATTGTCAAGCATCTTGGAAACGTTTAATATGCTCGGTTTAAAAATTGATCCAAGTCTTGAACCAACACCTAAAACTCATGAAACTAAAAAAACAGAACCCAAGGTTAAAGATATAAAACATGATGATGATGTTGAAGAAGAAGACGAAGTTAAAGAAAAACAAAAACTCGAAATCGCATCAAAACCAAGTATTATCAAAAAAAGTGATGTACAGAAAGTGAAAGAAGCACCAGCTATACCCTTTTTCAAGAAAATTTTTGGTGGCGATAATGATGATGATGACGACGACGACGACGACGACGACGAGGATGACGATGATGATGACGATGATGACGACGACGACAGAGATGACTTTGCGTTAAAGAAAATAAAACCTAAAATTGCTATTAAAGAAAAGGATAAAGTAGATAAAAAACCTCCAGAAATAAAGAAGGAAGTTAAAGTAAAAATAGAAGCACCGAAAAAAAATTTAAAAGAGGACTTTAAGGATAAAAGTGAAGAGAAAAAACCTGAAATAAAATCCAAGCCTGAAATCAAAAAGGTACAACCAGATCAAAAAGAAATAAAGGAGAGTAAAATTAAACCTAAGGAAGATGATCATAAAACTGATAAACCGGTCTTAAAAGATAAAACTAAAGATGCCACTGAGAAATCAGCTTCTAAAAAAGAAGATAAAAGGGAAAAAGAAACAAAACACGTAGAAGACAAACCTAAGAAAGAACATGAAAAAGACACCGTCAAAACAAAATCTAGTCAAGAAAAGGAAGTCAAGGATTCAAGTCACGAGAACCTTAAAATGACTGAAAAAATTGTTCCGGAGCATAAGAAAAAATATCCTATCAAAGACACTTACAATATGTACGATTTAAAAAAAGACACTAAATCCGAATTTGTAAAAAAATCTGATAAAACTTCAAAGGAGAAGTTTGATGACGGCCCAGAAATGTCTTCGTCAACTGAGAGTCATCTAAAACACGTTACGGACGCTTTGCACAGACGAAATTTGCTCAAAAGTGAATTTGAAGACTTCTATGCATTCTTTCCTACTTTTGCACCAAATTTTTCTCGAATCCATAATCCGGAATGCAGGCGTCACGGACAGATTGTGTTGAGGCAATTACGAGGAACCAAACTATGGGCACTGAATAGTAAGTTTCAACTGTTATATTCTCAACACGATCCTAAAATCATAGTTTAGAAATTCAACACTCGTATTTTGAGATTTATATCCGTTAACCGGAATAATTACTTTACCTTACAACTATTTATATTGGCAATGTTTCAGAGATTTCTACAACAATGTTGCGCGAAAAAAAAAACATAAATAACGACTTATTGCAGTTAATTAATCAAGGGTTTACTGTTTTTAAGTGAAGGACACTTTTCGTTTTGGTAGTCGTCATAAAAATAAGTGTTTATTTGGCGTAGTTTCATAATGATGGCCTAGAATTTATGATACACAAAGGGATCACAAATGACAGTAAACATTGGCGTGACCTTGACGCGTCCGCGTTAGCCTCAGGTGCTCCCCAGGGCTTTGCATAGTTGAACGAAACAGGAATTTTTCATTACAGTGCTCGACGCTACGGCGAAGATTCCCTCGGGTATCTTGCAAGGTAATGGAATCCAGCTTGGTGACTTCGACCAGTGTGTGGGGAGCCGTGCCCGAGTGCAGTTGGAGAGTGGCAGCGTGGTCAAGGTCCAAGGAAAGTACTGCTTGGCTCGGCTCGACGTGAAAGCAGAACATCCAGAACTGGAGGCTCCAGTGCATTTGGCGCAAGCCAAGAACTTGATTAGGAGTCGGATCGATGATGTGAGTTTCAGTTATAAACAAATTATTGGCTTACATTCGCCCCACGCTAGACGCCATAACAAACAAATGATTGCACTTAAACTACTAGCTGGGGAGCTCATTGTTTGCATTATTTGTACGAATCTAAAACTGACATTCGCCGTACTCATGATTTTTATATTTACGAGCAATGTGCGTGTTTTGAATTTGTTATTTTAACATATATTAGAATCAGTTATTTTTAACATAATTTGTATTTTACTTGAAATATCACAAACAATGGAGCTAGGGAGCTTGCTAGTTCAAAAGTTGCAATGCAAATTTTCAATAACCGGAATAGCATTTCAGATGCTTGGGACATTCGAAAACTAAGCTACATGTTGAAAGTACTGAACTGAAAAAAATCAAACACGAATTTAGCTATAAAAAGCTGCATTTCTTAAAGCGATTAGACAGTAATGGCTTTC
Source organism: Globia sparganii (assembly GCA_949316385.1). Classification (NCBI taxonomy): domain Eukaryota; kingdom Metazoa; phylum Arthropoda; class Insecta; order Lepidoptera; family Noctuidae; genus Globia; species Globia sparganii. Next base: position 19,684,963 of record OX438660.1, on the reverse strand, counting down.
CTATTATCTCCTGCTGCGAGCTCAAAACTTTGAGGTAACTTTGCCCCTCACTTAAAAGCCAGACACGCTATTCGACTGTCTGGGTCAAATGAGATAAGGAGCCATATAAACGCGACGTTTTACAATAATGTATGAGTATGCGGTTGGCGACAATTTGCATCATTTGTCTGTCAAAGTACAACGCATAGTGCATGCGTTGGGTGCCAACCATGCTAGACGATGAGTGACCGTTGTCTGTCTGCTTATCAATTGTGATGAAAGGACTCGTGACGATATTTTTTTATGTAGAACTTGCTGTTATTCGCGATTCCGTCTACGTGTATTTTGTATTTCATGAAATGAAAAGTAGTCTATGTCGTTTCCTAAGTCCCTGGCTACCTGTATGTCAAATTTCATAACGATCAGTTCAGTGGTTTATGAATGAAAAAGTAATAAATAGATAGTCAGACAGACTTGCTAATAATAAATAAATATAAATGAAATAAGTATCATATGCATGGTTAGTATGGAAGTAGACAGAAAATCAACGCCTTTAATCCTTATCTTGTGTGTATAAGATTTAAAAAAAACTGTGGGACGTTCTCGGTGTCTATAACCTACACTTTTTCGTCTATACAATCGTTACGGATTTCATCAAAATCAAGATTACGTTGAATGGTTACTGTAAGATTGAAACATGTCTAAAGATTAATTTTATCTAAGTGTAAGCTCGGTAGATTGATGAATCCGATATAAAATGAAGTTAATGAAATTCTGATTGTAAAAATCTCATGCTTTGAAACTTTGATAACAAGATTATTTGGGATTTTATTTGGTGTAATAATAAAAGTAATGCGTAGTTAGATAAAGAAATTGATTACCTTCAATAATTACAATTTACAAGCTCACACTATATATATATATATATTATATACAAGTATAATAATAAAAACATAAAAAAAGGCAGGAGCTCATTGGGCATTAAGAAAATTCGTTCGCATCGCTGTCAATGGGATAAGTGCCCAATAGGCTAGCAGTATTACCACGTTGGATGGCAATGCTGATTCTTTGGGCTAAAAATAGGCCAGCCCTCTGGTCACGTGAAGAGTCAACTAACCGCTTGGCGATGTCCTGAAATATTCGATAAGCACTCGGACCCCAAGGACCTATTCTTTCAACCCCAAACGGCTCAAACATTTAGCTCCCAATAAGGTATATTTGCACCGTTTGAGGTTTTCTGCTCCTGCAGCAGCCGCCCCAACACAGCCCGCCATGCTAGGAAGAAGGGATGGCGCGAGAGTGTCGATACAGGTTGCATCCCACATCAACCCAACCCAACTTTCAAGGCATTATGGTCCTTCCATCTGGCCTCTTCCCATCGTCGCGTAGTTAAATCATCAGGAGTGATGGTTTTTTCAATTTATCATAAGAAATGCGTATAATATTCCATTCAATTCATACAGATCCTTTATGCCGAAATCCTCTTACGTATCATTGTTGAATAAAAAAGCCAATAAGGATAATTATTATAATTATAATAAGAGTTCCTTATAATAAAGGTACGAAAAAATAAATATTATTTTTTTATTACTTTGCCTTACAAATTGTTTACGAGGGAATAAATGATATTTTGATCCACTGACAACAGCATCATTCTATTTAAGGAACATAATAGATATAACAATATAATATGCTATATTGTATCTACACTGTCATTACAGTAGCTCTATTATTAGAATATGATACTTTCGTATTATTACCCTTGAAATGAATATCTTTAGTAATATAATAATATTAGAAAATACGTATAAAGCCGAAGCCATAGCTTAGAACTTCGTTTTATGTCACGTTTTATGTCGCAGTAGATATTGTAACACTACAGATTTGGAAAATTCGTTTGTTTGCTATAAATCCTAGGATTTTTAGAACATGGCTCGAATCTAGCTGTAAACCATGATTGGTTTACTTAAACAAACGGTATGCGGTACGCACTGATGTACGACCGTCAGTGCATACCGCTTATAATCTAAGCAAATCAGCGTTCATACTCGTCTTATGATAATCTTTCGTAGTTTCCAATAATTAGTTTTTTTTTAAATTTAATAATGCGGTCGTTTGCAAGATTCCAAGGACTTTTGCATTCAAACAATTTTTAAAATTATCTTTCTACATACTTTTTTGAACATAGTCTGCAGCATAGCTCCAAGCTCCATTGTGGTCATTCCATTAGTAGTTAAAATCATGCATTGGTAGAGCATGTCATCTAGCACGACTGTATAGTCTGTTTCAAAATAATCTGATAAAAATGTAATCAAATTCATCAGAAAATGTACTCGTAGATGCCAATTTGTATTGCCACTTGTAATTTGAGTGCTTTGATTTCATTATTTGAATACTTGAACCCGAAATTCTAATTTTAAATCAGCTTAAAGACGAGAATCATCTGATGAGATCATTTGAGAAATTGAGGTTAATTTTATCGGGTGTGTAACGTTTGATATAATAACCAAAGTTCTATTGATCATATGAACTAATTACATATAATATACTTTTTTTAATATAACGATGAGATGATATAATGCATTATTAATATAATTTTATATGGTATAATCGACATTTCATATTCAATTAGTATAACATTCAAAATCTATGTAACGTTTAATATAAGTAATTTAAAAACGTCTACTTTGTTTTGTATATTTTTGCAAAAACTGATTAGATTTTAAACGCCTGCCATTTTCGTTAGGTTACGTTAGACCAGTGACCAATTTTAAATTACGTATATGTATGACCAATTTTAATTATATTGTATGTAATGAACGTTACACTAAATGTTATTAAAGCAAAAAAAGGTTATATGAAATATAACATTCGATCACATGAAATTAAGTTATACATTATTATAGCATATGAAAATTATATCATGTGAACGTTATTTCAAGTGATATTATACTTATCTGTTACATTAAGTTATACATTATTATAGCATATGAAAATTATATCATGTGAACGTTATTTCAAGTGATATTATACCTATCTGTTACTATGCCATAAATTACACACCCAATTTTATCACCTCAATTTTCGTTTGTGACTTTTAAATCACAATTTAATAATGTTATTCAAGCGATAGTTGTTGGTAAAGTGGTGAGATATACTCGCAAAGTTGAAACCTTCTAATTACACATTGATACAGATGCCGATAAATGTGTTACTAATCCCTTTTAGTGAGTGATTTTACCAAAATAGGATTTGTTAATATTTTCATCACATACTTTTAGAAGAGACCGTAGGGTAGCACTAACCGAAGCACCTAGACGTGTAGCCTAAGAGAATCCAAAAAAGTTCTGCAGAACTATTAACACTAAGCGTTCCCATGCTTTGTTTAGCCAGGTCACTTTGTGCCGCGATTTTCAACGTTGAGTTGGGGAGTCTGCGTGCCAGCTGCCTGCAATCCTGAGGATGTGGAAGTGGTCATCAAGGATGCCGTCAAACATTACCAACATACCAGCGGGGTGGTTTTACGAGTCAAAGTGGACGAAGAAGACTGTCACGTGGAGGAAGGCGATTGGTGGGAAGACTGGACTGAAGTGCCGACTCTCTTGACACTGTGAGTTTGGGTTTATTTTTAACATGCTTTTGCTCAAGATATAGAACTACCAGCAGAAGCAAAGACAGTATCAGTCAGCTAGGAAATGATGACACCATCAGTTTTAAAATATTGACTACACATTTACTTGTAAAAGTTTCATATGTATAAGACCTACTTAAACGTCATTCATAGCACACATATCAACTGGGAAAGGGCAAGGAACAGGCGTCAACCTAACGGAAGCACGTAACCAAAGCGGATCAGCAGTTCCGATACACCGACTCGGCTACGGCTAGGTGACGCCGCGCTTACGGCTCGCCGACCGCTGGTTGATGGTGCTGCAGGCAGGCCGCGGGAGGGGTGAAAGGGGCAAGGGTGGACGAAGAGACATAAGTCCGGGTACGGAGAGACGTAAGCGCGGGAACGACGAGCCGTAAGCGCGGGAACTGCAAGTTGACCACGCACCGCCTGCGGTTTGTGAGCTTTTCCCGAAGCAAGACGATTATGTACGTTACTGTTTCGATTAGTGTGCGTTGCAGTAGGGAGTTTCATACAAAGAATAGGTACTGAATGTCTCAAGTTGATACGGTGACGATCCCTTTCCGAGTTGATATGTGTGCTATGACGAGCATCATTTCATTTCAACATCAATTCATCTCAGTAGCTAAAGAATCAGCCTGAACTTATTGTTCTGATTCATGGAAAAAGGAATTTGGCATTGATAGGAGAAAAAAGTAAAGTAAAAGTACTTAGGTGAAGTAGATTTTGCATTGGGTACCTATTGCGAATTTCCAAGATTATAAAGATGGATTATATTCTTTTTAATGAGCAGCCTCCTAAGAGCTTGATATTGAGTTTAAAATGAGTTTTTTTTTTTTATTAAAGCTGACTTGTGTTAATTTGGGAAAATACCGACAGGATTATGAGAAGATTTTAAACTTGGACAAAAAAAATATTTTAGAATAAAAAATCAGATATCCATCAGTTAGATAAAGGTAATTAACGCAATAATGTTACATATTTCAGATCATTCTATGGTGTCATCCTTTTGCTGGTACTTGTGGCGACGCTTCAAGACTTTTTTAATAGAAGACCAGAAGACCAGGGCGAAGTCGCTGATGAAAAGGCGGAAGGCAATGAAGAAGAGGCAAAGGATGAAGAAAAAGACGCAAACGGCAGCAAGAAATCAGGTAGTACACCCTATTCATTACAATCAATCAATTTAAATGATCATGGCATACTTCTTGACAAAATTTCCCAAGTGCACCCATTTCTTTGGCTTCTGTAGCTACCCCTGCCACTTAGTGTATGCAACCGACGACGCGTCGGCGGCTGCCGCCGACAAAATGTTGCTCGAGTATTTGAGTACGGTGCTCAAATACATGAGTGGCATGTTGCCGATAGCAGCCTCCAACACGCGTCGACGGCTGTCGCCGACACACGTCGACGGTTGCAGTTGCCTCTATCGTCGACGCGTGCCATTCGTGTATATGCACTCTTAAAGGAACAGGATTTGCTCCCTGTATATACCTATGAATACTGTAATAATAATCGAAATCAGCACAAACACACTGATTAAAAGGTGCTGTTATAAATAAAATGACCTTAATAATATTACAAAAGTCTCAGTAAAGATTTATGCAGCACATCTGCTTAGTTCATAAAATCTTTATGTGGCGTTCTGGACAGTGATATATCAAGGTTAAGTCCAGATATATTTTTGATAATTTGCACGTGGTATTGAATAATACTGACTCACTGGAAGGGTTTCGTTTTAATTTAAAACCGAAGATTCCTGCTTGGCTTTGTTTTACGTTAGTAAAAACTAGTGGAAGCCATCTTTTTTGATGATACTTTGTTCCTTCTTACTTTTTTGTAACATTGTACCTATAAGGATGTAATATAATACAAATGTTTGTTCGGCGTTATGACTGAAAAATTTAGTCCTAAAGATCATCCTCCCGAGAGTGTTTTTGACAAAAATACAAAAGTAGTCAATAAGTGTACATTATTACTACATCACTAAAGCTTATCCTGTCTCTTTCATCCATAGACGGTTTCATAAGCTGCTTCTCTCTCTACTACACGATCGGCAAGCTGACGGCTCCGGGTACAGACGACGAGATCTCTTGCATCCATGGAGTCAGAGGCATCGCCACCATTGCTCTGCTGGTCGCCCACAAGTTTCTTCCCGTTGCTGTCATGCCATATACTAATCGTTTGAGGATTACGGAGGTAAGGCTTGTTGCCTTAAGTATGTTAGTTTCTCGAAGGCAGTATTTTTCCTTGCAGTGGATGTGGTAAACAGTGATTCATCTGCCTAGGCTTCCAGTCTAGCCGGATGCAGCTGAATACCAGTATTTTACATGGAGCGACTGCCTGTCTGACCTCCACAACCCAGTTACTGGGTAATACGATACCATATTGATAAAACTGGTTGTCAAACTTTCGGGCTTCTAACGACCCGTAATGAATGTTAAAGATCCACGAATGACAGCCGGAACCAACGGCCGACTTCCTAGGCGCGGAGGTGTATGTAAAGATGGTGACCCCTCCACGCATTAACCAAACCGGCAAGCGTTGCTTAACCAGCGGGGTAATTGAGCAACCCATTTTTAGTAGGAATGGCTTTCATTTTTTTGTACTCCTTCTGTAAGAACCTGGGCTGGCGAACCTTAATACAGGTAACCATAAAACCTAGCTAGGACGCCAGATTCAATTCTGTTGTAATTCTCCTTATGACTTTTCTCTAAATTGTAAAATTATTGTAACAGACTGTACCTATGTACCTCACTTTTGAAATAAACAAACTATTATTATTATTTTGACAATTCAACATCATTCATCGCGTTATTTACGTTGTTGAGCAGATTTTTTTTTCGAACATATGTAACAATGGATTAACTGCGTTACGCAATTATTATTAGGGTGCTGATTGATCGACCCGTGCGGCAGTTATTACTAAGCCACAAAGCTAATAGTTTCTATTAGATCCCAAATAAATTAGTTTGCCAGGCAGAGAGAGTGTGGTAGCGGGGGAGTGATGGAATTATAACCATTATGTTTGTTTATGATTAGATTCACATCGAGTAGGTAAAAGTATTAAATGTAAATATGCACAAAGTAAAAATGAAAGTGAACATAGGTACTCGTCACATAAAACCCTAATATGAAAAGGTTTACCATAACTGGAAATGTTCCGTTAACCTCCTAACAGTTTTGTAAACAACGTGTTTGAGAACTATACGTACATTTTTGTTTGTTCATTTTCGTTCTATAAACAAACATTTTAAGCCCACAGTGCTAACTAGAAAAGCTCATAGAAGCTTTTCAATACTGCGACTATTTCCTTGTTGTCGCCGTTTACCATTACATAACCATTCTTGGTCACGAGCTTTTTAATGGAGCTTCTTGCCCATTCTTCTCCATATAAAACGACTTTTAGGAGGGGACAGCTAGAGTCCATTCTATTTCCTTGTAAATTTTGACACTCAAAAGTCCCTTTTAATTTCATGAAATAAAAAAAAAATCCTGACTGACTTTAAAGTTTCGTTAAACTATAGACGCAAATAAAAAAGCTGTTTAATTATGTTCACACAAGATTTGTCTAACTATTTGACTGGTGTCCAAGAATTCCTAACCATTTCCGCTTATAATAATCCAAATTATCGTGTAAAACATCGCACTATTGGCACATACTCGTACCTAACTCTTGCCTAACATTACGTTATTGTCTTCAGTGGCCGCCAAGGTGTTTAACCTTAGCCGTGGAATCTTATTCGGAGCATCTGCGTGAAAAGCATGGTGTAAAATAGTGGTGGGAAATGTCGATAAAATCTGTCACGTCGGCGTCGTATCGATGATTGATGTCGATGTGAATTTAATAAAGAATTACATAAAAACATTTGAGAAATCATATGAATGTCTTTGCAGCTCACCAAAGATCACACTCCATTCTTACAGTGAAAGCCAAGCTAAGTAACATAGCTGCAAGTCTGTTTTGTTTGAGTTTGAGTATGTAGTAAATTATTATAGCAGTAGGTACCTAACACTTTTGTAATAATAATTTAAAAGAAAAGTGTAAGTGAGTTTAATAAAATCTCTTCGTTTATCTACGTTCATAGTGTCTACATGATCAGTATAAATAACAATGACTAAGCAGAAAATGTTCTATACCAGAGTTTGTTGATTCATCACCATATTTATAAAAATCCTAATCCTAATAAACACAGCTCTAAACAGTTAAACAACAAGGCTATTACAAATCACATTGTTTATTATAAAATCAATCAGTAAACTCACAAAATCAGCATATCGATCTTCGCCACGACTTACACTTTCCCAGCACTATTTCTCTTTCGTAATTCTTATTAGTAAGGCAGAGGAGTGATATTCGCGTAACAGCCAGCCGTATGAAGCATGTTATCGTTGGCTGGTTGCCATTTTCGTTGCTACTGTGTTCGTCCGGTGCCGAACTGAATCACGCGGTAATACTCCGGGCATTCCGGTTGCGAAATCAGCTGTGGTACTCATTAGTATAATTGTGGGAGCTAATCGGGAACTTGATGGATTCGTGTCCAGTTTCTGATGTCCTCCGTATCTGTGTGGTCCGAAACGTAGTGTGCTAGGGTATCTAACCTATGGTACTTTTGAATTGATCAGATAATTTTAAGAATAATCATGGATTGTCTAGTTACACCAGAATCACAAGAGAGTAACTTTCATGATGAAAAGTTTGAAAGAAAAAATAAAAGCCATAAATCTAAATTAGACCTAGGTTAAGTTAGGCACACAATATTCACACAAAAATGACATTACTTCCGGTTCTATCGATTCACGACTAAAGTGGACCACTGGGCCTCAATTCTGCTATTACAATCGTGTCAGAATGGTCTATCATTGATTTCATAATTGTTGATTTTGACAAGTTTGGTAATCTACTAATATAATGGCGTCATTATGACTTTCCAACGGTCAACCACTGACACTCCATTGAAAGAAATGGTAATCTCGTACATAATGACAAATGAATAAATTTAATATTTTTTGCTATTTATGAACTTCTTACTACTTCAGATTGCAAACACTTATACGTAATATGTAAAAATATATATTAAATGAAATCTAGCATGAAATTTAGTATTAGTTTTTCTCAGACCATTGACGGACCAATGATCGACCATTATGAATTTAGCAGATTACGAACTTTTAGCAAAATGACAATGGGATCGTGTTGGAATGAAGAATTTATAAAAATAGCAGACTTGGGCCCCTGGTCGTTTGTTTTCTCCCGCTCGTCCCATCATTAGAAAATGTGATTTGAATTTTTAGTTCTAACCGTTCTGATTCGTTTTTAATTTGGTGCATATGCATATAAATTCCATATCCTTGATCGCATTTTAACCGTAGCTTTTAACTTATATACAGACTCATTATTTGTCTCTTTTTCCCTCATAACAAACCCCGAAACAAGAATAAACAAATGAATCATTACGTAATGTAGGAACTGATTAATTAAATTCAAAACGTGCTCAATATTATGAGTTATTCCGGTCTGATCCCCCGCTAGATCTTCTTGAGCTAATTTACGTACTAACCTTGAGTGTCACAGCTGTTATTCAAAGACATCAGGGATTAGGAAGATTAAGAACTCGCGTGTAATGTCTCATTTACATTAATAGGGAGGTATGTAGGTTCTTAGCAGATGTGCGTGTGTCTAATTTATGAGACAATCGAAACAAATACGAAGTTCGTGATCAGAGTTCGAGACTGGATCACTCTTGGTTCTAATGGTACTAACTATGTGTTAATCTGTTACCTGCTATCATAAATTATATGAAGAAAAGTAGCTCGGTCGTGTCGTAAAAGATTTCTTTGAAATGAAGACAAAAGGGCAGCAGTACCTACAGAGTTTCTGCTAAGTAGTTAGTGGTATGACACCTTAATCGGCCTTTAATCACAGTATAATAAAGTATACTGTGCTTTAAATTTTCCCCACTGCTGGGACATAGGCATGTTCTCGGTAAGAGGACCCAGTACGGACTCAGTACGGGTTAAAATACCGACACCCATGAGAATAGCTCATGTCATAAGAATAAAAAAAAAGTTTAAAAATTAAAGCCTGACTACTGAAAAGAATGAAACAAGAAAATACTTTCCCGTGATCGCATGCTACCATAGCTTATACAGAGTGTCTGAGAAAGGGTGTCGCCAACTTAAGGGTGTGGTACAGACCATCAAACTGAACAACTTTCACCCGGGGACCAACATCGTAATCGTGAATAAAAAATCAGTCGTCCCATACAAAACTGCAATACCTTCTTGATCAAATGTATGGGACGACTGATTTTTTATTCACGATTACGATGTTGATGTTGGTCCCCGGGAAAAAGTTGTTCAGTTTGATGGTCTGTACCATATCCTTAAGTTGGCGATACACTTTGTCAGACACCCTGATGTTAGTATAGCGGCTTGCGACTACGGGAAGGTACTTTATTGTTTCATCCTTTTCAGTAGTCGGGTTTTGATTTTTAACCTTTTTTTATTTAATTATTTTGGGGCTTATTTCAAAATATTTATATTTTTGAAATGTGATAATTAAGCCCTTTCATTTGATAACCCACAAGGCACCATCCCAAAATATTTATTTTTAAATTCATTACTTTATGTCTTCTAGAGAATGCCATATTGAATTTAGTGTGACGTCACATAGGTAGCCTATAACCAGTGGACGGTCATGACGCTTCTAATGATATCTCGTTTGTCAAGTACTTTTGAAGTTATGAGGGAACAGATGAACATACATAGGTACATACCGGGGAAAATCATAACCCTCCTTTTTGCTTCGCCGTACTTAGTCGGGTAAAAATTATAATAATTGGAAGGACTCAACATTGTTGCCATAGATGAGGATGCTAGAAAATCAAAAGAAGCTTTACGACTTGGTAACCACAACTACTACGAAACCGTTGATCAATTAATTATCATCTTCTTTTCCACTTCCAGCTAGCCAGTTCTCCTCTCTGGTCTTGGTGCCGAGCTGGCTGGATGTTCACCGACTGCTTCCTACTCCTCAGCGGCGCGCTGACGGCCCACAGGATATCTGAAAACGACACCGGAGCTCCTAGGAGGCTGTTCTCAAGATATTTAAGGTACAAATTACCTGCCTACAGTATTATTATAAAAGCATGTCTACTGTCTACATTCTTTGTACGCAGAGGCGGGATGTTTCCACACCTAACTTTCGACAACATGCAAGAAAAATGTATCATAAACATAAATGTTCTTTGTTTTACTCATTTGTATTTGTAATTCTTTAATTATCCTGTTAAATGATAAAGTACGAACGTGTTATGTTGGAATAAACGCCTACAAGAAAATAATAGTAGGAGAATAATGTGCTACTGATTGCTCTCTTAATTCTGGCAGGGATTTTTGCTCTTTGTCCATTCAAACCTAAAGTAGTTTTACTACTCCACTAATTAAATAAGGCAAAAGCATTAGCTTAGTAAATTTCTACGTTGCTATAAACTTGCAGCAAGTTTACATTTAATGAATACGGTTTTCATGGTGCAATTGTTGTGCACGTTTACGTTGGTATATTTAACGATGTAAGCCTTTTTCTTTTTAAAATTATTATTATTATTTTTTTTTTTTGGAAAAAAGATTTTTTTTGCGATAGCGGCGGTAAGACCCCTCTTTGAGGAGTGGCTAGAGAGGCGCCACGGCGCCCTCACCTACCGCCTGACGCAGGTCCTCACCGGACACGGGTGTTTCGGGAGGTTCCTGCACACCATCGGGCGGGAGGAAACGCCCGGGTGTCACCACTGCGAGGGTCGCCCGGAGGACACGGTGGAGCATACGGTGGCGGTATGCCCCAATTGGGCGGAGCACCGCCGTGTTCTCGCAGAGGCGATCGGCAGCGGCAGCGGCGGCGACCTCTCGCGCCCGGCCCTGGTTCAAGCCATGGTCCGGGGCGAGAGGGAGTGGGAGGCAGTCACCTCCTTCTGCGAAGCAGTCATGCTAGCGAAGGAGGTGGCGGGACGGCTGAGGGAGAGGGCCTCACGTCCCAGCCGCCGCGGAAGACGCCCCGGGCGTCGGGAGCCGCGAGACGACTCCCGGCCACCGTAGGCGCGGGCCTGCGGGCGGAGAGTAATGGGTAACTCTCCGTCCGATCAGGACCAGGCCCGTGCCGGACGGCGCGTACGTGTTCCACGCGCGCCTCAAAGAGATGTCAGCATTAGGAAGGGGCCCGAAAGGGCCGAAGCCTGCCGGGGCAGCGGGATTGTCCGAAAGGGTTACCGCTACCCCGGAACACAAAGGGCTAAGGAAGGAACACGGGTGGGTTTTAGTCAGTAAGAGTCTGACACTCCCTTCTGCTCCACCCAGAGCGGGAGGGGTCATTGGATGATTTCCCATCCACAAAAAAAAAAAAAAGCCTTAGGTAATACGGGCTGGTGTATGCAATTCTACGTCAATGCGCGTATTTTGTGTACGGGTGGGAAACTTGACTTTTCAATCCTCAACCGCTTCACGGAGATGAGTACTGTAAACCTAGCGTAGTGAATATAAATATTTGCTAAGTTAATTATTATCATCTTAGCAACGGTAAGCACACGGGAATCTGTCCTAAACGGGCAGCACAAGACCGGTCGTTAGATGCGTTAGGACATCGTCTTACGATTGAGAAGATTTTAATTTTGTTCCGTACATATTCGTTCAATATTCACTAATATAGCAATGGTGAGGCATTATTTAAAACCTCATTACATTTTATTCCGCAAAACGTGCGAAATCAATAATTACGACTCCATTTAAAACATACAACACATTATTCCCGAACGCATTCAATAAAAAATAATTTTCGTAAATCACTCAGTCGTTCATTTTAACGTACACATTTAGATAGTACGAACGTTATATTAATTGCTTAATACTTACAAAAGCTTATAGGTAAATGCATTTACCTTTAACGAAAATGTTGTAAAACGTAAAAAAACAGTAATCCGATTTATTCGTACAGTAATGAATTTTATTTAAAGTCAAAGTCAAAATTTTTTATTTGTTAAGCATATGTGTGAAAATAGGTGTTTGTGATAACGTGATAAAAAAGGTACTTACAGAGATCTCTATGTTTTGCCGTTAACGGCGTACACATATCAAGTAAGCATTCGAAATTACAATTTAGTATTTCATATTTTTGTTAAAGATTAAATGACAAGCTAGTAGAGTTAAACTACTTACTTACACTAGCTCTGCCCGCGACTTCGTTCGCGTGGATATCGGAAAACATATTTATTTTGTCGCTTAGGAAAGGTTTAATTACCACTCCTGCATTGAAAAGGAAGAATCATCCAATTTTGCCTGGTGAGAAGCGTTACCTGGGGTTCTCTACCACAGCCCTTTCGATTATAGTCACTGCGTCCTAAGGGTTCATAAAATCAATGCGACGAAGTGTCACATTGAGTTTTGGAAATAAATAAAACTTAAAGCGCCTGGTCGAGCTCATTATCTGACCAAACAGCCATATGTCTACATATCTTAACTTTGATTTGGCTAAGATAATTTTTTCTAAAGAGTGTGTTTATAAATTCAAGTCGTCCTAAAATTTAAAAATAGTTTTTCAAACGTCAGTCTAATTCAATAAATATACTATATTTTATACATCATCATCTGCCTAGCCTGTTCCCAACTACGTTGGGGTCGGCTTCCAGTCTAACCGGATGCAGTTGAATACCAGTATTTTACATGGAGCGACTGCCTATCTGACCCCCACAACCCAGTTATTGGGTATTAAGATATCCCTTAGTAAGACTGGTTGTCAGACTCTCGAACTTCTGACGACCCGTAACGATTGCCAAAGATCAACGAATGATAGTCGGAACCAACGGCTTAACGGGCTTTCCGAGGCACGAAGGGATCTTGGTATGTAAAGATGGTCACCCATCCACCGCAAACGTGGGATTACCTGATCGATCGATCCGTGCTGCTGTTATTACTTAGCGTGATGAATATGATATACCTACAATTTATATCATTCAAACTCAAACTCAAACTCAAAGCATTTATTTCAATTAAACCATTTCCAGGCACTTTTGAATTGTCAAAATTAACTAGTCGGTCAGTTAGTCAGAAAGTTGAAGCTACTTGCCCATTCCAAAACGTAGATCTCTTGGAGAAGAACGGGCAAGAAACTCCAAGGACACTCTTTTAAATTAAGATATTACAAAATCCTTAGTACAGTATTCTTGTTGCTTCTATATGTGAGAACAATTTTAGCGGTATTTAGGAATAACACTTTTGACTATGATATAGGCAAATTTATTTATTTACGAGTATTAATAACCAACTTATATTAAGTTTGCACCACATATATAAGTTTTTAGTAAAATATGTTATTAGTTAAATTGAATGTTTATGTATTTATGGCTAAATTTGATTCCTAGATATGTACAGACGCCAGCACATCAAGCTACCCGAAACTGTCAAATTTTCCCAATCAACTTTGTACCTTATATTTTAGCGATAAAGTTGAAAATCTATTAAAGAAATTTGACGGATTGTGGTAGCTTGATGTGCTGGCGTCTGTAGAAAGCAAAACTATGCGAAAACGTAATTATATTTAACATAATTATGATTAACATTGTTTCGGCAGATTGTGGGTGCTAAATAAATAACATAATTATCTATTTATATGAAGTTGTTACTAAGTGGGTATTTTGACACGTGTCATCATCATTCTGGTGCTCCTTACCGCAATGTATTCTGACACGTGTATTGATTGATATTAAATTGAAATGTGTTAATTAAGTTAGAAATGCTGAGAATATAATAGTACCTTTTTAGTGTAGTAGTGCTTCGCGAGGCTCCAAAACTGTCTTCTAGAGAACGATTCTTAGTAATAACAGCGTGAGATTAAGACTTATTTTATACTGATCCATGGTTGCGCTGCCAAAAAAATGTATGGTTGGTTAGGTACACAACCAATCGGACGCCTGGCATCTCTTAAAAATGACAGACGACTTACAAGATTTTACAAGTTTCTGCTTTATTAAACAGAACCAGACGTTGGCTTGTCCAATAAAAAATACCATGAAATAGGACGTTTAGTTTCTCCCGAATTTTAAAAAGAGTTTCCAAAATTGATTTCCATAAAAACCTAATTCGGACTATTAAGAATGTTTTAAATTAAAAAATAGTCAGACAAACGAATAAAAAAGTAGGTATTCGATCCGTTCTCGAGATATTATCAAAAAAGCCATTCATACAAAATGTATGATAAAATGAATTATCTCCTTTACTTTTTTTTTCGTGAAATTTTTCCTAAGTTTGAATAGTTAGTCTGCTATTCAAGGCGGAGACAAATCAAAGGTCATTAAAATCGGTCTAGCCGTTCTTGTGTTATAAAAGGTGTAACTAATCCGACTTTATTTTATTTAGGGTTGATTTTTCAATCGACAGATAATTTTTATTCGTGGAATATAATTGACGTCTGAGAGATTTTGAATGAAATATATGTCAACAATTCAAAATTATTCCACGGATAAAATTATCTGGCGTTGAAAAATCAGCCTTAAAGATTGTAAATACTTATAGAATGTCACATTTTACATACACACACAACACATAAATGTCCGTTTTTGACAAATATGTCGCTTAGTCAGTTTTTAAATAGGGCTCTGATGAGATACCCACAAAAAACCACCAAAACCATAAAGCTGTATAGATTTGCCATGCTGTTTCAGTATAAAATAGCTCTTAAGTATCACCTTTGTTTCCACCGCTGAAACAATGCTTAAACGATCTCATTATACTATGCCAAGTAAACATATTTAAACATACAACTTATTTATCCCAGGGCAACGTTTTGTGCCTATAAAGTTAAATAAACCTCGGGCACCTAGACTTCGAACTACATATTTACATAGAACAAAGCATTAGGCATTAAGTATAATGCTCTTACATTACATTTGTAATCTATTTACGTACTATTCATTATGGAAGTTTCCTAATGTTGTTTGTTAGTCGGTATGTTTTTAAGACACCGGAAAAATACCGCAAAATAGTTTTGTTTTGGTTCATAAATTCCTAAAAATAGAATGATATTTTTTGGTTGAATCTTATAGAAATCCCCAAGGTTAGAACCGAATAAGTAAAATAAAAACCAGTTAGTGACGCAAAGCCTACCCTTATTTATTATTATTTAAAAAGTACGTATCTCTTTTTATGCTGTTTTGTATATTTTCACGACTAAACCATAGATTAAAAAAAAAATTATGTTGGCGTTTCGATTTTCCATTGTATACACAATGGAAAATCGAACCGCCAACATAATTTTTCCCAACGAAATTACCCAAAAAAAACAGCCAAGCTTGGGGCCGGACACGTTTAACCCATACCGGATGAGTACCTAATCGAGTCGGATGAGTCCCAGAAAACGTCCGGCGACATCGAGACAAACTCACAAGAAGATGGGGCGGGACGAACGTGACGCTTACAGACAGAGAGGAGTGGAAAGGACAAAGTTAGGCCTTTGCCCTGAAGTAGGACAACATACAGTACTGTGAAAAAATATACTCTAATCGTTTTTTCAATATTTTAAAGATTTAACTAAACAAAGTTACCTCAAACAAAGTCATCTAATACTAAATATGCCTACATGCGTAGTACGTATAATAGCGTTTGTCTCTGCGTGATCTTGACGTCGAGCGCAACGATCGTTGTCACACGTATCGACTTGCACTGTGAATAATTATAAACTCAGTCGCAATTAGAACGTATTAGGGGAAAGTGCCTGTATTTTCTATTTGTTATTATAGAAGTATATATTCACGACTTTGTGTTTTTTGTGGTGATTATTTTTTAATTACCTTGGATAATGCCTCGTGGTAAACAGTTAAGTGATATAGAAAAACAAAGAATTATCGATTTGGAAAGCTGTGGTAAAACTCAAAGACAAATAGCCGACATTATTGGTAGATCACAGAGTGTGGTAAAGAACTTTTTGAAGCTAGGAATTGAAAATTATGGAAAAAGTAAACGATCTGGCCGACCTCCTAAGTTTTCTTCTACCGTGAAACGCGCCGTTCTGAGGGAATTGTCGAACACTGGAGCATCATCATCGGCACTGGTGCGCAGATATAATTTAGACTGTGATCCGAGTCTTATTAGGAAGTGGGCAAAAGCATCCGGACATTTCAAATATCGGAAATATCTTAATAAACCTGCCTTGAAAGAGTATCACATTGCAGACCGACTTAGATTCGCAGAAAAATATTTAAAAAAAGGAAAATATTTTTGGCAACACATTATTTTTTGTGATGAGAAGAAGTTTAATTTTGATGGTCCCGACGGTTTCAAATATTACTGGCATGATTTAAGACACGACACAAAGATAATGTCACGTCGAGCATTCGGAGGCGGATCAGTCATGGTATGGGGCGGCATCACTAGCCATCTAAAGACAGAATTGGCGCTTTGTAGTGGTCGAATGAACGCTGCTAAATATCAAGATCTGCTATACGATTACCTTTTACCCTTCATAACCCTGACTGAAGATGAAAATATTATTTTTCAGCAGGATAACGCTCCGATACATGTTGCTCTAAGTACAAAAAAGTGGTTGCATAACTTTGGTATATCGACATTACAATGGCCAGCGTGTAGTCCAGATTTAAATCCGATGGAGAAAGTGTGGGGGATTCTAACAAGGAGTGTTTACAATAAAGAAAAGCCTCCCATAAATAATATGCAACAACTCAAACAGAGACTGCAATCTTCTTGGTCTGAAATTTCACCCACTGTAATTAAGAAGTTAATTGATATTAAAAATAAGGGTAAATGGACAAAATATTAGCTAAATATAACATGCATTATGTACGCTGAGTTTATAATTTTTCACAACGAACATCCATTGAAATTTATTATATTTGGTTTTTCTCTTCATTACACAAAAATATAAAGATGCTGCATTTATCTAAAGAGAGTAATGACTTTATATCATTTATTGAATGAAACAATATCTAATCATTGTTACTTATTTTAAAATAATAATTGTAAATCTGTTTGAGTCTATATTTTTTCACAGTACTGTAGGCTAAAAATAAATAATCATTTCTTAATGACTTTATCGTGTTAGTTTAAAACCTTGTTTTTATTAGGAAAATATTATTGACTTCCCCAGAATCCCACTTTATCTTTATTACTGACAAGTATTTGCGATACCTGCCAAATAAATACCTTCGTTAGCAGGTTTTTTAGTGTTTGTAAGTCATTTCAAGTACCTACCTAGTTCCAGCATATTGGGTTAACGTTTGGACTGTTTTCATTTGTCATTATTGATTTTGTAAGTAAATTATAAACTTGATTTTATTGAACCACTAATAAATCCCACTAATAAATTATTTTTCTGTAAGTAGATTTATACAAACACTATAATTTATAAGACAATCATATTTATTAAAATTAGAATATGAGGTCCATCGTGGATCGGCATTGTTTGTTATGTCAAAATAACAGCTTTTTACTAAATGCTTAAGAAGGTAAATGACAAATGATTTTATTTCTGTAAGTAGGTTTGTACAAACTCTTTTACACGTCAGTCACATTTTTTAAAACGAGATGAGGTCAGTGTTTCTTATGTGACTACTGTGAGAAGAAAGGCCGAAACAAACTCAGAGGTCACAGTCTCTTTTAAAGTCCAGACATAATCTTGGTCAGATCATGTGGAGACCAAGATTGGTGAATGAAATAGTCTTTTGAGGGAAGAACCACACAGATTGAGTGGACCTGTCTAGTCAATGCACGCATTTGTCAGTAATCATGCAGCTCAACTCAACAATACCAAAGAAAGGACATTTGGGTAGGCCGCATAAATTACTCAAACTGCCAGATTATCATTAATATTAACTGAAGGGCACAAAATACAATGATCTACATATTCCTCACATTCACAATAATTAAAATAATAATATTATTTATTTATTTATTTAAGAGACAAGAAAACAGTTACATGTTAAGGTTTAATTAAAACTATGAGTAAAATAATGAATTGGTAAACGTATAACCCACACCATTGTCCACGGATTAATACTTTACAAAGTAAATATTCATGTCACTGTGTAAGTAAAATTTATCAATGTCAATGTGTACCTATATAAAAATCCGGAAATAGTCTTAGTCAGATCATTTTGAGGACCATGTAGATTGGTGTCTCAAATGGTCTTTTGAGCAAAGAACCACACAATACAAAGTAAAGAACAACACAAAAGGTATATACGGTAAGTACTTATTTTGGTCTGTGTATTTGGTCCGGCTAATCTCCGAAACGACTGGACCGTTTTTGACGGGACTTTTATTGGCAGACTTTTTGTCCCAGTAGCACGTTCCCGTGGGATAATTTCCGACATCCACACAAACTGGTTAAGAAATTTTTATAAGTTAATACAATAATTTCAATTAAATACAGATGTTCTCTAATTAGTCTAGAAACTTTTGATACATTGTAATAATACCTTTGACAATGAAAGGAAGAAATTGACTTGTTGTAAATGTTGAACTTTAGTTGGTTTCGATTCACATAAATATTATAATTTTGACTGCCCCGTTGGTCTCGTGGTCGCAAGCGCGACTGCTGAGCGTGGGGTCCTGGGTTCGATTCCCGGGTCGGGTAAAGTGTTATTGAGTTTTTCCATTAGGAATTTCTTAGTAGCAGCCCGGAGTTTGGAAGTTGGCGGTGTGATACTCCCGTGCCTCGGAAAGCACGTTAAGCCGTTGGTCCTGCGCCTGATCTCTCACCGGTCGTGTCGGATTGCCGTACCATCGGACTATCAGAGTGAGGGAAGAGGGAGTGCCTGTGTCTGCGCGCACACTTGTGCACTATTGATCGTCGGGGAGGCTATTCTTATTTTTATTATAATTTTCAATTTCACTAACACCTGTATAAATAGTATGTAAAACAACTCGGATGAAAATGCCAATCAGATTAGCGAGTATGACTAGATCAAAATCTAGACTAATAAAACATTATAGAATGCAAAATATCAAGTAAATTAACTTCGAAATATCTAGCATACCTACTATTTATACCTACTTTAAAATTCTGAACTAGGTAAGTAACCTAATTCTTCTATTGAATACTAGCTTTTGTCAGCGGCGTATTCCACATGAACGTACTACCGGGATGAAAGACATCCTATGTCCGAACGGTCATGTATGCCGAATCTCATCGAAGTATGTTAAGCCGATAAGGCGTGAAAATCACATCAGTAACAGACAGACAGAGTTACTATTAAAGCACTATTACTTAATATTTAGAGCAAACATATATTTCTTTCTGTGCGCGAACTTACCCCTTTATTCATAAATGTTGCTTAAAGTTAAGTAGTGATTAACAGCTGCTTAACCTTAAATTTTGACGTTTGAACGTCACTTAACTTTAATCGTCGTTTATAAATAAGCCCCTAAATCTGCAACACAGCGGAGCAGCCAATCGGACCGCCACTGCGCTGAATTTCAGTCAAAATTAAATAATAGAACTTCAAGTTTTGACAGAAACCGTTGCCTATAAAACCTATTTTTAATCCCAGGTTAACACCAGCCCTGCTCGCTGTAGTGCTGTTCTACGCATACATCTGGGACAACATGTCGAGCGGTCCCATGTGGGGTACCTTCGTTACCAAGAATGCAGAAGTCTGCCAAGAAGGCTGGTGGTGGAACCTTCTTTATGTGCAGAACTACTTCGGGTTTGAAGATATGGTAGGTTGTGTAAAATGTGTGACTGAATCACTAAATATACTGCGTATACTGCTGCGCAAATTGTTACTATAATTATTCTGGACATAATTTTAGAACCCAACTTTAAAAAAAATCTACTGTTCCATACATTTTGACTGTTTATTTGACTTTTGTATTTATTAAAATTTGTTGTTTCAACAACAATTTTTTTTTTATAATAACTGACGAAAATCGTCAATCCTAATGGATAAGTCATCATCTGGCTAGCCTTTTTCCCAACTATGTTGGAGTCGGCTTTCAGTCTAACCGGATGCAGCTGAACACCAGTATTTTACATGGAGCGACTGCCTATCTGACCTCCACAACCCAGTTACTGGGTAATACGATACCCCTTGGTGAGACTAATTGCCAGACTTTCGGGCTTCTGACTACCCGTAACGACTGTCAAAGATCCACGAATGACAGCCGGGACCAATGGCTTAACGTGCTTCCCGAGGCACGGAGGGGTCTTGGTATGTAAAGATGGTTATTACTTAGCCACAAGCCCCTCAACCCTAATGGATAGGTATAGATACTGAATTCATGGCAACAATTTGCGCGTCGGTTTCTGCCACCCCTTGTTGTAAATGCGGTGTCATGGAGATCAGATACCTTCTTTCTATACAATATAAAAAGTAGTCAGTATGTTGATATTTCGATACATTATTTTTTCTCACGAACCGACGCACGCTTTACTTGTGATTACCGAGTGTACAAACATGTTGTGAATGTGTGTAAAACGCAGGAGCTCTCGGTATCGTCCGAGACAATGGCGAAGTCGGAAGTGTGTGTGCGTGTGTGTGTTATGTGCTAACGCTATTTATCTTCACGCACACTTCGTTACCACAACTAAAGCGCGCGTCGCTTCGTGAGATAAAAATACTACACAATAAATTTCTAGTTACAATAAATGTAATAGTGGTTGATCAATTGATATTTGTTGTTTTGTCATATTACACCCTGCACAATGCGTCTGGTGCAAATCTCCCAATTAGGCAAGTCTGCCAAGGCTGGGTGGCAGCTCTATCTTTCTCCGCAATTTAGTAAAAATGCCAAATTTTAACTACAAAATCTCTTCAATTTTCAGTGTGCACCTCAAACCCATCAGCTGGCCTTAGACATGCAGCTCACGATCTTCGGCTGCATACTGGTATGGCTGATGCAGGCCAAGAAGGGGCTTAACAAGATCCTCATACCAGGCCTACATGTCCTCGCAGCGTATTCAAGATACACAACAGTACGAGACCATCGGTTGACCATGCTGGCTTATCATGGAGTCAGGTCAGGATTTTTCTGTAAAATAGCTCAACTGTAGCTAATGGGGCACAATTGAATTTCTATTGTTATAAATAAATTCGATGGCTAAAAATTAACACATATCCAATGGTTGCCTGAAATACGTGTGCCTGGAGACGAGTGTTGTCACTGAGGCAGGCCCAAGAAACGCTGGCGTGACGATTTGGACTAGGGTTATAACGGAGGCCTCCTTAGCGGAGGCGGAGGCGGATGTGGACGCGGAGGCGGATGCGGAGGCGACGAGTTTCGCCTCCGCAGATGCGGAGGTTAACGGAGGCGGAGGCGAAGGTGAAAGTCGATGTAGAAAAAAAATTTAATTTATTGTTCACAATAGCGGTTGAATTAGAATTTCATTATACAACTTCGTACGTCCAAGCAATTCGACAAGTTGATTCCTGTCACGTGTCATTTGACATTGACAATTGAAATACAAAGTTCAGAAAAACAAAGTTGATCATGGTAAAATAATTTTTTTTTAATCTTTCGCGGTTTGTCACGATCTACATACGAGGTGTAATTTAAATAACTGAAAACCTCTTAAAGGTGTCAGGGGTATAGGTACTCCTAGTAGTTCAAACTGTGATAACAATATCAGCTAATCAGCAAAGTGGTGACGTGGCTAACTGCGAAAGATTTACTTTTAACGGTGCGTCTAGACAGAGCAAATAAATAAAAGTAAGAAAAAAAAACGTGTGCGATCGGGGGTTCCCCTAAGAAGAAAGTTCTTTACGCGATTTTCGCACGTACACACACACTCGTATATAATAGAAAGTGACAGAGACAGAGAGAGAGAGAAAGCCGCATGGAGAGAGATGACGCTTTTTCCTTACGTGACGATTCCTGCGAGTAAACTCCTACCGCAAGCCGCGTTAGGGTTACTTGTTGGTTCGCACGAATTTACTCACGCGCAATGGGCGAATCGATGCGTTTCCAATCAATGCCCGTGATTTCAATAACCCCATTGTCATTAAATTATTATTTAACTGTCTAGTTAGAAGTAAATTGGAATTTGCTGCAGCCGTCTGGAATCCCCACGAATCCACATATGTATTAGGGATTGAAAAGGTTCAAAAAGCGTTCCTGCGTTTTTTATATAAAAAGGTTTACGGATATTATCTATTTATGTATCCTACTCATTTCCTGCTGGGTATGTTAGGATATAATTCCGTAGAGTGCGTAGAGCCCGAGATCAGATTCTAATAGCCATAAAAATCTTAAGGAGCATGGTAGATTCCCCAGAGCTACACAATACTTTGTGTACACTTTATGTACCTGACAACTACCTGCGTCATAGGCCTTCTCGAAGACACCGACTGTTCGCCACATCCCACTGTCGCACTGTGTCGCGCGCGCAATCTCCGTTGTGTCGCATGCATGGTGCTATAAACTCCTTAATGGAGGCAGTCCCGGAATGTGACATCTATAATGACACACTCAGGGTGATCATGTCAAATTGTCTCATGTTCTGTGAAAGCTATGTTTGTTAAGCGAATAAGTTTTAAGTTGTTATCATTTTATCCGATTTTATTTTATTTTGCTAAGTATGTTTGATCTCTGACTTGTTATTTGTTTTTGTAGTACCTACTCATGTTTTTTGTTTATGTAATATGTTAATATGTTTAGTTTTACCTATTAATTACTGTCATTGGCGCAAGCCGTTGTAATTAATTAATTATAAATAAATAAATTGAATGTACAGACGCCAGCACATAAAGCACTACAATCCGTCAAATGTCTTTAATAGATTTTAAATTTTTTTGTTAAGGCATTTATTCCCTGAGTACCCCTATCCCCGAGGCCCCCGTCTCGTAGGACCCCGATTTATTTTTATCATTAAGAACCTCAATTAAAAGTCAATTTAGCTTAAAAGTACCGTCAGCAGATGATATGTTAAATAACATTTTATTAAGTACTTACTAATATTATAATACTTAACTTTAAGGATCAGGAAAAAATGAAACAATATAACTTTGTTTTGCAATTTGCACAAACACAATCTATCACTGGGTTTTAAGATATCAATAAAATCTAAAGTATGCAATTAAAACTTTATATGTTTAATAAATCCACCAAACCCAAGTTAAGAGGGTAGGTATATAGTGTCCTTGCGCTTTGCTTCGATGCACTACCGTGCCCCCAGATGTCTTAAGTATGATTTTATAATATTGTAACATCAATTTAAATTTTTTATACATATTATTCAAACTATAATTAACTCTATTAAAACTATGATTCGACGTTGTACAAAATTTCAAATAAACTACTTTCGTCTTATGTATTTCAAACACATACATTTAAGCACTTTTTATGTCTACCGTTACAAGTTGAAAACAATAGAAAAACAGAAAAAAATAAATGTAATCATATTTAACGTATTCGGGGTTCTCGGGGACGGGGTCCTCGGGGATTGGGGTACTCAGGGAATAACCCTTAAGTTCAAGGTTGATTTGGAAATCTTGACAGTTTCGGGTAGCTTGATGTGCTGGCATCTGTACCTGACAAATTATAATAAACTTTTCAGAAGCTTTAAACATAGAGAAGTGGAAAGAGAGTCGAGAGGTTTTTCTCCAGCGGTGGGACATCATAGGCTTTTAATAATAATTATTATTGATCATGTCGACCCGTCATTATGTCTTTTACATAAGTTATTATCAAGCTGAGTGTTATTGATTGACCCTTAACGTCAATCATTTTCCTGTAAATTATTTATACTACGAGTATCTGTCTACGTTATCTATAAACTGATTTTCCCTAGTCATTACCTACGTTCAAACACATTTTGATTACATAACAATATAACATCACGCATGTATTCGGACTATGGGTCAGGCACTGTACTTATAGTACGCCCACATTTCACCAGTTATTTTTAAGTCCCTTGTAATGGGAGGTAGTAGTAGCGTTTGCGACAATATACCAAGGAGGCAGTCTTTGATTTTTAATTACAACATTATTATTTAGATAGTTATGGCATGAGGAACAGGGTGCAAAGTTAACTCATCCTCCACAGAAAAGGGAGGATCCTCCGACCAGACGGGTGCTGTGTTGTGTATATATGCTAGTTGCGCGGTAAACTTTGCTTGCGCGATGCAGGATTTTAGGTGACATCAGTATGATGCGTAGTTCGCATGTCGCTATGTAGCTGCCGTCACAGTTTATTTTAATGTGTGGATCACGTTATGTAAGTCATGGTATTTAGTTACATATATCCAATACCGCAAATGTAGATATAAATATTTTTGCTGAAATTAGACACCAAATTATCCATGTTCGCAATAATTCGGACGACTAAATATGAACATAATAGTGGCACTCAATTTTATTTGTTTTGTACATTTAGCATGAAAGCGAGTATCAATACATTATTTACAATTATGACACGTTAATCCTTGTTACATATTATGTTCATTGAAACATAGAATCCTGAATACTGAAATCATGAAACTATTGCATAGTCAGCCTCAAATGTATACACGAACTAAGATTAATTTAACTGTCTAAAATGTTTGTTTAATAACGTGAAATTATTGTTTGTCCGCTTATGCATGTTTTTAGGGCTGACTGTACTATTGTGGTATTGTCGAACCAAAGTGAAAAAACCTAGATTTTTTCTTTTGCCAAGAGAAATTAAAGCGATTGTTTTGTCAGCAGTGAAAATCTTGAGTACTTATGTTAGGTAACCGTTAGAAGTTGTTTTGTGATTTCTCCATGTCTGAGTATCATGAAAATTTCAGGCTATCTTTTCACACTTTTTTCCCTTTCTGTTCCAAGTCAGTTTTTGTAAGTCACACTCATATATTCACCTACATAGGTTCGAGACTGCCTCTTTGGTGTAGTGGTGGCACGAGCTAGTGCTGAGCATGAGGTCCTAGGTTCGATTCTCAGGTCTGGCATATTGGGTTTTCCAGTCAGGAATTTTTCAGCAGCAGCCTGGAACTGGATTTGCATCCTGTTAATAGCAAAGGCTTGCCCGCAATTATATGGGACCTCTACACAACTGGCAAAATGTGGTTCTACTATAAGTACGCCTCTAGCGAAACCTTCGGGAAATAATTCCCTGTGGTATCTATCTAATCTTCTAATATATAAAATTCTCGTGTCGCGGTGTTTGTGGTTAAACTCCTCCCAAACGGATGGACCGATTTGTATGAAATTTTGTGTGCATATCGGGTAGGTCTGAGAATCGGCCAACATCTAT
Organism: Globia sparganii; assembly: GCA_949316385.1. Classification (NCBI taxonomy): domain Eukaryota; kingdom Metazoa; phylum Arthropoda; class Insecta; order Lepidoptera; family Noctuidae; genus Globia; species Globia sparganii. The sequence continues at coordinate 19,659,125 of OX438660.1, read as the reverse complement.
TTTTCATAAACCTTTTTTTTTTTTTTTTTTGCAAAACGACGTTTGCGGGGTCAGCTAGTTATATTATAAATTCGATAAAGTAGGTAAAATAAAGCACGCTCTAACATTCTCCCCACATAATACCGTAGTTAAAACACAAGCCCGTTAAACTTCTGAACTCTTGCTTAAACTTGTTTACAAAATCCTGATATTTTAACATGAACACTTTACAAGTTATACCAACTAAGTTGTCAGTTAGGAATTTTAATTTCGTCATGTTTTCAGTGTAAGTCAGCTGTATAGGACGGCACGTCTGAGCTACACTTCGGTACTCCATCGTTCTACTTCGTATTTGGTCGGCCTGAGCTTGGGCCTGGCGTTGAAGAAACCTGTGGAACATGGCAAGGTGAGATGATATGATTATATTTTCAAGAGCATAAGAATAACCACTCCCCTAACCTTTGCTCGTAGAACAGATACCCGATGGGGAAGAAAAGTTCTCGAGTGGCGACCACGAACCGTAAGACGCAGCGTAGACAGGCCTCCTACTAGGTGGACCGACGACATCGTGAGAGTCGCGGGCAACCAATGGATGCAAGTGGCGGATTGTTGTTCGGCGTGGTGGTCTAAGGGGAGGCCTTTGTTCAGCAGTGGACGTCTTCCGGCTGATGATGATGATGAAGAATAACCAGCCTGTATGGTTCCCACTGCTGGGATATATGCCTCTTTTCTGTGAGTGTGGGCCGTTTCCACCACGCGGGCGCCATGTGGGTTAATAGATGTCATAATTATGTCACATATTTTTGAATTTTTAGCTTTAGGATATACCGATTTCTTCACGATATTTCCTTAACCGTTTTGAGAGCAGTAGGTATTGATGAAATAAATAAGTGCCTCCCTGGGTTCGAACCCACGACCTATGTACACGTAAGTCGAGGCCGAAACTACTGGGTCAGCTTTGGTCTCAAATGATATGAGCCTAGTGTAAGATTAAATTAAATAATTTTGCTTATTGTGTTGTATGAAAATAGGTAAAGCTTTTTTAATAATTTACCGTTGTAGACACCTAACTTAATAAAGTCGACTATTACAGTTAATATTTTAAATTAAATTAAATAAAAAAATATTATAGTGTAGAGGAAAATGATGGAAAGGACCAATTCAAAGTAAATATTGTACAGACGCCAGTACATCAAGCTACTACAATCTGTCAAATTTCTTTAATAGATTTTCAACTTTATCGATAAAGCATAAGGTTCAAAGCTGATTAGTAAAATTTTAAAGTTTCGGGTAGCTTGATGTGCTGACGTCTGTACCTACAATGGCTGATCTTATCACAAATATTATGATAGTGTAAAACATAAAATACATTAATTTGTATTGTAAATAGAAGCAAGTCATAATATCCCTAGATCCAAATCTTTATTGGAACAAGGATTGTACGGAGTAATTATTAAACAGGCAAAGGTCAGCTGCTGTAAACTAAATTGCACAAAAAGTTAACAATAATAAAACACACAAATTGCACAGTTAATAATGATGAAGGTGATGATAGCACACACACACACATAATACAGCATGTCAACGCTATATTATTACAAGTCCAGCAATTCAGCTTTGAATGTTATAATTATGCAGAAATTATGAACTGATGTAAACCTATGATAAGTGGAAAATACCTGCAAAATTAAAAATACCAGAAAAACTCAAAGTAGTACAAAAAGAATGATTGAGACAGATTTTGAGGTTCTGATATTGATCGTGATCACTGCAGATATTTTTGCTCTTTTCGGGAAGAGCATCACTGCAGATATTTTTAGGGAAGAGGCTCGTTTCCCGATTTCTTAGGAATTTGCTAAGAAGATAGCTTTCTTCATTATCACTTATCAACCCTTTTTTTGGTTGAAATCATTATTATCGGGCCGAGGGCGATCGCTTTATGTTGTACACTGGAAATTACCCTGCGCTCTAACCATTCATCGTTTACTGGTTTAATCTTAAGGTTCTTTTTGACTCCTGGTCCTGGGTTCGATTCCTGGATTAGGCAAAGTGGTATTGGGTTTTTCCATCGGGGATTTGGTAGTAGCAGCCCGGACTTTGATTTGAGCCCCGTTGATGGCAATAAGTTCACACATAATTAAATGGGTCTTAAACATAACTGGCGAAATGATAAATGATTTTATTTCTGTAAGTAGGTTTGTACAAACACTTTTACACGTCAATCATATTTTTTAAAAACGAGATGAGGTCGGCGTTTCCTATCTGACTACTCTGAGAAGAAAGGCCGAAACAAAATCAGAGGTCACAGTCTCTTTTAAAGTTCAGACATAATCTTGGTCAGATCATGTAGAGACCATGTAGATTGGTGTCTGAAATGGTCTTTTGAGGAAAGAACCACACAGATTGAGTGGACCCATTCAGTCAGTGCACGCATTTGTCAGTAATCATGCAGCTCAACTCAAACTTAGGGAGCTAAACGATTCGACGAACAATACCAAAGAAAGGACATTTGGGTAGGTCGCATAAATTACTCAAACTGCCAGACTATGACTAAAACTATCTGAGAAAAAAAAACAAAAGCAAAATAAAATTAACCCACATGGTCTTCACATTCACAGTCATTAAAAATATATATATGTAAAATTTATCAATGTCAATGTGTATATAAAAATCCAGAAATAGTCTTGGTCAGATCATTTTGAGGACCAACAAATGTTGATATACTATAGGTACCTGTCTGACTAACTCTTCGAGCAATACAAACGTGATGTAATGTTATGTGTGTTTTTGGACAGTATTTTTTTTAAGATTGTAATCTTGCTTTACGTAATGCTGTTTATTTTACAGTTCATTCTCGCCATCGGTTGGCTGTCCAGCATTGCGCTGTGGTGTCTCGTCTGGTGGGCTGGTATTGACTCCGGTTTTCTCCAGTATCGGTACAGCGCATCATTTGCTGCCCAGTACGCTTCGCTTGCACCTATAGCATCCGCCCTTGCTATTGCATGGGTGATATATGCTGTGCATAGTAGTAATGGTAAGATTTTGAAGCCAATTATATTAGGCTGTGCTATATAAATGAATTTTCTTTTATCTTTCTTTTTTTCTAAGTAGTCATTTAAAATTCCGCTGTCTTGGTATGTGATTTGTATGTATTATGTTTGTAGCGAATCTAAATAGTTGTATCTTAATTTATTGTGAGAAATACATTTTGTTTGTGCATCAATTTTAATAATTGTTTTGTTGTTCAGGTTTCCTGTCACGTTTCTTATGCTGCGGTCCTTTGGTGCTGATTAGCCGTCTCTCTTATGCAATCTACCTCACTCAATTCATTGTGTTCATAACAAACGTCTCTACCGTCAAGTCTTCTAGGGAAT